>JACYFF010031954.1:84610231-84628414 GCA_017589665.1 Selenicereus undatus | reverse complement strand
GTTTAGTTCATGATAATTTACTTGAGTAATGTTTGAACTTGAGTGCTTGTTTTGTATAATATTGGAATGGGATGATGAGGATTATGTTGATTTGGATGTTGGTGGCTACATGAATGAAGTGCTTGATATAATTGAAAGTGGAAGAAAGTGTCATTAGTTGTGTAGTTAGGGAGGTGGGTGAGCAACTTATGCTTGATTGAAAATTAATATGAATCATTTGATTGTGTTGTTGCCTGATTTATGTGATTATGCATGTGAGAACAAAAGATATGTAGATTACTAAATGTAATTAAGTATGAAAAGGAGATTCAAGTGATGGTGAACTCATGGATTAATTGGGTTAAATGTATAAATTCAGTGGAAGGGTGTGTTTAAGAAAGAGCCTTAAGCAAGATTATGTTAAGTTATGCAAGCAAGCCATGATTTGCCTAATATGACTGGGTCTAAGTACTTAATTTGGATTATGTAGTGATTGTGTTATATTGATTATGGATATTTGCTAAATAAGTAAAGTGCTTGATAAAATTTAAGGTGAAGGAGAACAAAATGATTGTGAGGATTATGGGATAATTTTAGTTGATTTAGAATGTAAAGTGGGCAATTGGCTATAAGGTTTGAATTAGTTAATTGTAGTTAGGGGGTCTAATGGAGATGCTTATGGAGATGGTTATGCTTGTAAAGTGTGAAATTATTGTTTAAGAGGAATTTAAGATGCAAGGGAGGAGTAACAAATTGTAATTTTGGCTTAGTTCATTTAAAATTGGGAGTTTAAGTAAATCATGAACTTTAGAGGATTTCCCGATTTGTCTGTTTCTAATTCAAAACACCAAATGAGAAAAGTAACTATGAGGTTACTAACATATCAAAACTTACTAAAATGTTAAAGTGCACAACAATGCGTAAAAGTATGACTAGCAAGATTTAGAAATTACGAGAATTAATTTCTCATTAATATACAAAGGCTTACTAAATTTATTCTTGAGAAAAGGGCTTTCAAATCAAACTTGATTAAGGAGCAAAATAAACACCAACAGTACGGTACTCCTTGTACCTCTCAAATATGTTCAAATTTACTTTTACTAATGTCAACAAGTTTTTATTCGGCCGTTAGAATCTTTAGGACTCATTTCAATGTTCATTGTTCAGTGTGCAATGTTCATTGTTCATAGTATCTGCTAGCAGAATTCATTGTTTAGGCCCTTCCCATCACATGAGAAATTCGTAGCTCATTGTTGATTGACGCCATGGCTATGTTCATATGTTTGGGTCCTAGTCTAGGCTGAGAAATAGTTAATTTTGTAATCAATTTTAATTACAGTTCCCCTCAAAAGACATTTAAGAAAGCATAGTTTTAAAATTATGCGCACACTCACTGACTCCTTGTAAATGTTTATTTGACCATACAAGGGTAACATATTGAGTTTATAGGTTATTTTCCTATGGTTTTATGCCTTCTAAATTATTTTATGGAAGGAGAAGCACGTTAGCATTAAGTAAGAACTTTTCGAAGCACAAGGAATAGGAGGAGATGGCCAGGGCAATGATCACTAACTCATGACCCTTGTTAGCTTATTTTGAGGACTTGTGTATAGTTTTTGAGCAAGGGGTTTCAATAAATTTGAATGACATGTAAATCTATTTTGGATTTTATCAGATTGTTGTGTAGTGGTCACATCAGAACGTTGGTTGACAATCCTGAAACTCATCTTTTGTAAATATTTAATTTAGTAAATGCAGTGTGTCTAGTGGCTATCAAATCCTTATGTGTAGTCTTGTTCATAAAGGACGACAACAATGCCTTAGCTTGTTAGTGCATTCCATTGCCTCATACTGTTTGCTAATTAGGAGATTAGAAGGTGATTAGGTTGGAGTGTTACAATATGGGTATGTGTACCTATTATCTCACCATTATGAGGCACTTAATGTGTTCAAACGCCTCGTAGCAGAAGCAGAGACTTAATTGGAACAAAATTTAAAATCGTTGTACCAAACGAGGTCATGAATATCACTTTGATATGTTCAAAAAGTTTTGTGAAGAAAAATGTACAAAAAGTCAACTCACGATTCCATGTACTCCGCAACAAAACGGTGTTGTAGAGAGCAGGAACCAAACATTGCTTGACATGCTCAGGTTAATGATGGCACATGCTAGCCTACCCATTAGTCTTTGAGGAGCTGCATCGCTTATGGAAGCCTATGTCCTTAATCGCATGCCAAACAAGAGTATATCTGCTACATCATATGAGTTATGATTTGATAAAAAGTCGTCTTTGGATCGCTTACGCCAATGGGATTTGGTTGGCTATATGCATAACTAACCTATAAACATGGGAAACCTAGTCCAAGAGTTACCAAAATGCTGTTCATACAATATCCCAAAAATTCCAACGCTACAAAAAATATATATCCTCTTCTGGCCACGGATAAACTAGTGCGAGCATGAAAAATACGAATCCCATAATGCCCCACACATATTAAGTGCAGATACATCTAGCCTCGCCTATATCTATTGGTAAGCCAGCACATTATATGTGTGGCAGGGCCTAAATCCAAGCAAGAAAACTGATCTTCCCATGCACAAGCATATGCGACAGCAACAAAAAAAATAAAAATTAAGTATTTTGTAAGGAGGTATTATCTTTACTAGGGGCCTCGTAAGTGATATCCAAAAATTCAATTTCAACATAAGACACTTGAAATTTCTCCAACTTGCCACCTTTCCAAGTTCTATCTATCTCCAATTCTTTATCTCTTGTTTTGCTGCACTATTCCTCAAGAGTGAAGATTGCTCTTTGTTTCATGGTGAGTGAAGCCCCAAATCTAAATTAATTTTCATTCTTTTTCTTTGCTTTTTAGATGTTTTCTCTGGCTTTAATAAATAAAATTATACGTTATAATTGGCTCTTTCATCTACCAAGCTGCTTTGTGTTCTATACTATTACTAGTTGAGAACTTTGGGTTTAAGAGTAAGGCTTCCATTGCTAAATGAAGATGGAGCAAAATTTCAAATCGGAGGGTATGTTTCGATGTTAATTGGCCTGAGTTTATTTTGCCTATGATTGCTTCCCATATATTAATACATAATTGTTGAGAGTACTAGCGAGAATATGTGGTTTTGTTGACCTTTTGAGTGGCTTTGATTATATATTTGGCATTCTAGGTTGTCAATTTGATACCTACAGTCACAGAGAAAACTAGTATTCATTGAAAAGTTGGCCTCAAGCGTAATTAGAGTGACCAGACATTCATAGTAAGTAATTTTTTGCCCTTTTAGTTCATGGCATATTACTTGATTAATATATGTTGCTTAATATTTGTGGTTAGTTAATTTAGGTTGAACAACAAGAAAGATTATAATTTGAATGTTGTTAAAATTTTGCCTTTATTAGTTCTCAAATATTCAATATACAGTGCTCACCAAGTGTTCGATGAAAAGCAGAGTGAAAAAAATTGGCAACCTATGTTTGCCATTTGTTTTGCAATTATATCTTACCCTCTTATTCTTGTAACTAAAAAGATGACCACAGGATTTGAGTATATCGTAAGGTCAATGAGCATCATGTAGGAAAGTCATCTCCCTCGTATTTAAGCTTATCGCAATCTTTATTTTTTTATGACTTAAAAGCTGCCGACAAAATTCGAAATCCTAAAATAATAGCAATTAAATTGCCGTTAGCAGTGTTGTCTACCTGCCTTGATTTCAAAATTAACACCAACGACCACAATTATGAGCTTCTTTCCTACTATTGCCAAATGAAGATATCAAGTAGTCTGCACAATTTAACTTTGGTTGGTTGTAATAAGGTATTGTTCTTCATTTTTCAATTTGATACTCTAATAATCCACAATTACTTCTATTTAGTCGGATTTTAAGGTATTCTATAGGATTGTATATGATTTCTCTTCAATTGAATCCTTTTAGTTTGGTTATCATTTTTCAAATTCTATACAAGTATTCTTCATTTGGTTCTATTTCTGTTACTTTTGATGTCTCCCATGTTGGCAAATCTAGTGTTCACATTTAGTGAATTCATGATGGAAGATCTTATAGTGTTTCGACTAGATTATTACATAGTACATAAATAGCCTTTATGGAATCATCTTCCCTACATGTCATGTTGATAAATAGGAAAGGGAGACATTGATATCACCGCGCTTGTCTTGAATTAATTTGCCGGTTCAACTTGAACTTGTTATGCAGGTCATGCGATCCCCTTTGCTGTACTTTTGCATTAAGAGTGCTCCTGGCTTGGCTTTGACTTGCCCACTAGTTTATCTTAAGTTAACTATTATTTTGCCTTCGTCTGTATTCATTATGAGGAATATCTTCAACTTAGATTGTTGCTTGAAGTTTAGTTGTAACAATGCCTACCCTTTTTTTAAAAACAATTGCATAGATGCTATTCTATCTGTAAATGAGAAAGGTTTTGATGAAGCCTTCTCAAAATTGAGACAATCATACTATAAATGAATTGGTAAGTTATGTATAAACTTTTTTACAGTTATAGCATATTGGTGATGCCCATTCCTTAGGCTACATCTTTGTTCGCTCATATACATTAGCAACTACATACTATAATTGGATGGTTTTGTAACTTGACAAGTGTACACATTTTGCTTCTGATTAATCTATTAGCCACGTCTAGTTCCCAAGTTCATCTGTTTTTCATTTCCATGCTTGCTTTGGATGCAATTCTTTGTTGGCTAATTTTGATCTAGGTTTGCTTGGCAAGTTTGTAACTAATTTAACAAGTTTGTATATGGATTGAGCAATGCGATAACATATAGGAAGTTCATATCAATACAAATGGATTATCAATCAAAAGTTTCTGGCTAATTATTAAGCTTCATTTGTTTGTTGTCACCAACCCGCTTGCCTTCTATTAGATGTTTGTCCTATTCACCAACAAGTTGCTTAGAACTTGTCCATGTACTGAAGTAAAACCCAATCTAAGGTTTTTTTAACATGGAAAAAGAATAGAGTTGATTAATATCTCCTTCTTTTCAATATTATTATCCACTATTAGGATTTTGACTCTATGATTTGGGTCCTTGATATATGAATATGCATTTACTGAAGTTGCCTCTTGTTAGCACCACGTTTTTCTTTTTTATTTTCATATATCTATCACCTTATGTTTCATTTCATTATACAGTAGTTAATTATGATAAATGGTCACTGAAACGACCTCAATACCGCCTTTTTGGACTCATTCATTGTATGTGATTTGGGATGGCTCAAGTTCTCACCCCATTCAATGGTAAATTGAAAGACTTTACCTTTTTGTTTTGGCCTCATTTCTATTTTCTTTAAGTGTTTTACTCAAATGCACATGGCATTGTCTTGTTCTTACCTTAATTTCTAATGTTTTCCTTTTGTGCTTTTAGGTTGTATCCAAGGGCAGTGGGCAACAAGATAGAAAAGCAAATGAAGATTGTTTGAAGTCAAAGGTGTGAGACTTGTGCAATTATAATCAAGCAACTGTTTTTTCCCCCCCATTATAGACTTTATACTGCTTGGAGATATTTGGGTATAGAACATGTATCTTTGTGTTGGTTGGTGCCTTTTTAATTTCTAATCAGCTAGTACATTGGCCAAGTGCAAATGATGACAATTAATTTCTCAATTTTATTATACGTTACATTTCTTTCTGCAATTTTTTCACTTGTAAGCTTTCCTATGATGTCCAAATATGTTAGTTAATATAAAATACATTTACATTATTTAAAGATTATATTGTGATATAAAAATAATTTATAGATCCTTATTTAGAAAATTCTAAAATAATAATATTTATTGGAACAAAAAAAGGTCCATCAAATAATTAACAATAGTTGTAGGTGTGGTCATACATATTATAAAATCCACATGTATAACAATATCCCGACACTAATATGCATGATGGTAAGTATCGCCGACCTATCAGGGTGGCAGTGTATGCCACTGCCCACATGTGTAAGCATGGATAGTGACGGTTGTTGGCCCGGTTTGGCTAGTTAAATCACCCTAGAGGAGGGGGTTGAATAGGGTGATGATCAATATCACAAATTAATCAAGTAAATAGCGGAAAGATAAACATGGACTAGACACGAGTAATTTTTTATGAGGTTAGCATCAACCAAGCTTAGTTCCCGCCTAGAGTTCCCTAACTTTAGGATTAACCCAATTTTATTAGGAGGGATGATTACATCTCTAGAGTACACCTACTCGAAGTTCCAAGCTACAAATTGACCATTCAACAAGTCATTGGTAGAGTTGACCCTTCAACTCTATGATCCTACCCAAATTACAACTTTAACAATACAATGAAATGTAATATATAGAAGCAAATTTAAGTTCAAAGTATGTCAATAAAATCTCGAGCAATGTGTATGCCAATGAGTGCTCGCTCTCTATTGTATTTTAGCTCTTCATTCAGCTCTATATTTATAGCCAAGTCTTGAAGGAGCTCTTGCAAACTAGCCGTTGGACTTTCCTTAAAATCAGCTTCAGTTCAAGGCCTTGAATTTCAGTTCAGGGTCCTTGAAAATCTTCCATTTTCAGTTCCAACGTTCAATAGCTATTTTTGCTGATTGTAGATTTCTTCAAGGGCTACTTTCTTTGATTTGGGCTGAATATCTTGGCTGAGAATCTTCTAGAAGCATTCATAACTTGCAGCATAATCTTCCAAAATATTCTATCACAAGATATTATCATATTAAGAGCAAATCTTTGACATTGATAAATATAGCTCCACAATCTTATATTCAAATTTGAATCATACAATTTAACATCATAAAGATAACCTTCAAATTTGAATATTAAACAATGTCAAAGATATTGTGACACTTAATATAAAATCAACAAAGTAGTGTTAATATTCCAACATCCACTTCAAAAATATAGCACATTTAAACAATAACAATTATTAAGATCATTTAATTATAACATGATGAATATGTCAATTGATTAAACCCTTTTTGTCTTTCATCAAAACATATTAAAAACTCAATGTGAGCTTAAAGAAAACTAACAATCTCTCCCTTTTTGGTGAAAGACAAAACCCAATAAAAATAACATATTCATAAAATTTTGAATGACACACCATGAAAAGTTTTCCAAACATTTCTCCCCCTTTTTGTATTTCATCAAAAAGGTAGCACAAGAATGAGAAAGAAAAATTGGAGCTTATAAAAAAATTATGGCAAACACATATAAATCCCCCTTAATAAGTCAATGTCATATAAAGATACTCCCCCTCAATCCATGGTACTCACAAAAAATATATAGGGGATAAAATACTAACAAAAAATTAATCACATACGCTAATGCTCATTGACTTGAAATTTTTATAAACAACATAATGATGCAATAATTAAACAAAATTCTCCCCTTATCAAGAGTAAATCGAGGTTATCAAAAAATGATCAAGTGATAAAATTTTTCTCTTCTAGAAACAAGCAATAGAAGTATTAGGGATCATAATAATTATGGACAAAAGCATTGAGATCATATGTGCATAATAACATGTCAGAATAGTATAACATACCAATAATAGAGCAAATTAAAATTCAAAAAATGTTGAAATCAAAATGCCACAAATAGGAAGTAGATAATGCAAAGTAACATAGTCTTATGTTTAGCAAGAATCTAAATATTTTCACATAAAAATTCAAGTCTTTTAATTGGTCATATTAAAGATACCCAGTTTCTACCTGCAGTTCAAGGCCTTAGACTGTACTTCAGGGCCTTGAAATATGAGCAATGACAAAATAAACGAACTTACCTTATTTTTACATTTGGCAAACCATAACTTACCATATGCCTTTGCGAAGCTCCAATGTTTCCTTGTCCACTTAAATTTTCAAGAGGATAAAATACTATTGAAAATTCATTATTAGTACATAAATGAGGAATCAATAATATCTCACGAACATGTGCATTCTTTTTTTATTTCTTCAAGAATGAAGTTGCTCGACCAAATCTTGATACCCTTTTCTTCTTGGATTCAAAAATTTTAGAAGTAAGAAAAATTAATGATGTAAAATTTTTCTTTCCCTCAATCTTGACACATTTTCTTGATTTAATACCACAATCAAGAATTTTTGAAAGTTGAAAATTTGGTGTGGTATTTAAATCATAAAAAATGTGACAACTTGGAGAAATACTATTATTTGAAAATTCAATTTTGGATGTTACCTCATCCTTACTGCTTTGAAGAATAGATAAATCATTATTTTTCTCATCATTTTCAAGAAATTCCTCAATTTGGGCATGCTTGACATCATTATGTATAAACCGTTGAATTAGATCATCATTTTCATGTTCTTGCTCTTCATGTTGTTGGTGATCCTCACCTTGCTTAACATTTCTTTCCTTGAATATTTCATCATGCGCCACAAATTTGCTTAATGCCACATTTTGATTAGTACCGTATGAATTATAAAGAGTCTCCTAAATTTCCTTGGCACTATCACAGTGTGAAATAAACTCATAAATACCAACAGTAAGTGCACAATATAAAATGTTTATAGCTTTAAAATTTTTGGATATCCGCTTGAAATCATCTTCAGCATATTCATCTTCCGATTTCTTAATAACTATTGGACCTTTGATCATGATCTCCCAAAGATCGAGACCCTTGTGTTTGATATAACGTTCCATTGTTTCTTGCCACAAAAAATAATTAGTACCTTTAAAAAGCGGAGGACAATTAGAGTCAAAATCATAACTAGCCATGGGATCGAACTATTAGACGGTAAAGTCTCACAAAAATCGTACTAGCTCTGATACCAATTGTTGGCCCGGTTTGGCTAATTAAATCACCCTAAAGGAGGGGGTTGAATAGGGTGATGATCAATATCACAGATTAATTAAGTAAAGAGCGGAAAGATAAACGAGAACAAGACATGAGTAATTTTTTACGAAGTTAGCATCAACCAGGCTTAGTCCCCGCCTAGAGTTCCCTATCTCTAGGATTAACCCAATTTTATTAGGAGGGATTATTACAACTCTAGAGTACACCTACTCTAAGTTCTAAGCTACAAGTTGACCCTTCAACAAGTTGTTGGTAGAGTTGACCCTTCAACTCTATGATCCCACCCAAATTACAACTTTAACAATACAATGAAATGTAATATATAGAAGCAAATTTAAGCTCAAAGTATGCCAATAAAATCTCGAGCAATGTGTATGTCAATGAGTGCTTGCTCTCTCTTGTATTTTAGCTCCTCATTTAGCTCGATATTTATAGCAAAGTCTTGAAGGAACTCTTGCAAACTAGCCATTGGACTTTCCTTTAAATCAGCTTCAGTTCAAGGCCTTGAATTTCAGTTCAGGGTCCTTGAAAATCTTCCATTTTTAGTTCCAACATTCAGTAGCTATTTTTGCTGATTGCAGATTTCTTCAACGGCTACTTTCTTTGATTTGGGCTGAATATCTTGGCTGAGAATATTTTAGAACCATTCATAATTTGCATCATAATCTTCCAAGATATTCTATCACAAGATATTATCATATTAAGAGCAAATCTTTGACATTGATAAATATAGCTCCACAATCTTATATTCAAATTTGAATCACACAATATAATATCATAAAGATAACCTTCAAATTTGAATATTAAAAAATGTCAAAGATATTGTGACACCTAATATAAAATCAACAAAGTAGTGTTAATATTCCAACATCCACTTCAAAAATATAGCACATCTAAACAATAACAATTATTAAGATCATTTAATTATAACATGATGAATATGTCAATTGATTAAACCCTTTTTGTCTTTCATCAAAACATATTAGAAAACTCAATGTGAGCTTAAAGAAAACTAACAATGGTTGTACCACGCTTATCAAGTGTGGCAGATTTTTCCCCACTGTTTTTCTAACCATGCTTAGCCTAAGTATGGGGAACTACTGCTGCCATATCTGTATATGTGGGTAAAGGATTTTTTTATGTGTGAAAATAAGGTACTTTTGTTGTGATGCAAATAGTATGTGATGTACTGAGAACATCTCAATAGTGGCATGGCAGAAATCGACTCCCGTAATGTTGATTTTCTTGAGGATAAGTTACCAAGTATTGGTAAAATAAAGAAGTACGTCGAGCTGTATGAGTTACATCAAGATATTAAACCATCTCTTGGTAAGGGGGAGAATTTGAATTCTCACCAAGTCACCAAAGATGGTACATCTCCACTATCCAAAAGGAACGAGGGAGACCTGTTTGCTCAAGAGAAGGAGGTTCATTCTCAATCTCCAATTCCTAAGGAGAGTCAACTTGAGAATAGGGTTTGTCTTCAATCTCTTGTTCTTGCACAAGTAGTTAGTCCACATATTCAGGATCCCATACCTCAAAGCAAAAGTGGGAGTGATTCTACATATACTCAGGGTCCTGCACCTCTTAAAGAAAGAGTGGAAGGATTCCTCACCTAGGCAAACAAATAATGAAGGTCCGGAGGTCCAAATGAGTGAGTGTAGAAGAACTCCTCAATGATATATCCAAATTAAAGAGGAAATATTGATATGCACTCCCTTCGAAGCTAAGAAGTCTACCTCATTTGAAGAGGCAATTAATTCACAAATCACAAAGAGTGGATGGACTCCATGAGGGATGAGATGGACTCAATGGAAAGAAGTAAGGTTTAGGAACTCATTGATCTTCCACCTTGATGTAAGTATATTGGAAACAAGTGTGTTTTTAAGATAAAACATTAGACAGATGGATCAATTGACAAGTTTAAGGCTCGTTTAGTGGCGAAAGGTTTTACCCAAACTGAGAGTATAGATTACGAAGAGACATTTTCTCATGTGGTGAGTTTTGCCTCTATTTGCCTACTTCTAGCCTTAGTTACCTATTTGGACCTATAGTTGTTTCAAATGAGTGTAAAGACTGCTTTCCTCAATGGTAACCTTGAGGAAGATATCTATATGGATCAACCCATTGATTTTGTATCAAAAGGATAAGAGGACAAGATGTATCGTCTTAAAAGGTCAATATATAATCGTAAGCAATCTTCCAAATCTTGGTACTTTAGATTCGATGAAGCCACAACTTCACCTGGCTTATCCATGATTTCAGAGGACCATTGTGTGTATGTCAAAAGAACAACTAGGGGGATTATGTTTCGTTATGTGTTGATGATGCACTGTTAATTGGGAACAGCACGAAGATGAACAGAACTACTAAGAAATGTTTGTCCTCTTTCTTTAACATGAAGGAGATGGGTGAAACTAGGTATGTCTTAGGTGTGAAAATAATTAGGAACTGTGGCAAGAAGTTGCTAGGTATATGTTAGGAAACATATATGAAAAAGATCTTAGAACAGTTTCAGATGAAACCCATAGTCACTTTAGTTAAGAAGGGTCTGACCTTAAGTCTTGACCAATACCCTAAAACAGATGATGAAAAAGAGACAATAAGCAATGTCCCTTATCCTATTGCTATAGGAAGCTTATTGTATGCTATGCTATGTACACGACCTGACATTTGCTTTACGGTTAGTTTAGTAAGTTATTACCAAAGTAACCGAGGACCTGCTTATTGGCAAGCTATCAAGAGAATCATGTGCTAACTTTAGGGTACAACTGACTTAGTCCTTTGCTATCAAGGCGGGTACTTCAAGTTGAGAGGATACTCAGATGTTGATTAGGGAGGTGACACGGATGAGTCTAGGTCAAACTCATTTTTGGTCTTCCCCCAAGGTGGGAAAGCAATATCATGGTGCAGTAAGAAGCTAGATTGCATACCTCTATCGACTATGAAGGCAGAGTATGTTAGATGTAGCCTTGCCACGCAAGAGGCAATATATAACACCCCCAATTTCTAATTTCTTTCTTTATTACTATCCATTAACCTATGTGACAACAAAAACCTAACTGGAGTGCTACTGCCGTATTTTCTTTGTGGAAACACTAGGCTGAGTATCAACCAAACTTTAATGCAAAAGATTCTTTAGTAACACTTCGGTTAAAAGATTTCAACCACAGTTTAAGCAACTACTAAACTTAAACAAAAGCCAATACAAGTTCCTTCTCAAAACACCACTTGATGTAACTATCAGTTTAAACATTGGAGCCTCGCTCTAATTTTGGGTCCCCAATCCCATGTGTAACAATTTCACCTGAAAACAAAACATTTTACAAAAATGAGATAAACTCAATAACAATCACCCCCAATAGTCAAAGTATGCACACAAATTTATTTTGAAACCATTTTAGGGGTAGGGAAGACAAACAAACCACACTTGTACATTCTTAGTTGATGCACGCAGCCATATTAGTCCCTTTTATAATTTTCAGGTTCTTAAGGGCGAGTGACCCACATTGGGTTTCATGGCCTATGCTTGGATTTAACACAACCGCTTAACTTCAACCTGGTCTACCGTCAACTTAGACTATTAGCGCTTAACTGTTTCCTAGACTACCGTCAACATGGATGGTTACGGCTAACCTGGCCCACGTCCCAATAGGGCACGTGCTCCTCACATGCATGCACTTTTACCCGGGGAAGGCTAATGGCCTTCCATATCATAACATAGCTCAAAGTCTCAACCATAAAGCCATTTTTTTTATACATTCACGCTTATTCTTTAAATTTTAAATCAACATACACATTTCAATCCAACTCAATGCAATCCCCAAAGCATTTCCACAATATTTATATATTTTACCTTACAACACAATCAGTCATATGCCCAAACGCACACTGACATAGCAAGATAGCTCAACACAAACCACACAACTATTTCATTCCACTTTCAATTGGTAAAAATTCATAATTCCACATGCAACAAAGACATCCAAGGATAGCCCTTATCATTTTCATCAAACACATTTTCAAATGACATTGGGAAGGGTTAAGGCATGATTGTTAATTGGAATCCGTACAATTATGGGCTCGGTTTCTTTATTGGGCCTAATAATCAACACCTGGACCAAAACAGGTCATACTTAGTCTAAATCTTACGGACCACAAGTACAACCCATTCCCTACTTATGATAATTTTTCTACAATTTTTAGACATCCTTAGAAATTTCCAAACGTAGCTAAACCTGAATCTAGATTCGGTCAGAATTTGGACTCAACTTCCAGAGCTCATATCTCTAGTTCCCGACGTCAAAACCCTAAGTTCTTGCCTATTATAGAAAGGTCAGTCCGTCCTTTACAGTTCCAATGTTTGGTGCTTTCTCAGAATCTGTCTAGTACTATATCATTTTCCTCTACTAACTACGCTGTCATTGGCTGCCCAAATCCAGGCAGCCCTCTGTAAATCCATCATAACTCACTCAATACAAGTCCTGATTCCCTTGATTCAAAAACCGGATTGCTCAGCACATTCTAGCCTATTTACCATAAACATTTCGTGATTTTTAGATCATTACAACTCCACGACCCAAGTTTTAAAATTGAGGCAAAATCGGTCCCCAACCAGTGACATTCTGCCTAACCCTTAACCCTAAGGTGTGTCCCTTTCAGGCCACGATTTTAACAAAACCAATCCACGACTACTCATATCGACCCCAACGATTCTACGCCCCCATTAATTCAAGTCAAGTAAAGGTTTTTAACTTTTAATCGAAATGAAAATTAGATACGCTATCATGCTCACCTTGGTTCGGCTTTTGGGAGAAGAGCGATTGGATGTCATACCCTTGAAGGTTAAAATTTGAAAAAGAAAAAAATTGTAAAACTTGTATTAAAATTTGCACACTTGAATCCTTAACTCAAAAACATAATTTCCGGCCAAGAAGACCTAAACTTGTAAACTTGTATGTATGGGGTGAATGGGATGCACCCCACTCACCCACATGCCAAGAAAGAGGAGGGGGGAAAGACGTACCGGTTGCTGGTGGGTGCCGGCGACAGAAGGCGGCAGAGGTGCCCTAGAGGCGGTGGTAGGTGGCTGGTTATGGTGGAGGGAGAGGTGCGTATGGTTGAGGGAGAGGTGTGTACAGTTGAGAGAGAGAGGAGAGAACCGTGAGTTAGAAAGAGGTAGTGGCGTGAGGTCTAGGGAAGAAGTGACAGAAAATAAAAGAAAAGGTAAGGGGTAGCCAGCTAGGGAAAAGAAAAAAAAGAGGGGAGATTTATAAAAAAAAAACGTCTTGGGCCAAACTGCTAAGGAGTCCACCAAAACTTAATTATAATTCGGTAAATAAATATTTAAGCCTAGGGGGTAAGTAATAAATCAAATAATAGATAGCTCGAGGGAATATAACCGAATAAAATTTCCAACCCATTCTTTTTATGAAATAGGTAAAATTTGAAAAGAAGTCACGGTGGGAAAAAAAAAAATCTTTCGCATTGGCTTGGATTATAAGGGTCGGTCCACATCACTTGATTGCCCTTATTAGATTTCCTGGGTTTTACTTACTGCTCCACTTAAGGAGGTTTCATCCTTGAAACTTCAATAACTGCAGCTACACTATCATTACGAAATGAATTTTCGGGGTTTTACATACTACTATCTTAAGGAAGTTTCGTCCTTGAAACTTTGATAGTTTCTGACAAACACAACACCCTACGACCATGACTTTTCCAAGACTCTTTATACTACCCCCTTACGGAGGTTTTGCCCCCGAAATTTTAATAATTTATGACCATAGAAAATTTCACGACAATGAATAGAGAATATATCAGTAGTGACGTTCGAAGCATCCTCTGCTCCTTCTTTGCGCATCACGCAAACTCTGCCACCAGTGTTTCGCGGTGGTTGGTTGGGAGGCCTAACCTGGTTCTACTAGGGTACTCGGCACTGATGACTTGGGTTGCTCGCCAGTCCACCCTTATCCTGATAGTGCTGCTGGGGCTGCTATCCCCCATGACGTTGGCCAGCAGGAGGTGGGGGATGTGGGCAACCACATATCTGATGTTGGGGACTCCTGCAGCGGTAACACCTCTTAATCGAGCGACATTCTTGGGCGTAATGTCTCAGCTTTCCACAAACATTGCAAGTCACCTTGGGCCGATTGTTGTGGTGTTGGCCTCCATATGCATCGTTGTTGGGATAGTGGTTCCCAGGAGGCCTCTCGTACGGTTCTTGAAAGTGGAAGTTCTCTTGCTGATCCCCATTCCTCTTGATTTCGCGGTGTTCATTCAAGTAGTTGTTCCATTCCCTCATTACCCCCTCCATATTCACCGCAGTGTTGTACAGGTCCATGTAGGAGGCGTACTAGCGCACCGACATCCTCTTCTTGATATTAGGGTTGAGTCCAGCCTTAAAACGGTTCATCTTCAGCCTCTCGTCATCTACAAAGGTCGGGGCGAAACGAGATAGTTCCATGAACTTGGAGGCATGCTCCAACACTGTCATTCCCTCTTGTTGCAATTGTATAAATTAGTTCTCCTTTGCCTTATGGAGGGATACAAGATAGAAATGATCCTTAATCAGTTCCTTGAACCTCCTCCAGTCAAACCCAGACTCATGTTGCCTTTCTCATGTAGTGGCCCACCATAGGTCGACCTTGTCCTTAAGGTAAAACATAGCAAAGCCTATCTTCCACTCCTTGTGGCTTTGGAGAGCATCAAACAGCTTCTCTATACCCCGAATCCAATCCTCAAAGGCCTTGGGGTCAGGCGTGCCATTGTAGATTGGGGGATTGTGGCTCGCAAACCTCTTAAACATGTAGTAGTTGTCCTCTTTAGTCCTCTTTTCCTTGACCTCTATCAGCTTTTGCAGGTGCTCGTTTTATCGTTACAGCTGCTTCCCTTGCTTCTATAGTATTTCCAGCATTAGGAGGTTGGTAAGCTCTGTCCCTGTAAGTGGGTTGGTTTCATCTGCCTGACTACGAGACCCATTCCCATTCTTAGGGCGAAGGGCTTCCAGTCGCTCTCTCAGTCTAGCCATGGGGATATCCGGGTCCCCATGGGGTCGCCGAGTGGGGTGGGATCCAGTCTGAAATTCATCGTTGTTTCCCGCCATCCTGTTCAAGAATAAGTTGAATTTAGTTTCTCTCGTAATAGTTCACGACACACGTACTACTATAATTCTGTAAGACATCGTATACCATTGTATCATGCCAAAATTTAACATAGACTTTCAGTCATATCAACTTTACTTCATTCACGTGGTCTAGTCAATTCGTCCCATGCCTCATACACATCATATCGCAACACATTCGCATAGTTCACATCATTCACAAATTGCGAACATTGGCATCTAAGTAATTTAAAAGATATAATTGCATTGATTTTTAAACAATAGTTGTTCCATACTAATACTTTTTGTTACATAAATGCCCAGCAACTTTATTAGCCCACAGTGGCTTAACAGAAGAACAGAAAGATAAACTAACATCATAGTCTTAGAAAGCAAAACTTTTGATCAGCTACTAGCATCCACTGGCCAAGGGCGTCCATTGGGTAGGTACCCCGATACATTCTGCCACATTTGCCCCGTTACCAGTGGGTAACCTCAGGATTGGTTTGCTCCTCAACTAGGTCTTCCTCCAGACCTTCCCCTATTAGTTGTTCCTCTTCCGGGTCCTCACCTTTTAGGGGTTCCTCTTCGGGTTTCTCATCCTCTTGAGGCTCTTCATCAGGTTCTTCCTCCATTAGGTCCTCCTCGGAATCCTCCTCCTCTAAAGGTTCCTCCTCGGGGTCTTCCTCTCGGTCTTCCTTTCCTACAGGTTCTTCCTCATCTTCGCTAGGATCTTCCTCAGGTTCCTCCTCTTCCATAGATTCTTCGTCACCCTCGCTGGGGTCTCCCTCGGCTTTCTCCCCTTCTATAGGTCATCGCTCATCCTCAATAGGTTTCCCTTCAGATGTCTCATCCTCAGGGGGTTAGGGTATCCTCCTCATTAGCGGTGGATGAAAAGGGCTGGTCATAGTAGCCCTTATCTCTTAAGTAATCCACCAACTCAGTCACACTCATTCCCATGGGTTGCCAGTCACACCAACAACACCTCCCCCACAGGCGAACCTCCCAAGCATTGCGATGCAGCTCATCGACCTTGTATTGCCACTTTAGGTCTCCCTTAAGGGTTAAAAGGAGGAAGAAGGTTTGGTTCTCCTCGAACCTCAGGCAACTATTGGGTACAACCTCCAAATACATAATTATCATCCTCCCAACCTACAAGACATGCTCCCACATAAACAGACCAGGCCCCTTAGCTATCCGCTCGTGAAGGCAATTGCCCCTTACACACTGACAATGCTGGGTACCCTCCATCCCTATACAGAGTAATTACACATAAGACATGTATCCACACAATAACATGCATTCATTTAATACTATATGCACATGCATGTAACCCTTGCCCCTCACTACACTCACTCTCTGAGTAGTCCTTAGGTCTACAAGTTTTAGTTCTTAGTTTCTATTCCTAATTACAATCTTTTACACGAGCCTTCAGGTCAGTCAACTTGAGCTCTGCTATCACTTTGTAACACCTCAAATTTCTAATTCCTTTCTTTATTACCGTCCATCAACCTATGTGACAGCGGAAACCTAACTGTGGTGCTACTGCGTATTTACTTTGTGAAAACACCAGGTTGAGTATCAGCCAAACTTTAATGCAACAGATTCTTCAGTAACACTTCAGTTAAAAGATTTTAACCACTGTTTAAGCAACTACTAAACTTAAACAAAATCCAATATAAGTTCCTTCTCAAAACACTACTTGATGCAATTATCAGTTTAAACGTCGGAGCTTCACTCTAACTTTGGGTCCCCAATCCTATGTGCAACCATTTCACCTGAAAACAAAACATTTTACAAAAATGAGGTAAACTCAATAACAATCACCCTTAACAGTCAAAGTATGCACACAAATTCATTTTGAAAACATTTTAGGGTTGGGGAAGAGAAACATACCACACTTCTACATTCTTAGTTGATGCACATAGCAATATCATCCCCTTCTATAACTTTCAGGTTCTTAAGGGTGAGCGACCCCACTGGGTCTCATGGCTTGTGCTTGGGTTTAAAGCAGCCACTTAACTTCAACCTGGCTTACCGTCGACTTGGACGGTTACCGCTTAACTGTTTCCTGACCTACCGTCAACATGGACGGTTATCGCTAACATGGCCCACGTCCCAATAGTGCATGTGGCTGCTCACATATATGCACTTTTACCCAGGGAAGGCTAGTGGCCTTCAATATCACAAGATAGCTCAGAGTCTCACCCATAAAGCCATTTATTTATACATTCAGGCTTATTCTTTAAATTTTAAATCAACATACACATTTCAATCCGACGC
>JACYFF010031954.1:84587550-84607767 GCA_017589665.1 Selenicereus undatus | reverse complement strand
CACACACACACATTCTAAAACCTCGTTGACATAACCGTTTTCGGAAACCGACCACCCATTTATGTGATTAACCCCTTTCTTTCTCGCTCCTTAATTCTATTTCCATTAGCTATTTTTTTTGTTGTAGTTTTTTTTGGCAATAATATTTTTTATTTTCTATCAAAAATCATCTTATCAATTATAAGAAATAATTGGTGACTATTTGTGAAAGATTATCTACGTTATGTTTAACTCTATTTTGTATTTTCTATTCAATAATTATCTTTTCAGTTGTGAGAATAATTGGACGTTATAATTGTAAGAGTTTATCATGTGACATGTCATTGTTTATTCTCCATGAGATGAATTGTTTTTAAATTGTGTTTCAATATGACTCCTCCATGAATATCATTATGCTAAATCAGCACATCAACCCCTAAAAGTTACAATTAACCTATAATTTCTAATCATGATCCTTACAGATCGGATCATCCAGAAAATATATAAAGATTACGATTTTGCAAAGAAAACGGGTGTCTAACATGATTTAGGTAATTTTTCAGATAGAGATCATATTTTGACATTTAAATATAAGAGTGCAAAATTAACATTTCCATTAACCATCATAAGAATTGTTTGGTGTGTTTGAATTACCTTCTGACAAAGAGTTATAGTTCAAATTAAACCTGAAGCATGGGAGAAGTCCCTTTCACTAGAGATAGAGAACTCAAAGAATTTTATATAAGGCACTGTGGCCAACGTTGTGTTGGGTTGTTGGGCTTCGTGGCCCAAAATCAAAGGCGGCTAGGGTTTGTCTTGAAGCGCAGTTTCTTCTAGCGGCTGGGGTTTGTCTCTAAGGGTAAAACCCTAGTTTTCTAGACGCTATAAAAAGGGGGTCATACCTAGGATCTAAAATAACTCCAGAATCACTCCTGAATCCCTAAACACATTGAGAGGTAGTGAATTGTGAGAGAGATTGCAAGAGAGGTTGTAATTCTGCCATTGGATCAAATCACTTGTTGTGATTGTGATTGTTTTGTATTCTCCCTACTCATATAGTGGATTGATTGTGCTCGTCGCCGTCCGTGGTTTTTTCCCGCATTGGGTTTCCACGTAAATCTTGGGTGTCATTGTTTTGTTCTTGTTACCTTTCTTTAAGTTTCTGAATATCTGTTTCTTCCTATTGCTTCCGCTATTAGTTTGCTTTAATTTCCTAACAAGTGGTATCAGAGCCGATAGTGCGTTCGGCTAGGTGACAAAAAGGTGTGGCATGGTGGACCCCATGGACGAGCTTGGTGAAGTGACACACAGGTGTTGATCGAGCGGTAATACGTATGCTGCAGCGTGGCTCAATGGCGTGAATAAGCTCTTGATGGTGGCTTGACACCTTAGTAAAGGCTTCCGCTCAAGGGGGAGCTTCTGCGTTGATGTGGTGTGAAAGAGACTCATGTGTGAGGGGGAGATTGTTGGGAATGTCACCCATGAGTAAGCAAGTCCCACATCGGGAGTTTGAAAAGAAGGGTCATGGTATATAAGTTAAGTGGGCTACTCCTCCTATTGCCAATTGGTTTTAGGATGGAACCTCACTTGGGTTTGTTGCCATGGACCTTGGTTGAAGTTGGCTCCCTCCTTGAATCTCCCCAACAAGTGGTATCAGAGCTTTGGCTTAGGATGTCTTCAATTATGAAGGTTGATATTCAGAAATTCGATGGGGAGATTAGTTTTAATCTTAGAAAGGTGCAGATGAGAGCAGTTTTCATCCAACATAGGTTGTGGAAGGTTCTGCAAGGACCCCACTTGAAATTCGAGAAGATGACTGACGAACAATGGGCAACAGACCAAAAGAAGAGGCGTGGATCGCTGACAGATGAGGAATGGGAAGAATTGGAGTTGAAGGCGGTTTCATTCATTCAGTTATGCCTGACACCACATGTCCTCCGAGAGGGTCTCGATAAGGCAACTGCAGTGGATCTGTGGACTCGGTTGGAGGAACTCTACATGACGAAGAGTCTAGCCAGCAAGATTCATTTGAAGGAAATGTTGTACACCTTTCGTATGGCTGAAGGTACCCCTGTTTAAAAACATTTGAAAAAATTTAATTCTATTCTGGTTGATTTGGAGAGTCTGGATGTAAAGATTGAGGATGGGGATAAAGCTATTCTGCTTGTTGTGTCTCTACCCCCTTCTTATAAACACTTTAAGGAGATTATGCTATATAGTAATTCTGATACTATATCTTTTGAGGATGTCAAGTCTAATATACTTTCTAAGGAGAAATTTGACCATGATATCCATGCTGATCCGACTGAGGGATTAGTTGTTAGGGGTAGAACTGAGCAAAAGGGGAACGGTAATAAGAAAAAGAGCCAATCTAAGTCTAAGAATCCTCATTCCAATAAGACCTGCAATTACTGTGGTAAATTGGGTCATATTCAGGCTAACTGCTGGAAACTAAAGAAAAAGAAAGGGAAAGAGGAAAAGGAGAAAACTGCTACAGTTGATTGTGTAGTAGAGTCAGAGTCTGATGGTGATGCATTGCTTGCTACGATATCTTTGGCCACCACCTCTGAAAAAGGGTTAGGTGATGATTGGGTTTTAAATTCTGATTGTACGTATGACATGTATCCTCGTAGGGATTGGTTTGTCACTTATGGGCCTGTTGATACTAGAGTTATACTTATGGGCAATGATGCTGAGTGCAAAGTTGCAAGAATAGGTACTGTACAGGTTAAAACCCATGACGGCATAGTTAGAACTTTGTCTAAGGTTCGTCACATACCTGATATGACTCGTTGTTTGATCTCCTTGGGTATTCTTGAGACTAATGGTTGCAGGATTGTTATGGAGAATGGTGTCCTAAAAGTGACAAAGGGAGGCATGATGGTAATGAAGGGACTGCGGCAGGGCAGTTTCTACGTCTTACAAGGAACTACAGTTACAGGAGTAGCTACAGTTGGTACAACATCAGCAGATGCTAATGATACAAGATTATGGCACATGAGATTGGGCCATATGAGTGAGAAAGGGATGGACATTTAGTAAGAAAAGTTGTCTGGGTAGCGCTGGCACGGGTAAGCTTGATTTTTGTGATCAATGTGTTTTTAGGAAACAAAAGAGGGTGTGTTTCTCTAAAGCGAAGCATCGTACTCAGGGGATCCTTGACTACATTTATTCTGATCTGTGGGGTCCTTCGAAGGTTCCTTCTCTTGGAGGTAAGCGCTACATGCTAACTTTTGTTGATGATTTCTCACACAAAGTTTGGGTTTACTTCTTGAGACAGAAAAATGAGACATTCTCCATGTTCAAGAAGTTCAAGGCTCTGGTTGGGAACCAGATTGGGAGAAAGATCAAGAAACTTAGGACTGACAATGGTCTTGAGTTCGTTGAGTCAGAGTTTGAAGAGTTCTACACGATGAATGTCATAGCTAGGCACAAGACTTTGGTTGGTAAACCATAGCAAAATGGGGTTGCAGAACGAATCAACAGGACTCTACTGGAGAAAGTTCGATGTATGCTTTCAAATGTCGGGCTTTGGGATCGCAAAGCTTTTTGGGCAGAGGCTATTTCTACAGCCTGCTACTTGGTGAATCGTTCACCACGCACCTCCATTGATTTTCAGATTCCAGAAGAAGTATGGTCAGGTAATGCTGTTGATTATTCTAGTTTGAGAATATTTGGATGTCCTGTGTATGCCCATGTCAATAATGGGAAGTTAGCACCTAGGGCTGTCAAGTGCATGTTTCTTGGATATGCATATGAGTCTAAAGGATACCGCATGTGGTATCCTGAGTCTAAGAAAGTCATTCAGAGTAGGGATGTCACTTTCAATGAGACTGCTATGTTATCTTCTGGGAAGGATTATGTTGTTTCTTCTAATGGTACAGATGATTAGGAGGATACTAGTACGGAGATAGAAGTGGAGACCGTTGCAGTTCAAGGTGGAGCGGCTAATCACCCTAATAGGGAGGCCCAGGGTACTGAACCTGACACTATCAGTTCTGATCAACCTCAAGTGGAGGTTGTTCACTCTATAGCTCATGTTCGTCCTCGAAGGGAGATCAGGAGACCTGCCCGCTACAATGACGATGAGGGACTGATAGCATATGCACTTTTAGTTGTAGAGGAGGTGCCTGAAGGTGTGGAACCTTCTACCTATACTGAAGCAATCTCCTGCTCAAATTCATCTAATTGGATCCTAGCTATGCAAGAGGAAATGGACAGTTTACAAAAGAATCAGACTTGGGAATTATGTGAGCTACCTAAAGGCCGGAGAGCCTTAACTACCAAATGGATCTACAAGAAAAAGGAAGGTATTCCTGGAGTTGAAGATGTAAGGTGGAAAGCGCGCCTGGTTGCTCGTGGTTACAATCAGAAAGAAGGTATTGACTATAATGAGGTATTTTCACCTGTTATTAGACATACCTCCATTAGAGTGCTTCTTGCATTTGTTGCATTGTTTGATCTGGAGTTGGAGCAGCTTGATGTAAAGACTGCATTCCTCCATGGGGAGTTAGAGGAGGAGATCTACATGAGGCAACCCGAAGGTTTTGTTGTTCCTGAGAAGGAACAACTGGTATGTAGATTGAAAAAGTCCTTGTACGGACTTAAGCAGACTCCTAGGCAGTGGTATAAAAAATTTGACACCTTCATGATTGCACAAGGATACACACGCAGTCGATATGATAATTGTGTGTATTTTAGACAATATTCTGATGGTTCTTTTGTTTACTTGCTATTGTATATTGACGATATGTTGATTGCCTCTAAGGATAAATCCTTGATTGGCAAGTTGAAATCTCAACTTAGTGAAGAGTTTGAGATGAAGGATCTAGGTGTAGCAAAGAAGATTTTAGGCATGGAGATTCAGAGGGATCGAAAGGCTGGTAAGCTGTACTTATCTCAAGGACACTACCTTGAAAAAGTACTAGGCAGATTTAGTATGGATAACTGTAAGGCAGTTTCCACACCCCTTGCTGCACATTTCAAATTGTCTGCTGAGTGTTGTCCACAATCCTATGAGAAGATAGATAGAATGTCTAATGTCCCTTATTCTAGTGCTGTTGGTAGTTTGATGTATGCCATGATATGCATTAGGCTAGACTTGTCACATGCTGTGAGTGTGGTAAGTAGGTATATGCATAATCCTGGAAAGGATCATTGGGAAGTTGTGAAGTGAATCCTTTGCTATGTGAAGGGTACTGTTAAAAGGGGGTTGGTATTTGATAGGAACAAAGCTACCACATATGATGTTACAGGTTTTGTTGATTCTGACTATGCTGGTGACCTTGATAGGAGAAGGTCCATATCTGGGTATATCCTCACTATGCGTACAGGTGCTATCTCTTGGAAAGCATCACTTCAGTCAATTGCAGCTCTATCTACTTCAGCGGCTGAGTATGTTGCTGCTACTGAAGGAGTGAAGGAGGCTACTTGGTTTAGGGGCCTCGTTACTGAGCTTGGAGTTCCATAAGCTGCCACTGTGGTGTTTTCTAATAGTTAGAGTACTATCCACCTGACTAAGAATGATGCCTACCATTCGAAGACCAAGCACATCAGTGTCAAGTATCACTATGACAGAGATACAGTTGTTGTAGGAGAAATAGTGGTAAGGAAGGTTCATACGTCGAAAAATCCTACAGATATGTTAACTAAACCTCTACTTATAGCTAAGTTCAAGCATTGTTTGGACTTAATTGGCATTCACAGTATCTAAGCGCCCTTCGGGGCATTGCCCCTTGGGGGGGGGGGGCATCACCCTTCGGGGTGCTATGACGGTGTTACAGAGTTGGTGATTAGGGATTTTGGTCCAAGGTGGAGATTGTTGGGTTGTTAGGCTTCGTGGCCCAAAATCAAAGGCAGCTAGGGTTTGTCTTGAAGCGCAGTTTCTCCTAGCGGCTAGGGTTTGTCTTTAAGAGTAAAACTCTGGTTTTCTAGACCCTATAAAAGGGGGTCATACCTAGGATATAAAATAACTCCAGAATCACTCCTGAATCCCTAAAAACATTGAGAGGTAGAGAATTGTGAGAGAGATTACAAGAGAGGTTGTAATTCTGTCATTGGATCAAATCACTTGTTGTGATTGTGATTGTTTTGTATTCTCCATACTCATATAGTGGATTGATTGTGCTCGTTGCCATCCGTGATTTTTTCCCGCATTGGGTTTCCACATAAATCTTGTGTGTTGTTGTTTTGTTCTTGTTATCTTTCTTTAAGTTTTTGAATATCTGTTTCATCCTATTGCTTCTGATACTAGTTTGCTCTAATTTCCTAACACTTTGAAATGTACAAAAGTTAATAAATACCAATTAATTTTTATGGGTGTCTAATTTAAAAATGTATAGATCTTTTATATAGAATTTAAATAATTTTTTTGTTGCTAGTGATTACACAGGACATCAATATTCTCCATAGCTTGCATCCACCCCTAATCCTGACACTTTCCTTGTATCCTTCTTTTTCTCTTTCACATTTTTCTCTTTTTGAGGTGTCACCATGAGACATATACCTAGTTAGGACCTGTTCTTTTCATTGGGAAATAGGAGTTGGGAAATGATTGAAGTAGGTTGGAGTGGGTTGAAATGGGTATTTTTTTGTTGAAGTGGGTTGAAGAGGATTGACGTTGGTATATTTTTTATATGATGGGTAGAAGTTGGTTAAAATAGTGGATTGAAGTTGATTGAAGTAGGTTTAAGTTGATATTTTTTATTTAAGTTCGTGAAGTGCGTTGAAGTGAATTGAAGTTGTTAAATTGGGATTTACCAACCAAAAGAACGGGATTTTAGTTAAGTTAATTGCTCACGGGCTCTAAAAAATAAGAAAAGAATTAACACTCCAATTTTTCCCATTAGGAACGCTTGAGTGACAAAGACAATGCAATAATTACATGCTATAAGAGATCAGAAAATTACAAACTATAAAAGGCAAGAGCTAAGTTTGCAGTTTTCATTATTGGTTAATGTTAAAGAAAATTCATGTCTTGGGTTCAAGTTCTGCTTACATCGATCTTTATCCCTCACACACAAAAAAAAAAACCCTCAGTGTTTCATTATGGGTTAGCAATTTGGGGTTTGGTTGAAACGAGTAGAACTCAAGACTTGAAACAGCAACTGAAAATTGAAGCTTTTGAATAATAAATTATTGGTACCTTACCATGCAGACACAAAAGTCATCTTCCTAGGACATGTTAAAAAAATAAGAAGAACAATGGCTGGAAGATACACAGAATAAAATGAGTCGTGGATAAACCACTGCCTTGAAAGCAATTACGGCTCGACTACGGTGCAAATCGATTCAGCCGGTTGCTCCCCAAGGTTAACTCAGCACACTCTTGAACGCGTGCACTTCGCGGCCAGGAGTTTGGAGTATGCAGCACACGTAACCCAGAATGTAGAGAAGACCAAAAAGAGAGGAGAGAAATGTGAAAGCTGGTGTGTTTAGCCCTGCTGGTGAAGCCTCTATTTATAGGGGAAAAGTAGCTGTTACATAGCCATTAAAAAGGCGTAAGCTAAGGCAAAAAATCTGGCCATTAAGAGCAAAGAATGAGGTAGAAGATCTGGCAGCATTCAAGATGGGGAGGAAAATCAGGAAGTTTGTAACGGTAGGGAGCGATTTATGGAGGATTTAGTGCAGTCTGTTACGAAAATGTTTAAATAGATTCCTTCCAAAAGAGATAGATTAGGCCCACAGCCCACAACTCAAGGCGCACGCTGCTCCCAGCCCAGACAGGCGGGCGGCGGCAGCGCGTGCATGATGGCCTCATACCCCCTCAACCCCATAAAGCCTGGTCTCAAGTTATTCAACTTGGGCAAGGAGAATTGGATATATGAACCCCTCAAATTACCACCCAAAAGTTCCATCTGGGACAAGTGTGAAGAGAGAGAGGGGAAGAAAAGTTTATCTTGTTGACACACAGGAGTTGATTCTCTGCACGCATTCCCCCACCCCCCCTCTCCTCCCTCATTCTATTGGTCGTTAGGTGCTCAAATTTATAGCATGAGTTAGTTAAACTTTAGTGGGATTTTATTTATTTTCTTTTTTTTTGTTTTTGGGAAGCTGCCAATGGCAGATCTAAAAATTCTAGATATAGTCATTTTATTTGATTTTTTCAAATTTTATTATTATCAATTAATTTTTATGTGACCTCTTAATAAAATTTTCAAAAAATTTAAGAATTTTTACACAAAATTTGTTTAAAAAATTTTGAGGATGCCTGAGAATTTTTAATGGGAGGATTAAGGAACCTGGAAAATCATTTATAATGAAAATTGTACTTTTCTCATATTGATTTGTGTCATTTATTTTATTCTATTGTAAATAAATTGGTTTTTTTTTTAATTCAAATGACTCATGAAGGTATTGCATATCTATAAATATTGTCCTGATTGATCATGAGTTTGAGCATTGACTTTCAGATTTCAGTACAGTGAAGCTTTTATCTCGATACATCTAACTGGACCGAACTTGCTGAGCTTACGGCTACATGGCACCTGGTGAGTTCCACTCTGTTCCTTCACCTACATTGATGATCTTAAAAGTATCATAGCTCCAGAGATTTCATCTTTTAGAGATAAGAATGCTTGAGTATGTAATTGTTTATCTGCATCGTGCATTGCTTTGTCTCTTTTAGGTAAATTTTTCAGCTTGAATCATGGACGACAAAGGCAAAATTACTCAGCAAACCATCCTCTCTTTCTTTTATATAGAAAGCTACTCAAATAGTGGCTTTAATGTAATATCCAACGAAAATAGCCTCTGTCTAATACATGCATTGGGTGAGATTACTATATCTGAACTTCCCGTAACTTGCATAGGTAGGTGTAACGTGGGGTTACTTTTTTTATTTCCCCCTTTTTGATGATGACAAACCAAATGACCAAATCAATTAAGACCAAGTGAAAACAATCATGCTTTCTTCCCCCTTTTGACATCATCGAAAAGAACACACAAGTGAGGATAGGAATAAGCAAGAGGGACAAGCAGTGTAAGTATAACCATTTTATAGCACTACCAAAACGGAATACATCAAGAACAGCCAACCAGAGAAAAAGAAACACAGAACTGGAAAAAAGGAGAAACAGTTCTTAAGAGGAGGAAGGAGCAAATTTGGCAGCTAGGTCTGCTAGGGCCTTGAGAACAGCTTCATGGCGCTGGGCGTTGAGGAGCTGTTCTGCTGTGACCACAGCCTTGACTGCAGCAAGTTCTGCTTTTATTTGGGCTTGATCAGCAACCACAGAGGAGAGAGAAGGCGCAGAGAGGGAAGTGGTGCTGGCAGGGAGAGTGGAGGCAGGGACAGGCTCTAGTGGTTGTTCCGAACCCTCACTTCCACCTTTGTTGGACAAAAAGCCACAGCTAACAAGGGTGCAGGTGCCAATTTCATCATTGACTTGGGCGAGCACCTTCTTCTGGAGAACAACCCCCAGCTTCTCTAAGACAAGGCAGAGAAGAAACCCATAGCCTAGGTCATGATCTTTCGAGGTATTGGCTATACGGGCTATGTGGCTGATCATAAGGGCAGGCAGATTGATTTGAGACCCTGTGTCCAACAGGTCGACCAGACACAGGTCCATGGCATCCGCTCAATTTCGGCCTTGCCCCCGGGGAATGATGTTCTTAATGACAAACCAATAAAGGAGACGGTGAAGAGGAACCATCTCCGCCTTTTGAACATGGCGAGGGATATCAAGGGTAGGTTTCTGGGCTATTTTCCGGCATAAAGCAAGTAGTTGGTCCCTACTTAGTGCCGTTTTGTCCTCTCTGACATAATCCCTAAAACCCTCGGCAGGGACCCCAAGCAAAACACTCAAGTCTTCAGCATCAAAGGAAAGTTCATGCCCTTGTACATTGCTTGTCACCACTCCATTGGTGACCGCACAATTGGCATAGAATTCTGCCAAATCGGGTACGGAACACCCTAGAGTCCCGTCTGAGAACAGTTCCAGCCACCCCTGCTGGTTCAGTTTCTCAAGAAATGACCCCAGGCCTTGTTCTCTAAGATGCCCAGGCCGAACAATCTTCCCCCTAACTACGGTCTTTTGCAAGAAATGCTCATAGGAAGCACTGGGGGGAAGCTTGGTTTTGGATTTAGAGGAAGTGGGGGTGCGAGACGAAGTACCTTGTTCAGGAAGTGTTCCTGAAACCGGGTGTTTCGATTTTGGCTTTTTGGTGGAGGCGGCATCAGGAACAGAGACCCTTGAGAGCCGTTTCTTGGTCTCTGGAGTAGCGACCTTTTCGGCTGGCAAGGGGTGATGAACAGCCGGTCCTGTACTTCGAGTGCGTGGCCGCCTTGGGAGGGTGGATTTTGCGGTGGTGCGGGTGGCTGAGGTTTTGACTCGTTTGGTGGTAGAAGGGTCAGAAAGTTCAGGAATGGTTCGGGTTCGCTTAAATTGCAGGGGCACATCGTCCTCTGAGGTCGATGTGCTGTCAACCCAGTAAGTGGAAGGTTCTGGAACAGAGGGGGCTGCTTCGGTCTCGAACTCGACTGGTCGATCCTCATAGCCACTGAAGTGCATCCAATCGAAGTGAGGAGGTTCTTGGTCTGGTTGGTCAGGAACTGACCCAGTTGCAGGTTCTGGGATGTCAGGGGTAAGTTCCTCTGACACCGATGGTGCAGGGTCAGACCTCGTCTGACCGACTGCAGGTTCAACTCGGAGTGGTTGTGGCTGGGTTTCATAAAGAACCATCTCCCAATCTTGAGTATCAGAACAAGAGTTAAGATCCTCCATAGTCTCCCCAGTGGGTTGAGGGTTGAAGGATTTTAAAAAGTTATAGACAAAAGGGGTGATGGAGAAAGAGGGTTCATGGGTTTTAACCATGGTGGAGGAGGATGAAGAAGAGGGAAGAAGATCAGCGAGGGAGGAAAAAGATGTTCTTGAAGATCTTTCCCTCAAGGATCGAGGTCTGGAACTCTTGCGCCAAGCAGATCCGCCTCTGGTTCTTGCCATTTTTGAGTGGGAAAGATGAGTGGAGAGGTTTTTGCAAATGGCGGTTGAAGTGGAGCAGTTTCTTGAGGCACGATGAGAGTGGGGAGAAAGAGAAGGAATGAGTGGCGCTTTTAATGAGAGTAAAGAGAAGTCGGCGGTTCAAGATTCACGGCATTGCCTTGGGAAGAGAAAAGTGTGTGAAGGGATGGCTGCTTGACTTCTCCTCGTTTCCCAAAGAAAGTGAGAAGCGTGCCAATAAATAAGGGAGGGGTCTGTTCCTCTTGCTTGTTCTTACCACTTAGACACAATATAAGAAAAAACATAGCAATATGAACAATATCAATAAATTTCAAGCAGCTATCAGCAATTCATATAGCACACATATGCTTGGTACAGTAAGTTGAGAATATCCACAATATCGGTGATCAGGGGTCTGTTTCTCGTCAGTCACTGAGGGTGGTCAATTCCGCCTAGGTACTCTTAATCAGGCCCAGTTCCAACCGATTTTTCTTAAACTGATCCCTATGTAAGGCCTTGATGAAAATGTCAGCAATTTGATTTCCAGTAGCACAAAAATGCATTGAAATAAGCCCTTTTTCCACATTGTCTCGCAGAAAATGGTGTCGGATGTCAATGTGTTTGGTCCTCTTATGCTGACAGGGATTTTTGGCAATATTTATTGCACTAGTGTTATCACAAAAAATTGGTATGCATCCTGTGTCAACATGAAAGTCTTTGAGTTGTTGCCTTATCCATAGCAGTTGGGCACAACATGAAGCTGCTGCAACATATTCTGCCTCTGCTGTGGACATGGCAACTGAGTGCTGTTTCCTAGTTGCCCATGACACTAAGCACGGACCAAGAAAGTGAGCCATACCTGAAGTACTTTTCCTGTCTACCAGGAATCCTGCATAGTCAGCATCTGCATATCCGACTAAATCAATACTGCATTCTTTAGGATACCATAAGACCAGGTCAGAAGTGTTCTTTAAATATCTAAAAATTCGTTTCACAGCCTTTAAATGAGTTTCTTTTGGATTGGACTGAAAACGAGCACATAAACCGACACTAAAGACAATGTCAGGTCTACTAGCAGTTAGGTAAAGGAGCGACCCAATCATCCCTCTATAGGATTTCTCCTCTACTGAGGGACTCCCATCATCCATAACCAATCTGGTAGAGGGTGAAATAGGAGTATCAATTGGTTTTGCCGCTTCCATCCCAAACCGCTTAAGCAGTTCCTTAACATACTTCTGTTGATGAATCATGGTGCCATTAGGAGTTTGTTTAATTTGTAAGCCTAAGAAAAAGTTTAGCTCACCCATCATACTCATCTCAAATTCACTTTTCATCAAGGTTGAAAAACCATCACACAAGTCATTGTGTGTTGCACCAAAAATGATATCATCAACATAGACTTGAACAATCAATAAATGTTCCCCCTTGGATTTTAGGAACAAGGTATTGTCTACCTTGCCTCTATGAAAACCATTTTCAATTAAAAAGGTTGATAGGTGTTCATACCAAGCTCTGGGAGCTTGTTTTAAACCATAAAGAGCCTTGTCAAGTTTAAACACATAATCAGGAAATTCTTGATTTTCGAAACCAGGGGGTTGACTTACATACACCTCTTCTTTTAGGTACCCATTGAGAAATGCACTCTTGACGTCCATTTGGTATAGCTTAATCCCCATGTGAGCTGCAAATGCTATTAAAATTCGGATAGCTTCAATTCTAGCAACAGGTGCAAAGGTTTCTTCATAGTCAATCCCTTCTTCTTGGTTGTACCCTTGGACCACTAGCCGGGCCTTGTTCCTGGTGATTGTTCCTACCTCATCCAGCTTGTTCTTGAACACCCACTTGGTACCAATGATTGATTTCTCTTTGGGTCGTGGTACAAGATGCCATACTTTATTCCTTTCAAACTGATTCAGTTCTTCTTGCATTGCAGTAACCCAGTCCGAATCTGCAAGAGCTTCATTAATATTTTTTGGCTCAATGTAAGAAAGGAAAGCATAGAAAGCACAAAAATTCTTAAGCTTGGATCTGGTTTGCACTCCCTTATTTAAATCTGATAATATCTAGTCAAGAGGGTGTGAACTCTGATGCTTCCAAGGTCTTGGGGTCAGAGGATCCGTTGTCAAACTTTCTACTCTCGCTTGAATGCTTGGTGACGCTGGGTCAGGAACTGTTCCCGAGCATGCTCCTGGAACTGTTCCCAAACCAGTTCTCAAATCTATTCGTGGAGAGTTTGGCTCAGTAGCTTGACTCTGCTCCAGATCATGTTGGGAATTACTTCCCCCTGTCTGATCATTCTCCATACCATCGTTTCTGCCCGTCTTACCTTCATGTACTACGACATTTTGTTCTTTTCTGGTAAGACCAAGCTCATATTCCTCATCCTGAATATCTTTCTCAAGTAAAGAGTTAGTTTCATCAAACAATACGTGAACACTTTCTTCAACACATAAGGTTCTTTTGTTGAACACTTTATAAGCCTTACTGTGTGAAGAGTACCCTAAAAATATGGCTTCATCACTTCTTGGGTCAAACTTTCCCAAGGCATCTTTCCCATTATTATGCACATAACATTTGCAACCAAATACTCTCAAGTGCATAATGTTGGGTTTTCTACCTTTGAAAAGTTCATAGGGTGTCTTATTGAGAATAGGTCGAATCATGCATCTGTTAATAATGTAACATGATGTGTTCAATGCTTCTGCCCAAAAGCTTCTCGAGAGACCACTTGCAATCAACATGGTTCTAGACATGTCTTCTAGAGTGCGGTTCTTACGTTCAACCACCCCATTTTGTTGGGGTGTTCTAGGGGCAGAAAAATTATGCTCAACACCATGCATATTACAAAAATCCATAAAACTTGAGTTCTCAAACTCTGTCCCATGATCAGACCTTAGACATACCAAAGAGTGTCCTACTCTCGTTTCAACCTTTTTAAGAAACACAATAAACTTTTCAAATGACTCATCTTTGGTAGCTAAAAACAAGGTCCATGTGAAACGAGAGTAATCATCCACTATTACTAGCACATACCTCTTTCCACCTCTACTCATGACCCTCATGGGTCCACACAAATCAACATGCAATATTTCTAGAGGACGAGTAGTGCTAACTTTATTTTTTAATTTAAAAGAGGTCCTGACTTGCTTGCCTCTGGCACAAGCATCACATACCTTGTCATCATTGAATTTGATGGAAGGTAGGCCAATCACTAGATCTTTTGAAACCAACTTGTTCAAAAGAGAAAGGCTTGCATGACCTAGTCTTTTGTGCCAGAGTAAGACATCTTCACTTATAGCACTTAGGCAAGTCAGGTTACTTTGGGGAAGGGAAAGAATAGAGACTTTATAAACATTTTTGTGACGCTTCCCCCTCAACACAACATCTCCAGTATTGATATTGACTACCAAGCAATATTTAGCAGAAAATACTACTAAATTATCTTTATCGCATAATTGAGAAACACTTAGCAAGTTATGCTGTAGACCATCAACCAAATACACATTTTCAATTGAGTGGGAAGGTGACTCACCAATCTTGCCTATACCGGTAATGGTCCCTGACTTACCGTTTCCAAAGGCCACGCTTCCCCCTTCAGAGGCTGTGAGTGAGAGGAAGTTTGATTTTTCACCGGTCATGTGCCTTGAACAACCACTGTCTACATACCACATCTGCTTGTTCCCAAGCTTGTTTCCTAGGTTGTTCCCTCTCACTTTAGCCTACAAAACAGATTACGGGTTAGTTTTGGGAACCCAGATCCACTTGGGTCCCATTCTTTTTGACGAGTAAATCTCATTTTTCTTAACCCATATCTGTTTTACATAAATCATACTTCTTTCCATGGCATTCTTTCTTGACGGGCAAGTATAACGATAGTGATCGGTTTTACCACAGTGATAACAAACAATGTATTCAGGTAAACTTACATACTTCCTATTCACTGGGTAGTCAGCATGCTTAGCCATAAAGCCTAGACCATTTTTATTCCTATTATGGTGTGTGTTCAGCTACTTGAGTGCCGTTGAGGAACTGTTCCATTGCTTGTTCCTGGCAAGGTCTGACTCGGTCTTATTGAGTTTTTCAAGAAGCTGAGCATTCTCTATGGTCAAGTTCTCTATCTTTTGTTTCAGCTGAAGGCACTCTCCTTCCAGATCCTTCATTTTGTTGTTCACTACGTCAAGGTCGTGGCTTACTATTATGGTCTGTTCCTCTAGCTCGACTTTTTCCCTTTTAAGGATGTCATTAGCAAACTCAACTACGCTAATGTCTCTTTTTAGCTCAGAACATGTGTCTTTTAGCATGACATTTTCAGTATTTAAAGCATCATATTCATCCATTAGCGTAGTAAGTAATTCCTCAAGCTTAAACTTACTCAGTCCACGTACCTTTCCTTTAAGTTCAGCAAGGCTGTCCATAGGTTCATCCTCAGATCTTGAGTCGCTTCTGGCCATCAGTGCCAGTTCAGCCTCTTCTTCATCTGAGTTCTCATCCTCTTCAGTTGTCTCTCCCCATGCTGCTAACATTGCACGTGAGAACCGCTTGGCAGCCTTGTTTGGGAACTGTTTCCTGCCTTGATGTCGGAACTGTTCCTGAGGTTGTTCCTCTTTTAGCAGGGGACAGTTCTTGACAAAGTGATCACGCTTACCACATTTGAAACATCCCGGGACCTGTTCCTTGTCACTGTTCTTGGTTTTGACAGGATTTTTCTTTTTCGACAGCTCCTTGGATTTTCTGAAGAATTTTTTGAATTTCCGAGTTATTAGGGCCATATCTTCTTCATCCATGTCTGAGCTGTCTTCTTCTAAGGCTTTTAAAGCCAACCCTCTATCTCTCTTGTTTTCTTCCTTTTGCTGCGAGCTCCTTCTGAGTTCATAGGTTTGAAGATTCCCTATGAGCTCATCAAGAGAGATACTTTTCATATCTTTGGCTTCCTGTATTGCGGTCACTTTAGCTTCCCAAGTCTGAGGTAGGAATCTCAGAATCTTCCTTACAAGCTCCTCAGTAGTGAAAGCTTTGCCCAAGGATTTGAGCTCATTGGTAATATGGGTGAATCTGGTGTACATCTCCATAATTGATTCGTTGTCACCCATTTCAAACAACTCATACTTCCGCATGAGTAGCTCAATCCTCAATTGCTTCACTTGGCTTGTTCCTTCATGAGCTATCTCCAATGCGTCCCAAATTTGCTTGGCAGTTTCACACTCACAGATGCGTGAGTATTCATCAGGTCCGAGGCCAAAGTACAACAGTTTTTTGCCCTTGGCATTTTTCTCCATTTTCTTGAAGTCTTCAGCATTGAATTCGTCAGGTGTTTTGGGAACAGTTTCTCCTCTTTCATTAGCCTTTGTGGGAACAAGCGCACCTCCTTTGATAATCAACCACAGCTCATAGTCATCCGCTTGGATATAATTTTCCATGCGGTTTTTCCACCAGCTGTAGTGTTGCCCATTGAAATACGGAGGTCGAGTCACTGATTGTCCTTCAAGCATGCCTTGTGGAGTACTCATTTTTCGGATCTCTCAAGAGGTTAGTCTTTGTGATTGAGAACCTGCTCTGATACCACTTGTTATATTTATGAGGTTACTCACACAAGAGGGGAGGGGGGTGAATTGTGTGTGACAAATTTTTGCACTTTTGAAAACACTTGTGGGGAACAGTTTCTGAACAACGTATGGTTAGCAGGGAACTGTTCCTGCCAAGCTTTCGTAATGTGTTTGGGGTAATAATGAATGCAAAAAAAATAAGAATGAAGACACAAGATTTTTACGTGGAAAACTACCTCTAGCCCATCTGAGGTGGGAAAACCACGACCAACCTCTGTAGGATTTTCACAAAAATTCTACTAACGGGCTGAACACGTTACAAAAGTAACCCCACGTTACAACTTGCAACAACACGTGATTGTCTACCCTAGACAATCACCCCACGTCCTTAGTTACCTTAAACTTAGGACAACTCTATTCGTTTACACAGACAAAACGAAGACACCTTACTTAGCAACTTCTAATAAAGCAAGTGTAAGGTACAATGAAGCGCCTAGTATGCCAATGAGGAAGACTCAATTTCTGCTCTCTTTTACAGGTTTTTCACTCAGAAAACTTGGCTCAGTACAACTCACAAAATCTGAAAAACCCACACCTAAAAACGTTGGCAAAAACTCCTTTTTATAGCTTGAAACAAAACGGCTAGATGAGCGTTTTTTTTTTTTTTTTGTGGCTGCGCTTCTTTCTCTACTAACGTGAAATAACAGCCACAAAATCCAGCAGCCAACATCCAGCTTTTTCACAGTCTTAGGACTTTGCTAAAAATAGGAGAAGGAAGATAAAATTTGACTTAGTGAAATCTTATCCAAATCTTATCCCAAAAAATTAGAGATTTTAAGTTTGAAAATCTGTTAGGCTGTAGTTGAAAAATACTTTATCATGTAGCAAAAATTATCAGCCCAAAAATAGAAAAGAATCGTAAAATCTTTTGCCAGACGTTGCTGAGAACAATCAGGGTGCTTTACCAGGAACTGTTCCCAGTCAGGATCAGGACCTGTTCCCAGAGTGTCAAAAAGATTTTTTTCAAAAACGAACATGAAATTGGAATCCGCTCACTGGCATATTAACAGAGGGTCTAATAAAGAAAAAATTCTACCAAACCCATGACTTCTTGTTGATGAAGCAGGTGACTTGCAATGTCAACAACCTTGATACTGCTAAGAACTGTTCCTGAAGATTGTTCCTGAAACTTCATGTTGTTCTTGGACTTGAAGCATTGCTGTTAGAAACTGTTTCTGGAACTTCATCTGATCGTTCAAGCTCTGTGCTTAATCACTGTTCTCAACCAACTTTATTAACCAATCATAGCACAAATTCAAGTATTATTAAAGGACTAATACATTTGTGTTTGACATCATCAAAACCTTACACAAGGAAAGAATCAACAGTAGGATTCTATATATGGTTTTAGGGTTTGAACTTTGCTATGTAGTTGACATATAATATAAACTGAAAACCCTCTAGCCTGAATGGCACAAAGACTGCCTCGTTAATGTACATTTGCATCCATGGAGAAATGTGGGGCATTCAACAAGTTTGGATGAACTGCATCCCTAGTGGACTTTCCAGGATTGAAGCTAGACAAATATTGGATAATGGCCCGGTTCAGTTCCTCGTAAGACCCTTACTCGTAACTAGGGTGCAATGAAAAAGAAACGCCATTTATCCCGTATTCCCATTGTCAAACGTTCTGAAATTTACGAAAATAATGGAGGGAGCATTAAGGAGCATTATATAGTTTTGCCTAGGAATTGACATTCGATCATTTTTCCGATACTGGATGTACTTTTTGCCTTGCTTGGTTTGTGCAGAGTTAGCTCTAATGGTGAGAGTAACACAGACATACGATCTTTATAGCCACTTAGTGGTGAAGTTGGAGATTATAGTAGGGAAGCATCCAGGGGAACCTCTGCAACTAATATGTCTGATCCGTTTCCGGAAGACATTTCAGACGAACTTCCACCACTGCCATCTGCAGGACATTTAGCACACCTGCAGAGCAAGTGGCAATCATAGTTACACTAGCTCTTTATGTATGAATTCAGCACCATAATTCCGCCCCAACAATGCATTGTGAGGCTTAATAACCCTTGGCTCAAACCCATGATTACCTATCCAGGCTTTGAAACGTTAAAAGTATGCAAGGGTGTTTTCAAAGACACTGCAATGGGGCCTGAGAAATGCACAAATTCTCAGTTTCAAGCAATGGCAGAACCTACTTCGCTCATTTCTAAAGTTAAACTGTCAATGATTTTTAATATAGTACAGTACAGAGCTCATGAAACCGCCTTCCCAAAAATATTTTCAATTGGACATCTTTTTCCTCTGCTAATGAAACTAGGTACTTTAGTTACCTGTTCAAGTTTTGTGCCTTTATTTGAGAATTCCACTTATGATGCTCCAATTTGAATAAATACTCAGCAACAATAATGATATATCAGCATAGATACGATTAAACTAAAATCCACTATTATTTTCAGATATTCTACTAGCTAAACTAGATATGTTCATACGGCAATATATGCTGTCAAATTTCAAATAAGACAATTACTAAAACAAGGAAACGCCAAAACTACATATGATAGTAACTGCAATTAGCAAGATTTCATACCTGTAACATTATAGATGATGTTGCCATATTTGGAATAGCGACAAGGCTTTGGGCGCGGGGCAAAACAGAGATGTTTCTTCCTCTTGAGCTTGGTATCGATCCGTTCTTGTAATTCATGTTAAATGTTCCTTGCTGGTTTTGGTATGGTAGATATGATTAATGTATCAAATGATTATAACCTTTCATGCTTCTTGGTGAACAAGGAGTACTCCTTTAAAAACAAAACAAAGATATAATTAACAAGAAAAAAAGGGAAAAGAACAACAAAGTTGTGTCTTCCAGTTATGCTACGTCTATACCCCATATGATGCAAGAGTCTCAATCAAACTCCTTTTTTTTATCTAATTTTAATGATATTGCCACATAAATTACTTATATTAAATTTTCTAAATGTTTCAAATCAAAGTATGTCCCTTTTCGTCGAAAGTTATGGAAGAGTTGTATAGAATTTTCTATCACATTACGGAGAAATCTAAACTTTAGGTGAATTAGTCGGAGTTTTAGACTTTCTTACTAAACAAAAATTTAAATTTCATTCTTTGATCCAAATTTTTCCTTGACCGCATGATTATCATTATTTATTAGTTGAAGACTTTCACAGTTTTTTTTTTATAATTATTTTTTATTTTTTTAAAGTAATACCGTACATGTTAAACCTGGGTTATCCTTATGGTGGGCTTGGGCTGTAAGCATATATGGACCGTCTGAGGCTTCTCTTGAAAGCTCCATGAGGGCTGTGGAAGGTGCGAACTGCAAAGTAACCTACGAAAGGTTCATGGCAAAGGGCTTGACTTGACTACAACATGGATGCCCCAGGGCAAGGCTTGAGCTTCCGAAGAATTGGCAGATAGTTCATGAGCATGCATCAAGATGCATCTTGGGTTTGGCTTGGCCTTGAACTTTGGAAATGCTTGCAGAAAGTTCAATGGTGAATGTCCGAAGTTCCTTGGATGATGATGCTGGAACCTCCAAGGTCTCCTTGATTTTGGACCTTTTTACACTGACTTTCCATACTTGCCCGGTTGCATTTATTTTACCTATAAAAGTAAATTAAAACAAGTACTGAAGTGATATTATTTTACGAATTACGACCTAAAATTTTGTGGTAGAGGGCATGTAGATTATAGCATTTTCAGACCGAACGTAG
>JACYFF010031954.1:84575974-84586149 GCA_017589665.1 Selenicereus undatus | reverse complement strand
ATATATATATATATATATATATCTTAAGAACGTATAACATTCATACATGTAAATACTTACATAAACATACATACTTAGAAGACAAACATGCTTATACTTTTCCGTACATAGGTTTTATGGACGTAAAACCTGAAAACATAATTTTCTTACACCTTTAGCTTTAGGCAAACAACGAGAAACGCTTCTTAAAAGCACGGTAAGTATACTAACTCACGATTCAAAACCTGGGTAGTTACAATCATGCATTTCAAAGATATGATTCTCAATACGCAACTCCAGTTGCCCTTTTAAGACCGTTTCAACTCTTTTAAACGCAAAAGAATGAAATTGATGCAAAACCGATTTGTTTATGCAAGTTATGTAAGTTTAAATCATAATATCCGCAAGGGATAACGTGTTTAAAAACTAGTGAAAGCTTTAGTTACTATTCATAAATCGATTTTGCGAAAGGTTTAAAAACTTTCCATAATCGAACAATTGCAATAACATGTGAACTACTTTATGAAATACGTTTACAAGTTCATTTCTAACTTATAAGTTTAATAAAGACATACTTAGTTTGCTAAATCGTAAAAGAAGTTTGTTTCTGACTTAAAAGCGTCGTAAAAACGTAATTCGTTTGTTAAGTCGTAAAGCGATACTCGCTTCTAACTTGAAAACTTCGTAAAAACGTAATAGGTTTGCTAAATCGTAAGGCGATACTTGTTTCTAACTTAAAAGTTTCGTAAAAATGTAATTAGTTTGCTAAATCGTAAAACGATACTCGTTTGAAACACAACGGGTTTAGTTAATGCTTAATTCAAACTCAAGTCGAACTAAGTTCGAAACTTAAAAGCTTCTTATTAAAGTTATAAGCTTAAAAGCTTCTTATATAAGTTATAAGTTTGTTATTCCATAAATCGACTTCATTTAAAACTTCAAAACTTCTTTAAAACATAATAAGCGTTTTACGTCGTAAAGTGACTCCATTTTCAATTTAAAGGTTTATATAAACGTAGTACGGGTACTAACTCGCAAAATAACTTCAGTTTTAGCCTAAGAAACTTCTCATAGATGTAAAACATTTGCTAGTTTGTAAAACAACTTCATTTTTAACTTAAAAGCCCTTTTAAACACACAATGCGTTTATTAACTTGTGAAACGACCTTACTTTAGCCTTAAAAACTTCTTATAAAGGTAACGTCTTCACTAATCGTAAAACGACTCCATTCTTAACTAACAGGCTCTTTATACACATAACGAGGTTGCCTAACCATGAACGACTTTGCTTTTAACTTGCAAGGTTTGCTAATTCATAAAACCGTCTTCGTTTGCTTACAAACATAATCAGGTTGCTTATAAACATAGTAAGCTTAATCCCTTTGCTCATCCACGCATACAATCGAATTCATACAACTTCGAATTTGCATCTCGAGCGTAATTTCCCCAAATTGAATCGCATCGAAGCTAAACGTATATAACTCATATCGAATTAATACCTCAAGCATAGTTCCTTAATTCGAGTCGAATCAAAGCTAAACAAATGTATAATTCACTTTGAATTAACCTCGTTATCATAAGTCACCCAAATTGCTTCGAATTGAACTAAACATATATAACTCACTTTGAATTCACCCAAATCGATTCGAATTGAAACTAAACATGCATAACTCACTTTGAATTCACCCAATTCGATTCGATTCGAAACCAAATGTTTACAACTCACTTCGAATTGATACCTCAAGCATAATTCTCTTAATTTGATTCGAATCGAAGCTATAACTCACTTCGACTTGATACCTCAAGCATAATTCTCTTAATTTGATTCGAATCGAAGCTAAACGTTTATAACTCACTTCGACTTGATACCTCAAGCATAATTCTCTTAATTTGATTCGAATCGAAGCTATACTCACTTCGGATTAACCTCGTTAGCATAAATCACCCAAATTGATGCGACTTAACATATTACGCATAATTCACCCAAATTGATTCGATTCGAAACTAAACATAAATAATTCACATCAACATAACATCTTACGCTTAATTCACCCAAATTGATTCGAATCGAAGCTAACCACGTATAATTCACTTCGAATTAGCACCTTAAGCATAATTTACCCAGTTTGATTCGAATCGAAACTAAATGCTTATAACTCACCTCAAATACATATTCTTAGCATAATTCATAATCATTAGGCATAAATACTTAGAACTACCAAATCAATAAACTCATTCATATAATTATCATTCGAAATGCATAAAATAGGTGGGATTGAAGGATTACCCACCACGAATCCAAGCTTTATGTGTCCAAGTTGGCTAGTTTGAAGCTAAATTTGAACTCCAAACGCCCAGAAATCCGGTTGCCTTCGCGTGGGATTCGGACACCACCAAACCCGAAACCCTAACTTGCAATTTCTGGAGAAATCAACCACAATTAGGGAGAATCTAGGTCAAGAATACACTTATGAATGAATGAGGGGTTCGAATTCACCTTGCATGCCTCAAGTTCACCGGCGTTCGACCGGTTCTTCGCCGGACTTTCGTCCCTGCCCGTGGCCGTTTCTGGCCTAGCCACGCGTGGGGTGGGTCGCCGGCAGCTAGGTGGGCGTCGCCCGGTGGTCCGGTTAGGCCTGGGCGCGGCGTGGCAGCGAGGGAAAGCGGCGAGGGTGTGTGGAGAGTTGTAAGGGTGTCGGGTGAGGAAGAAGGAGGAGGAGAGAGAGAGGGGGCCGGTCGGGGGTTTCACGCAGAGGGGGAAGGAGAAGAAGAAATAAGGGGGGGTAAAATTACGGTTTTGCCCTTCCCTTATTTCTATTATTTACGCGATAGTCCCAACCTTAACACTGCTAGTCTAATTCGTAACCGATTCCTAAACCCAAATCCATAATATGGTCCTTCATCAACTATTCGTTCCCAAATCTATCCAGGTTCGATTTAATATCATCGAACTACTTTCAAGACTGAAGGGTATTTAGGTAAACCACTTCAACCCAACAGGCATAAAATTCATTAGACGAATACGACAAAACTCCGGGTCTCACATAGGGAGACGACTTTTGTGTCTGCATGGTAAGGTACCAATAATTTATTATTCAAAAGCTTCAATTTTTAGTTGTTGTTTCAAGTGTTGAGTTCTACTCGTTTCAACCAAACCCCAAACTGCTAACCCATAATGAAACACTGAGGGTTTTTTTTTTTTGTGTGAGGGGTAAAGATCGATGTAAGCAGAACTTGAACCCAAGACATGAATTTTCTTTAACATTAACCAATAATGAAAACTGCAAACTTAGCTCTTGCCCTTTTATAGTTCATAATTTTCTGATCTCTTATAGCATGTAATTATTGCATTGTCTTTGTCGCTCAAGTGTTCCTGATGGGAAAAATTGGAGTGTTAATTCTTTTCTTATTTTTTAGAACCCGTGAGCAATTAACTTAACTAAAATCCTGTTCTTTTGGTTGGTAAATCCCAATTTAACAACTTCAATTCACTTCAACGCACTTCACGAACTTAAATAAAATATATCAACTTAAACCTACTTCAATCAACTTCAGTCCACTATTTTAACAAACTTGTACCCATCATATAAAAAATATACCAACGTCAATCCACTTCAACCCACTTCAACAAAAAAATACCCATTTCAACCCACTCCAACCTACTTCAATCATTTCCCAACTCCTATTTCCCAATGAAAAGAACAGGCCCTAACTAGGTATATGTCTCATGGTGACACCTCAAAAAGAGAAAAATGTGAAAGAGAAAAAGAAGGATACAAGGAAAGTGTCGGGATTAGGGGTGGATGCAAGCTATGGAGAATATTGATGTCCTGTGTAATCACTAGCAGCAAAAAAATTATTTAAATTCTACATAAAAGATCTATAAATTTTTAAATTAGACACCCATAAAAATTAATTGGTATTTATTAACTTTGTACATTTCAAAGTGTTAGGAAATTAGAGCAAACTAATAGCGGAAGCAATAGGATGAAACAAATATTCAGAAACTTAAAGAAAGATAACAAGAACAAAACAACGACACACAAGATTTATGTGGAAACCCAATGCGGGAAAAAATCACGGACGGCGACGAGCACAATCAATCCACTATATGAGTAGGGAGAATACAAAACAATCACAATCACTACAAGTGATTTGATCCAATGGTAGAATTACAACCTCTCTTGTAATCTTTCTCACAGTTCTCTACCTCTCAATGTGTTTAGGGATTCAGGAGTGATTCTGGAGTTATTTTATATCCTAGGTATGACCCCCCTTTTATAAGGTCTAGAAAACCAGGGTTTTACCCTTAAAGACAAACCCTAGCCGCCAGGAGAAACTGTGCTTCAAGACAAACCCTAGCTACCTTTGATTTTGGGCCACGAAGCCCAACAACCCAACAATCTCCACCTTGGACCGAAATCCCTAATCACCAACTCTGTAACACCGTCATAGCACCCCGAAGGGTGATGCCCCCCCCCCAAGGGGCAATGCCCCGAAGGGCGCTTAGATACTGTGAATGCCAACTAAGTCCAAACAATGCTCGAACTTAGCTATAGGTAGAGGCTTGGTTAACATATCTGCAGGATTTTCCGAAGTATGAACCTTCCTTACCACTATTTCTCCTGCAGCAACTGTATCTCTGACATAGTGATACTTGACACTGATGTACTTGGTCTTTGAATGGTAGGCATCATTCTTAGTCAGGTGGATAGTACTCTAACTATCAGAAAACACCACAGTGGCAGCTTGTGGAACTCCAAGCTCAGTAACGAGGCTCCTAAACCAAGTAGCCTCCTTCACTCCTTCAGTAGCAGCAACATACTCAGCCTCTGAAGTAGATAGAGCTGCAATTGACTGAAGCGATGCTTTCCAAGAGATAGCACCTGTACGCATAGTGAAGATATACCCAGATATGGACCTTCTCCTATCAAGGTCACCAGCATAGTCAGAATCAACAAAACCTGTAACATCATATGTGGCATCTTTGTTCCTATCAAATACCAACCCCCTTTTAACAGTACCCTTCACATAGCGAAGGATTCACTTCACAACTTCCCAATGATCCTTTCCAAGATTATGCATATATCTATTTACCACACTCACAACATGTGACAAGTCTGGCCTAATGCATACCATGGCATACATCAAACTACCAACAGCACTAGAATAAGGGACATTAGACATTCTATCTATCTCCTCATCGGATTGTGGACAACACTCAGCAGACAATCTAAAATGTGCAGCAAGGGGTGTGGAAACTGCCTTACAGTTATCCATACTAAATCTGCCTAGTACTTTTTCAAGGTAGTGTCCTTGAGATAAGTGCAGCTTACCAGCCTTTCGATCCCTCTGAATCTCCATGCCTAAAATCTTCTTTGCTGCACCCAGGTCCTTCATCTCAAACTCCTCACTAAGTTGAGATTTCAACTTGTCAATCAAGGATTTATCCTTAGAGGCAATCAACATATCGTCAATATACAATAGCAAGTAAATAAAAGAACCATCAGAATATTGTCTAAAATACACACAATTATCATATCGACTGCGTGTGTATCCTTGTGCAATCATGAAGGTGTCAAACTTTTTTGTACCACTGCCTAGGAGCCTGCTTAAGTCCGTACAAGGACTTTTTCAATCTACATACCAGTTGTTCCTTCTCAGGAACAACAAAACCTTCGGGTTGCCTCATGTAGATCTCCTCCTCTAACTCCCCATGGAGGAATGCAGTCTTCACATCAAGCTGCTCCAACTGCAGATCAAATAATGCAACAAATGCAAGAAGCACTATAATGGAGGTATGTCTAATAACAGGTGAAATACCTCATTATAGTCAATACCTTCTTTCTGATTGCAACCACGAGCAACCAGGCGCGCTTTCCACCTTACATCTTCAACTCCAGGAATACCTTCCTTTTTATTGTACATCCATTTGGCAGTTAAGGCTCTCCGGCCTTTAGGTAGCTCACATAATTCCCAAGTCTGATTCTTTTGTAAACTCTCCATTTCCTCTTGCATAGCTAGGATCCAATTAGTTGAATTTGGGCAGGAGATTGCTTCAGTATAGGTAGAAGATTTCACACCTTCAGGCACCTCCTCTACAACTAAAAGTGCATATGCTATCAGTCCCTCATCGTCATTGTAGCGGGCAGGTCTCCTGATCTCCCTTCGAGGACGAACATGAGCTCTAGAGTGAACAACCTCCACCTGAGGCTGATCAGAAATGATAGTCAGGTTCAGTACCCTGGGCCTCCCTATTAGGGTGATTAGCAGCTCCACCTTGAACTGCAATGGTCTCCACTTCTATCTCCGTACTAGTATCCTCCTGATCTTCTGTACCAGTAGAAGAAACAACAGAATCCTTCCCAGAAGATAACATAGTAGTCTCATTGAAAGTGACATCCCTACTCTGAATGACTTTCTTAGACTCAGGACACCACATGAGGTATCCTTTAGACTCATATGCATATCCAAGAAACATTGACAGCCCTAGGTGCTAACTTCCCATTATTCACATGGGCATACACAGGACATCCAAATATTCTCAAACTAGAATAATCAACAGGATTACCTGACCATACTTCTTCTGGAATCTGAAAATTAATGGAGGTGTGTGGTGAACGATTCACCAAGTAGTAGGCTGTAGAAATAGCCTCTGCCCAAAAAGCTTTGCGATCCCAAAGCCCGGCATTTGAAAGCATACATCGAGCTTTCTCCAGTAGAGTCCTGTTGATTCGTTCTGCAACCCCATTTTGCTGTGGTTTACCAACCAAAGTCTTGTGCCTAGCTATGTCATTCATCGTGCAGAACTCTTCAAACTCTGACTCAACGAACTCAAGACCATTGTCAGTCCTAAGTTTCTTGATCTTTCTTCCAGTCTGGTTCCCAACCAGAGCCTTGAACTTCTTGAACATGGAGAATGACTCATTTTTCTGTCTCAAGAAGTAAACCCAAACTTTGCGTGAGAAATCATCAACAAAAGTTAGCATGTAGCGCTTACCTCCAAGAGAAGGAACCTTCGAAGGACCCCACATATCAGAATAAATGTAGTCAAGGATCCCCTGAGTACGATGCTTCGCTTTAGGGAAACTCACCCTCTTCTGTTTCCCAAAAACACAGTGATCAAAAAAATCAAGCTTACCCGTGCCAGCGCTACCCAGACAACTTTTCTTACTTAGAATGGTCATCCCTTTCTCACTCATATGGCCCAATCTCATGTGCCATAATCTTGTATCATTAGCATCTGCTGATGTTGTACCAACTGTAGCTACTCCTATAACTGTAGTTCCTTGTAAGACGTAGAGACTGCCCTGCCGCAGTCCCTTCATTACCATCATGGCTCCCTTTGTCACTTTTAGGACACCATTCTCCATAACAATCCTGCAACCATTAGTCTCAAGAATACCCAAGGAGATCAAACAATGAGTCATATCAGGTATGTGACGAACCTTAGACAAAGTTCTAACTATGTCGTCATGGGTTTTAACCTGTACAGTACCTATTCCTGCAACTTTGCACTCAGCATCGTTGCCCATAAGTACAACTCCAGTATCAACATGCTCATAAGTGACAAACCAATCCCTACGAGGACACATGTGATACGTACAACCAGAATTTAAAACCCAATCATCACCTAACCCCTTTTCAGAGGTGGTGGCCAAAGATATGGTAGCAAGCAATACATCACCATCAGACTCTGACTCTACTACACAATCAACTGTAGCAGTTTTCTCCTTTTCCTCTTTGCCTTTCTTTTTCTTTAGTTTCCAACAGTTAGCCTGAATATGACCCAATTTACCACAGTAATTGCAGGTCTTATTGGAATGAGGATTCTTAGACTTAGATCGGCTCTTTTTCTTATTACCGTTCCCCTTTTGCTCAGTTCTACCCCTAACAACTAATCCCTCAGTCGGATCAGCATGGATATCATGGTCAAACTTCTCCTTAGACAGCATATTAGACTTGACATCCTCAAAAGATATAGTATCAGAACTACTATATAGCATAATCTTCGTAAAGTATTTATAAGAAGGGGGTAGAGACACAACAAGCAGAATAGCTTTATCCTCATCCTCAATCTTTACATCCAGACTCTCCAAATTAACCAGAATAGAATTAAATTCATTCAAATGTTTTTGAACAGGGGTACCTTCAGCCATACGAAAGGTGTACAACCTTTCCTTCAAACGGATCTTGTTGGCTAGACTCTTCGTCATGTAGAGTTCCTCCAGTCGAGTCCACAGATCCACTGTAGTTGCCTTATCGAGACCCTCTCGGAGGACATGTGGTGTCAGGCACAACTGAACGACTGAAATCGCCTTCAACTCCAATTCCTCCCATTCCTCGTCTGTCAGCGATCCACGCCTCTTCTTTTGGTCTGTTGCCCATTGTTCGTCAGTCATCTTCTCGGATTTCAAGTGAGGTCCTTACAGAACCTTCCACAATCCATGCTGGATGAGAACTGCTCTCATCTGCACTTTTCAGAGATTAAAACTAATGTCCCCATCAAATTTCTGAATATCAACCTTCATAATTGAAGACATCCTAAACCAAAGCTCTGATACCACTTGTTGGGGAGATTCAATGAGGGAGCCCACTTCAACCAAGGTCCATGGCAACAAGCCCAAGTGAGCTTCCATCCTAAAACCAATTGGCAATAGAAGGAGTAGCCCACTTAACTTATATACCATGACCCTTCTTTTCAAACTCCCGATGTGAGACTTGTTTACTCATGTGTGACATTCCCAACAATCTCCCCCTCACACATGAGTCTCTTTCACACCACATCAACGCACAAGCTCCCCCTTGAGCGGAAGCCTTTACCAAGGTGTCAAGCCACCATCAAGAGCTTATTCACGCCATCGAGCCACGCTGCAGCATACGTATTACCGCTCGATCAACACCTGTGTATCACTTCACCAAGCTCGTCCATGGGGTCCACCATGCAACACCTTTTTGTCACCTAGCCGAACGCACCATCGGCTCTGATACCACTTGTTAGGAAATTAGAGCAAACTAATAGCAGAAGCAATAGGATGAAATAGATATTCAGAAACTTAAAGAAATGTAACAAGAACAAAACAATGACACACAAGATTTACGTGGAAACCCAATGCGGGAAAAAACCACGGACGGCGACGAGCACAATCAATCCACTATATGAGTAGGGAGAATACAAAACGATCACAATCACAACAAGTGATTTGATCCAATGGCAGAATTACACCCTCTCTTGTAATCTCTCTCACAATTCTCTACCTCTAAATGTGTTTAGGGATTCAGGTGTGATTCTGAAATTATTTTAGATCCTAGGTATGACCCCCTTTTTATAGCATCTAGAAAACCAGGGTTTTACCCTTAGAGACAAACCCTAGCCGCCAGAAGAAACTGCGCTTCAAGACAAACCCTAGCCGCCTTTGATTTTGGGCCACAAAGCCCAACAACCCAACACAACGTTGGCCACAGTGCCTTATATAAAATTCTTTGAGTTCTCTATCTCCAGTGAAAGGGACTTCTCCCATGCTTCAGGTTTAATTTGAACTATAACTCTTTGTCGGAAGGCAATTCAAACACACCAAACAATTCTTATGATGGTTAATGGAAATGTTAATTTTGCACTCTTATATTTAAATGTCAAAATATGATCTCTATCTGAAAAATTACCTAAATCATGTTAGACACCCGTTTTCTTTGCAAAATTGCAATCTTGATATATTATCTGGATGATCTGATCTGTAAGGATCATGATTAAAAATTATAGGTTAATTGTAACTTTTAGGGGTTGATGTGTTGATTTTGCATAATGATATTCATGGAGGAGTCATATTGAAACACAATTTAAAAACAATTCATCTCCTGGAGAATAAACAATGACATGTCACATGATAACCTCTTACAATTATAACGTCCAATTATTCTCACAACTGAAAAGATAATTATTGAATAGAAAATACAAAATAGAGTTAAACATAACGTAGATAATCTTTCACAAATAGTCACCAATTATTTCCTACAATTGATAAGATGACTTTTGATAGAAAACAAAAAATACTACTGCCAAAAAAAACTACAACAAAAAAAAAATTAGCTAATGGAAATAGAATTAAGGAGCGAGAAAGAAAGGGGTTAATCACAGAAATGGGTGGCCGATTTCCGAAAACGGTTATGTCAACGAGGTTTTAGAATGTGTGTGTGTG
>JACYFF010031954.1:84531980-84543773 GCA_017589665.1 Selenicereus undatus | reverse complement strand
ACAGGAAGTCTGGAGTTGCTGTCGGGGAGAGAGAAGAAGCAGAGGCCAAAGATGAGGAGAGAGAAGAAGAAGACAGACGCGAGAAAGGGGGGAGGTTTAAAACAGAACCGGTCCAGCTGAACCGGCCGGTCCGGTTCACTGGACCGGTTTGGTTTTATTTTTTCCTTCTTCTTTCTTTGGCCGGTTTTTATCGATTTTGGCCCGATTCTTCAACCTCTGACATTTCTTCTATTTTTTCTCACTTTTTCCGCCATTTAAGCCCATTTTTCGCATTTATTCAAAATCTGCAAAATAAAATAAAATCAATTAAAAACCTTAAAAAATATTATTAAAACGAGCTTAAAATTGGTGAAAAAGTACCTTAAAAATATCACATTTTTTTGGCTCAAACACTCCATGCAATGCCCAAAATTTGTTAGCACATCTTGACCTTCATATTTTACACCCTTTGTATCAACTTGTAGCTTTTCTGCAATGTTCTTATGGTTGTTTGAAACATAAGAGGCTTCGTGCATAAGAGATCACCACACTGATCCTCTATTTTGGGTTCCCTTTTTATTTGCACCATTTTCAACCTTTGGTTTCAAGACTTTAACAACTTCAACTTGTTAGAAAGGCAGAATAGGTGGCTATGGAAGTATGGAAGCTGTGATTCACAGTGAGAGAAATCTCAAACCCAGCTTTAAAGAGAGAAAGAAAGCAAATGATAAAGAGGGAAAGGAGGAAAGCACAAAGTGATTTGCATTATGATCATCATTAGTTCACAGCTATGGTAGAGCCTTACTTATATATGTATAGACCTAGCTTTTCTAGTAAAAAGTTGGATATAACAAACTTACACCTTGACAAAATATCTAGAGAAGAAGTTAGAATGTTGATTAACTAATTTCTAACTCCAACACCCTCCTCAAATTGGCAATTCTCTGAACTCCCAATTTGCCTATTATCTTATGATGCACACTTCCAGGTGAGGGTTTGGTGAGCATGCCTATAAGTTGTGGTTGGTGTTGACATAAGTAAGACTATAAGAGAAATCAGTCCTGGAAAGCTTCTCCTTGACAAAGTGGCAATCAAGCTCAATATGCTTAGTCCTTTCATAAAACACTAGATTCCTGACAATATAAACAACGACTTGACTTCACACTTAACAGGTATATATGCGATGTCTTCAACAGTCAATTCATAAAGTAATCTGCTGAGCCAAATCACAGGTGTAGCATCTTTGTCTATAAATTCTTCCAGAAGCTCTTTGGCAATTTTTCTTTATGTGAAGACCAATCCATGTTTTGTTGAAAAGATTTCCATTGCAAGGAAGTAATGTGATTTACCCAAGCCCTTAGTTTTGAATGTTTTATCGAGAGTCTTAAGAACTAAAAGTTCAATCTATCATCCCCAATCAGAAGGATATTATCCACATACACATCTAAAAATATTGTTAAGGTGTTTGTTTTTTTGTAGAACAAAGAATAATCATTTGCAGAACGTTCATATCCTTCGGTATATAAAACTTCTATGAGCTTTGGATATCACCACCTTAAAGCTTGCTTTAGGCCATAAAGAGATTTCCTTAATTTAGAAATTGCATTAGGCAAACTTGAGTAAAATCCTTGGGAGAATTTCACATAGATCTCTTCATGTAAATTTCCATGCAGAAATACATTGGTCACATCAAGTTGACGTAGTTTCTAGTGTTTGTTAATAGCAACAACGAACATAGCTCTATGGTGGTCATTTTGACAACAGATGAGAAAGTGTTAACATAGTCTATCCCTGGCTTTTAAGTAAATTCTCCAACCACAAGCCTAGCCTTAAGCCTTTCGAGATTCCCATGAGTCTTATGATTTTCTTTGTAAACACATTTGCAGTCAATTGGTTTCTTTCCTGTGGGTAGAGATACAACATTGTAAGTATTGTTATTAATCAAAGCATGTATTTCTTTGTCCATAGCCTTTATCCAATCAAGGTGGCATGTGACCTCTAAATAGCTTTGTGGTTGAGCTATCACATGTTCTATAGTCATAGCTTGTGTGCTTCAAAGGCCTCTTTACTTGCATGCATAATTTCATGAGATTGGAAAAACAGTAAGCCTCTTTTATGTCACTCATACTACAACATAGCTAGGCAGTGTTTGATATCTACTTGATCTTCTTTGTTGTAAAGATCGAGGGGTACCTATTCCATCACTTTGTATTCCTTGGAAATCCGGAATTTCTGAATGTTCCCCTGCACCCATATCCTCTTCAAAGTAGATGGAGGAAACTGATTGAAACATTGATTTCTCCTTGTAAGAGGCAACACGTGGAAGAATTCTTTCATAGAAGACTAATCTTCATAAACATAAAACTTATTGCTTTCCAAATCCATGATTTTGTAACCCTTTTGTCCACTAGCATAAACCATGAACATGCATGTTTCAGGTCGAGGCTGAAATTTGTCTCTGTCTTACTTGTTAGTAGTCATAAAGCATAGGAATCCAAAAACCCTTAAATGACTATAAGATGACGAGAACCATATAGGAGCTCATAAGGTGTCTTCCATTTTAACAGCCTAGTTGGCATTATGTTGATTAGATATGTTGCTATCAAGGCACACTCAGCCCCAATATGTCATAGGTAATGAAGTTAAAACAAGAGAACTCTAAAAACCTCGAAAATGTGCTTATGCTTTTTCTCTACTATACTATTATGTTGTGGTGTTTATATGCAACTACTTTGATGAGTAATCCCAGAGCTAGCGAGAAACTCCAAAATTCCTTAATTGTTGCTTAGTTCTAAAACATTGTTTGATTCAATAACATTAATTGTAGCTTTAAATTACATTTTGGCCATCATAATAAAGGAATCAAGTAAAGAAACTGCCTCATCTTTAGCAACCATGAGGTAAGTTCAAGTATCTCTGGTGTGGTCAGCTATAATGGTCAAGAAATACCTATGTCGTGTACGAATTTTGGTATGAGGGACCCCAGATGAATAAACTCAAAAGCCCAAACAAAAACAGTTTCGCTTGTTGGAAAAGGCAACCTATACTATTTGGCCGTAGGACAAACTTCACAAACACAATGTCTCATCTCATTGTATGATACACTTATATCAGAAAACATTTTCAGTTTTAGCATTGTAAGAGTCCTGCAATCATTGATTTGACAAAGTGTTTTGAGTATGCTTTAAATTGATCTATGGGATATTCATGTATGAGATACATGATTGTCTCTTAGGCCTCTTCTGCATGTATTGTTAAGGCATATGCAGCTGACGGAGAGCTACTTGATTAATGCATATCATCTTTAACAATTTAGAAAGTTGGGTTCGTGCTAGGAGTTTCTTCTATCATTTATGTTATGGTTTCATTGTTAGGTACTATTCATTCTATTAAACGTATTCAAAATTTTTGAATAAGCTTACGCCTCAAATAGTTATGACCATAAGCTACATCAAAGACTGTCTATTATTTTTAAATGTGATTTTCTCCATTTTATGATATTGTGTTAAGTGAACCAGTTTTGATATGTGCATATTAACCTGGACCTATTTAGTCAAATGTGTGCTATTTTAGATTTGTCCTTGACAATTTTGAATTGGCTCAAACATTTCACGATAGGCATGGAATAGTCTTTCTTTCTTTGTATCTCCTCCTATCCTTATTCGAGGTGCCATATTTGGTTGTTTCTTTTGGAAATACTTATATTATTATGATTTAAGGTCATTGGTAATGGATTGTTGTTTGTAATCGATTGGCATTCATAATGTACTATTATGGCTTCACGTCAATGACGATAATATAGCTAACCGCATATTAAATTAGTAATGCCGAAATGATCAAGTTTGAGCTGATTTTCATTGGTTACCAAGTTTTCACTGACAATATTATATGAAAAGGCTTCACCCAATGGGTTTAATATATTGGACTGGCATCAGGAGTGCTCTATCTTGATCAAATCATATTTGTCTTGGACATATTGAAACTTGTGAATAAATATACCAAGGTTATTATGGTTAGAAAATAAGAGAACTTGCCCCTCCGTATGAGAACTAGCTATGATTGGGAGCATATCACATGAGTCCTCATTATCCAAAATCCAAGTTCCATGGTCTAAGACACAAAAAGAAAGGATATTATTTAAAACATGTGTTACACTTGTCATATGCACTGGGCACACTTTGCTTATTTTCACCTCCACTAGCCAGATTTGTCAGAAATGGCACGAGTTGCTTGGACTTTCCTTGATTGAGCCCTAGCAGTAAAGTAGTGGATATAGCTTGAATTTGACATTCTTGTTCTACCTAGACATTATTGGCCCTTTGAAGGTCCTATACCTTCCTCCTTGCCTGTTGAGCATTTGCCCATTGTATGTCCAATCCTTTTACAGTGGTCACACAATAATAGGGTCTTGCCTTAATGTTTCTTGACTAGAAACATTTTCACACCATTTGTACCAATGCTCTAGTTTGTACTTGTAGAAAAATATGCACTCTTATATTAGAACTAACCATTTGAATCTTTCTTCTAACACCAATAGTGAGTATATTTGACTTAAGAAGGACAATGGTGTCATTATGAGTATGTTACTCCTTGACTAGTGTGCAAATTGCATCTTTTCCATGACAAATTGCATCGGCTTCTACTTTTCGTTAAAGTTTTAAGCCTTGAATTAACATTACCTTCACATTTAGTGCAAGTGCATCTAGATGTAGCACCTACTATAGCGAAATCATCCCACACCTTCTTGGCTTTGTTGAATGAGGCAACCATGTCAAGATCTCCTTGTGAAATGCATAAGACCTTTTCAGCTTGAAATAGTTTGGCCTTGCTAGATTGTCCATATCTTTCACCAATTCCTTCTATATTTCATTAGCTGTTTCACAAAACAACACACCATTTTTTGATGTCTTTGTAAAGAGAATTCAAGAGCCAAGAAAGAACCATATGACTATAATGCTGCCAATAAGGAAGTAGAGGAGAGCTAGCATCTAGCTTGGCATAGGATCCATTAATAACCACCAACTTCTGCTTTGCTGAATGTGCAATTCTCACAATCTGCCTCCAATTCTCAAAATCATCATCATTAAAGATATAAGCCACAAGACTCTTACCGGATGATTAGATGGATGCAAAAACAAGGAATATGAAGCCTTGATCCCAACCTTGTTGCCTCCAACACTGCCATCACATAGGATTTCATAACTAGATGGAAAATAAAATCGAGCAAATCATAGAATTCCTAAACCAAAATGTACGGAAAGATCTCCTGATGGTATAAATCAATCAATCGAAGTTGAAAAAACAAAGCAATGTGTTTGAGTAATGTACAGTTGGATGTAGGGGTGTTCATCGGTCCAAACCCGGACCGGACCGGACCGGACCGGGTTGGACCGAGGACCGAATAAGAGGAAAATTATGGACCGTGGACCGGACCGAATAAGTCAAGGACCGGACCGGGACCGGACCGAAAAAAATTGGACCGGACCAGACCGGACCGAATTGTCAACCTAGCAATTTTTTACGATATGAACATCTTATATTTATTTTCATATGAATAAATTCAACATATTTTCATCATGAAAAACAAATCAATATTCTTGAACGTTTGAGAAATTATAAGTTGCAAAAGAAAATTAAAATTGAATAAGTAAAAAGTCAATTTTCAAAATTTTTTTATTCGGTCCTCGATCCGGACCGGTGGACCGGACCAGACCGGACCGAAGACCGAATAAAAAAATTTTGTGGACCGCGGACCGGACCGAATTCATTCGGTTCGGTCCGGTCCGGTCCGGTCTAGGCCGGTCTTCGGTCCGGTCCGAATTTGGACCGAATAATGAACACCCCTAGTTGGATGAATTGGTGACTCAAGCCAATTGACTAAGGATGACAAAAATTTAGGGTTTGCAATTTAGCATCTTAATGTGTTTCTCTGGTACCATTTTATGACTTACAGTAAGAGAAATATCAAACCTAACTTTAGATAGAGAAACAAAGGAAATGATAAAGAGGGAAATGAGGTAAGCATAGAGAGATTTTGATTATGATCACCATTAGTTCACAACTCTAGTGGAGCCTTATATTTACATGTAACCACCTAACTTTCCCACCAAAAATTGATGATAACAAACTTACAGCTTGATACAGTAGAGAAGAGCCTAGAATGTTGATCGATCAATTTAATTATAACCCAACTAGTTGGAAAGTTAGAATAGGTGGTTATGGAAGTGTCGATGAAAATAGGTTTAAACATTTTACACTTGACTTCTCTCTTTCCTTCCTTTTGTATAGGTTTTATCAAATATATTTGTTAAAGGTTTCAAATATAGAATTCTAGAACTTAATATTAACTAGTTGTTAGACCGAGCATGTTGCGCCCGACCCCCTGTGCTATCAAGATTAAGGCTGAGATATTCAAATTAACTTTTTATTACGAATTCTTCAAGTTGGTTTCATCTTGGTCTAAACATTATGAAATTAACCCTCATTGGAACTTTTCAGGGGATTAGAACTAATGAAATTAATTTGCAACAAAAAATGTCAGATGAAATCAAACTAAGAAACTACACACACTTGTGGATTGCAATTGCATTAAGCAATAAGCAATCGGAAATCAGCTTTCAAATTTTGACCTTTTAAATACAGAAAAATACACTTAGGAAATCTAGAAATAAAAGGGGAATTGAAAAGGGCATTAACATATCATCCCCCATGCATGTATTCAATCCCTTTGCTCTAAGGATTAAACCAACTTAGGGTTGGGTTGGGGAGGGATCACATCAACTGATTAAGTAAAATACATATTCTTCTAGCCTAGACTTGCAAACAAAAAGGGGGAACGTCATGCACTAAAATTTAGGGTAAACTTTTCAAACTAGTAGGAACAAAGTATTGCAAAAAAGTGATAATATATGTAGATTTAGAACCAACAAAACAAAGAAAGAAAAAAATTAAATAACAAGAAAGAGAGAGACCTTAAGATTGGAAGTGAGCGGCAAATTCGTTTGTGTGCTCCAAGTTAGAACTTGAGGTCAACATTTTGGAAATAAAGCATCTAAATTGTAATGAAATGCAAAACTAAGACTCAATTCACTTAGGTTCTAATATAGTCTGATGTTAAGATGAAGGAAGAGCCACCAAATTGACCTACAAATGGTATCTTGTTTCCTTCACATACCGTCCCCCCGAGATCTCTCTACAAAGGATTCCAGGATAAGTAGACATTACATAATCATTACATAGTTGAGCCGGAAATGGCATGACCATAGTGTCAAAGAATATACTATTATTTATAGAACATAGACAAGATTGTCTTTTTAGGGAAGCCAATGATTCTATCACCTATAACTCTGTTTTAGTGCTTTACACAACTTCTAAAGCACCCAATTAATTTCATTGCCTTGGGAAACAAAATTTACAACGGTAAATAAAAGTAAAATTTAGCTATAAAACAAATGGAAAACATAAACTTTGAATGACTAATGTGATCTGTACATTGGCGATTAGTCTAATTAGCATTCTATCTTTATTATCTAAGGTAAGATTGCATATGAGGATTTTTACTTTTTAATCTAAATGCAAGCTTATAGAGTTATAGTCGATAAACAAGCATTGGATAGGAATCCTTCTCCCACCCCTCCCTTTTGTAAGGGGCGGCACTAAATGGGTAAGAATCCAAGAATATGATAATGTTGTTTCACAGTAATGCAACTGGTTCTGGCTGTTTTCAAGTTATCTTACATTCTAACTTGAAGGGAAGTTATTTGGCTAATTAAGCAAGCTCAAACCTGAATATGATAGTATGTAATAGCGCTCAGGATGTTGTAGTGTATTTGTTGCCACAAGCTACAAATATGGAGTTGTCGAATAGGATAGAGGCAGATGGGTTGAAAATTAGATTCAGGAAAATCAAAAAATATATGGTTTCGACGTATAAATATAAGACACCTTAATAGGATAGAAATAGATAGTTCATGTTCAAATCATCAACTAAAAGCAAGGTACATAACAGCTTCACTACCCTATCCAAATTCAAAATTGTGGATAGGTTTTGAGTCCAACCAAACCAAATTTATCTAAAAAAAATATTTAGTAACCCAAATAAATATAAACCTATTGGTTCATTCTCTGACAAAATAATCCTGTGAATTATGGTCTTTTCTTCTTTGGAAGAATGCAAAATTGCCAATGGTTCATTTGACTATGAACAATTTAAAAACAAATTATAATAAAGCTTTGTCAAGCACTCAAAACTACAACAAAATAAACTTAACTATTAAAACACATCACCTGTTTCAGCTAAGACTGACTCTGGCAATAGTAGATACCATTCTACCATAAATACTCTAAGATCATCAAAATTTCAGCAAGAGCAAGTGGCATAAATACTGCAAAATGAATAAAACACAAATGATATGCAGATGGCTGACTCAATTGGTCCTCATTGATGGTGTCAGCTAAATGTACTAAATGATTTCACCATAACAATAAACATATAGCATGGGAGAAAATCACATTTAGACATATAGCACAAAAGATAATAAAGCATAAATGATTTACTAAATGTACCTAGATACTTCTTGATTTAAGTTCATATATGGGAGAGTTTTGGAGTGGTGATACTGATGCTTAGATATATGTCCTTGTTTCCTATTGCTTAGCCAATTCTAGCTTATTGTCCTCATTGGTGGTGTCAGCTAGGATTCCACACCATAACAATTTTTTTAGAATTTTTGATTTCATTTTGGAGATTATTAAGAAAAGAGTGTACATCCGCCCAGTAACTTCATCGAATCATTGTAGATACATGCACTGTGTAAAAAACACTCCATTTTATCCATCAAACTTGGTTTCTTGTCTCCTTAGGACTCAAGGACACAAAGGTAAGAGCCTATAGAATAGATCATGTTCAAGCAAGGTCGAAAAACACTCCATTTTACACTCCCAACACATAAAGCATATCATATGAAAAGCCAGAAGACTAGAATTGGGAATCATACAACTATAGAAGAAAGGAAAGATACATTTCAAGAACCAAAACTCATGAAAATTTTCTCACAAACCTAACGAGATTCGTCATCATCAACATCTATATCATCATCACTATCATCAACTCCATCTTGGAACTTTTGCCTGTAGCTCCTACTACATGCCAAATTGTAGAAACATTATTTGCCTTGAATATCTAATTAACTACAATGTCAGTGATGAGAGCAAGGTGTCAGAAAAAAAAGGTTGTAGGAATGGATCAAATAAGAGGCTTGAGTAAAGTGAACTAGGCACGCAAGCCATAAAATGAGAACGAAAAAATCAGTAACTTTTAGAAGGGAATCTCTACCTTTTATTACATGGCATTATGCACACCACGACACAGCATGCCTACAGCACCCCAAAATTTCATACAGGATGAATACGTTGATTTAAGGCTATGAGGTCAACAATAAAAGAGGTAAATAGAGAGAGAAAGAGGGTGACCTCCAAATTGAGAAACCCAAAAATGAGAGTGCCTGGAACTATCACGGGTTAGAAACTGAAGGCCAGACAGACATCATGGGCTAGCTCTCATTCTTCCAACATCGAGGAACAGAAATATGGGGGCACCGGGGGGACCGTGGGAGAATCGAGTGAGAAAGCAATTCGAAGTTCAAGTAAGCACGGTGGCACTTGACCGGAAAGAGGGTGAGGTAGTGACCCTGGTATGGTTGTAATTGGGGAGGGGGAAGAGAGATAGAGAGTGTGAGTGTGTGTAGGAAACAGCTAGCGTGAATTTCAAATTCATTACAATAGCTTCCCAACAAAAGCCCATTATCACAATTAGACAAAACCCAGAGTGTTGGCCCAACTCCACTTGAAAAGCACGTACTCAATATATTCACTATAGATTGCAGTAGTAAGACGGTTTACTGTAGATTGTAACGGTGGCTGTCCTATGGGAGATTTTGGCATTTTAGGTATTATTAATTATGATAAAGATTAGACATTTTTTGATCTGAGATATGAACAAATCTGAAATTTGATATAAAATATCCTAGAAAAAGGCAAACTTCAATTTCGATTCTTTCAAAGAAGAGTGATATGAGAAAAACTGAAACAAACAAAATGTGCACTAAAAAATCAAAAAATCAAAATGGAAAAATTCAACCTTTTTTGTTTTAACATGCAAAAAAATTAACTCTAGTTCCCAAAAAAAAAAAAAAAAAAAACAACTGACTCATCAGTAAAACTTTTAAAACTGTAACTTCTTATTTCTCAACCCTAAGTTATAAATGGGTCTTTTAAGCTAAAAATCTTCTTTTTGATAATGTATTTTATTATCATACTTAAATTTCGCAGTACCTTTTTCTATTAGTCCTCTTGGGAGATACAATATAAATATTTTCTTTGACAGTTACTAATTGGGAGAAAATTATTTTTTTGAAAAATAATTTTCTAACTTTCCGTTGTTTGGTGAGGTCAATGAGAGAAAATTATTTTCTCAGAAAATTAATCTTTACCCCAAAACGAGGAAAGTAATTTCCATGTGAGATAGAAGGAACTCGATTTTCTTTTTGCTCCCTTACAATGTGGCTAGCCAAAATTTAGGAGCAAAATTCAACCACAATAATTTGAATTGAAACTTGACTCTATTGGAAAATACAAGACAAAAGAGGTGTTTTACAAGGTAGGTAATTTCCCCGTATTGATTTTTGAGCTTAAAACTCTTTCATTAGGTTAAAGTTTATCTTCACTATGACGAATTAATTAGCCATTTTTGCCATTAAAATAAATTTGTTGATATTTTCTTTTTTCATCCAATGCCCTAATTATACGTGCTTTTTCTTCCGTTCAAACATTCATACAAATTAAATGCCTAAATCAGCAACTTTCTTTGACCCTGTTTGGCAAAGAGCTTTTCTAAAGAGCTTTTTGGGCAAAAAGAGTTTTTTTGACCAAAATTAGCTTTTTGACCAAGTAAACAAGCTAATTTAGGTGTTTGGTGAAAGAGCTTTTTAAAAAAGTCTTTTGGGTCCAAAAAGCTAATTCCATGAGCTTTTGAAGAATTAGCTTTTTATCTCACAACTTTATCAGAAACAGCTAATTTTACCAAACAGTTTTTCAAGAAACAGCTAATTCAAACAGCTAATACAAACAGCTAACAGTTAACAGCTAACAGTTAACAGCTAACAACTAACAGTTGTTTGTCAAACAGGGCCTTTATCTTCTTTAATGGTCTAATGAGTCATTTTATCTCTCTTCTCAGCCTAAAAAAACATTCCTAAAATTGTGCATGTAATACAATAATTGTTTCACCTTACACCAAATGATGGAAAATTTGACATGAAATCTCACTTTCCATGAAAAAGGGTCTTCTGGTTGGGGGGGGGGGGGGGCCCCAAACCATTTTCACCCAATCAAACATTATCTTTCTTTTTTTAATTATCTACGTTGTAAAACCCCACTTTTGCCTTGTATGTCACTTGGCACTATAGTGCCAAGTGCACATTATCAATTTTTCCATTAATTTGAGTTTTCAAGCCCTAATAATATGTACTTTAAAGGTGTTGGACACAATTATTTGAACTTAACAAATAGCGGCGAACGGTTTGTACTTTGGGGTTCTTCATTGAGAGTAATGAGTATTGCGGAAAAACTAGCCAATGATGAGTTTAAAGGAGGGGCAAAAGTACTGTTATTTTCTTAATACATATTACGGTAAAATGAGGATACATTGATTATTGTGTTATCTAAAATAGAAGAAAAAGAGTAAAGTACAACGTCCATTCAAATAATCTCATAGCAAACCATAAAGAACATAATAACCCAAAAAATTTCACTATA
>JACYFF010031954.1:84475840-84531880 GCA_017589665.1 Selenicereus undatus | reverse complement strand
GAGGTTTAAATTCAGTTTAGTTCACATTACCTAAAAAAGCTTCAACATGGATGTTTCATGTTCTTCCCCTACTTTGAACAGTATGACATGCATGGAGGGTAGGGCTGATTTGTCCCCTACACCATCTCTAGCTAATAGAAAGTTCTTGTTATGCTCAAGCATAATCAATTTGTCCTATTTACACTTCTCACACAAGAGTAAGAAAGGTCATTGCTTGTCCCTAGAGCTCCTATCAACTACTTTTTCAAGGGTAAGAAAGAGTAGATATTTACAATGTTCATAATATATTATATTAGGATGCTAATATTTTAGGAGTATAATACTATTATCATCATGATGGGGTTCAATTGATCAAGAAAGAGTAATTATTAATAATCACTACAAAAATATTGACCTATGCCAACAGAAGATCGCTAATGAAAAATATTATTATTAGTAATAATTATCAATGCCAACAATTTTCCAACAAGTTTAGAGTAATTGGGAATACAATGTCAAACCCAATAGACTTTTTTAGCTCTGTTGGTACAAAATAAAGGCAATACCAACATAATATTTCCCAACGAATAAGTCAGTAAGGATTATATTTTTAATTTTAACTACTTTTTAGATATTTTATAAAATTTTGTAATATTTTCAGTACAAATAGTTGTATCTATTGAGGAAAAATACTGTTGACATAAAGGGAATAAAAAAAATTCCAATGCATTAATATTTGGCGGTAATATTAATCCAAGCGGCCACTTTTTAGTCACTTTTAATCAATCTAGGTTGCCCTTTGTTTTATTTCTCTTATTAATTAATAGTAAATAAAAAAGAGAAGCCTTAAGTTGGTCGTTTCACCTGCATGCTTGCCTTCATTCTGTAGTCTTTTCACGCATCCTCCTGGGTTCTCCATCTCGATAGTGTGCTCTCGGATCCCTTTCAATGTGGACTTCTAATTCTCTCATCTTTTACCGGTGATTTTTCACCGTCGATCTCCGGCGTCAATAAGTCTTCAGTGACCTTGCACTTTAATCAACAAGTTAGTCGATTCTACAATTTCCTAGTTCCATTGATTTTGCTTGTGAGTAGTAATTCTCATATCCCTCTAGTTCTCTAAGCCAATTAACAATTAGATGCTAATTGTTTCTATTCCTAATTCAATTGATTGAAGACTGTTGTGGAAATTCAAATGGTATAGGAGGAGGATGAGATTAAGGTCATCATTCGATTAGGGTTTACTACTGGGGTAAAAGAGAGTAGATATTAGCTTGCCAAATTTTTAGAGGGTAAGTGGTCGCAGAGTTTACTTGGGAACATTAAACAAATGATACTGTTCAATCCTTTCGAGGGTAAATATAAATGCCACAAGTATACGACTATCGTCGTAGTACTTGAGGGTCATCTCCACAGGGATGAGGATGAGATTAAGGTCACTAGAAAAACTATTAAAGTAACATAAAATTAATCAAGCTGCATTCTTAAAATAATGATAATTAAAAAGAAAAAGGTGAAAGTAAACTACAAGGTTAAGAAAAAAAAGTAAGCAACTAAATGCTACTAGAGTTGTTGAATAAAGACAAAGGAAAGCTAAAGGCACTACTTGGTCAAAATGGAACCAAAACGAAACTTAGCCAGCACTAGGAAATAAAATAAGTAAGAAGCCCCAGGAATTGTAATTGAAAACCAGAAAACAGAGGAATGAATAGCAATAGAAGACTCGACCAAGAACAAGGGACATGAAATTGCGATTAATCAAAATCAAATGCTAAAATTAGTACTCTAGCATATTCAAAACCATGAATTTACACTTCCAAATTGATGAAATCAAACATGAACTGCATGAAACTGAAAATCGAAGAGAATGAAAACTTAAACCTAAGCCCTCAAATTACTCAAAAGTTATTGGAAAATTAAACCCTAAAACCTAGCTGAATCCTCTAATTGCAACGCTGCCTGGCTTTATATCGCTCCCAAGGTCGATTCCTCTCTTCACCTTGGCTTTCGATTTCTCCCCCAATGTCAACTGTCGATTTTCATGGTAGTGTGCTATGGGGGTGTGGTGGTGCGTGGTTTTCGGTGGAGAGGGAGGAGGTTAGCAAGAGATAGAGAGGGATTCGTGGTGGAGAGATAATCGTGGAGTGGAAGAGGGTCCTTGTGGTGCTGGTTGATGGAGGTTTTTAAAAGAAAGAGAGAGAGAAGAAGAAGACGAGATGATGATGGAGCCTAGAGGGGTTTTCGAGTTTCTAGGTTGGGAGAGGAGAGAGAAGGTGACCAAGAAGAGAGAGAGAATGGGGCGATAAGAAAGGAAGGGTCTGGCGCGTGCTACGCGCATGAGGGGGATGGGGGGTTTTATTTAATTTTCTTTCTTTCTTTTTTTCTTTCATTTGGGTTATAAAAGAGGTTGGCTTGAATCCGCTTGGCCCAAATATTCATTTTCAGCATCTCTTCATCTTTTCCCGCATTTTTTCTGAATTATTCAATACCTACAAAACAAAATAAAATCAAATAAAAATCTAAAAATAACAATTATTACGAGCAGAAATCGAGTATAAAGGTATCATAAAAATATCATATTTTGACACAAACATACACATTTGTTTTTGTATATTTTCTATCCGTCCTAAAAATTTGAAGTTCGTTATAAATATAGCTAGCAATGTATCTCTTGTGGAAAACTTTTGCAGGTTGTTTAGTGCAATAATTTTCTTTAATAGGCCTAGACTTTCCCTGGTTTCAAGTATCTATTTTCTATTCCATTAATGTTGTTATGCTTGTGAGTAGTATTGCTCTTCAAATCGATGACCAAACGTTAATTGCTTTCAAACCCAATCTGATAATGGCACAAGTTTTGTCTATTCCCCTGCCATAAGGTGTTTGCATGATTAAAAGGGACATGATATGGTTATCTGCTTAAGATGATAAAATTGGCTTGTCCAATTTATATAGGCAGGAAGCGTTCTATTCTTTGGATGTTACTATATTATCATTTCCCTTTTTTGGAGCATCATTTAGTGAATCTTTGTTTCAATTTTGTAATATACAAATATATACATGGGTCTTTATGATTTTGAATGTTTCATTCATGTGATTAGTTAATTGGGAAATTGTAGTTTGCTCCTTTTCTACCCTAATCAAAGTCTTAGATCGCCAACATTTCATCTGATCCTTTAGCTTCGGTTAGGGGTGGCAATTTTAGCCGTATCCGATGGATATCTATTTTACTCGACCCGAAAAAGCGGGTGGAAAACTGAAATATATGGATGATGGATGGATGATGGATGATAGTTTCACGGATTGGGTTGGATTCGGGTGATGCTTCATCCGACCCGTCGACCGATCCATTACCCACTTAGACATCCACTTGTTTATCTTCTATTTGCAATTAGTTTACTTTTTATTTTTGTCCTTTAAATTTTACCCATTTTTAAATGATTATATTGTTAATTTTGTAATTTTTGTCAAAATTAATATGATAAATGTGATATTTATTCATTTCTTATGTCTAAAAATTAATATTATACTTAAACTTTCATCACCCGTTTATAACCCGATCCACCCGTTTTCACCTGCAGATGGTGGACGGATGGATTGGATTGAATTTTTATGAATGATGGATGGATTGGATGAAACGGATAAAAGTGGTGATGAATGTGGATAATGATTCACTCGATCTGAACCCGATCCATTGTCACCCCTAGCTTTGGTGGCACCTCTGCCTTATTTCTTTATCAGTTGTTGAATTCGTCATATTAATGCGTCGATTCTTGAGGCTGCATTGTGAGTTTTCCATATTCTAAACTCAATTGTCGTTTTGAATGCTTATGGGCTATGTGATTGTGTATCGGTTGGGTCATAGAATGTTCCTCCTCTTGCTTTAATTTTATGTGGGTTTCTACTCTATCTTTATGATAACAATGCAACCCTGGAAGGTTTAAAAGAGTTAAATAACCGACAACTTGGTAATTGACTCGAAGTTGTGAATCTGCTAATGGCATTTACCTATGAAAGTTAGTGTCTATTTTTGGATTATGTAGGTTTCCAAATTTTTTTTTTGGATTTTTGGTGACATTTATATTTAATGAATTGATTGATCAGAATGTATGTTAGCAGATAGTGATGGCTTCTTTTGATTTGTATTGTAGCTACACAAGTGATTGTTGCTTATGGTTTATGTCCATGCTTGCAATGATGTTGGAAACACACAATCTCTGTTTATAGGAACAATAACTAGGAAATGTAATCTTCTTATTGTACAAATATCTCAAATCCGCAAGTAAATATCTGCGTGAATTGCCAATTGTATAGTTTTATGTCATAATATAAATGATTTTGATCTTATATGAGAAAAATTTTGATATGGAATTGTGGAAGGATAAATAATATATGTTTTATAAAACGATCAAACATATATTTATATATAGTCAATTAAAAGGAAAGTTGAATCCCTTAACGAATTCTCTTAATAGACCTAGCATTCAAAAGTTTAGCATATATGTGTAACTCATTAACTTACATTCATGTAGTATAGGAGCATGGGTTTCGGATTAAAGAGAATGAAAGTCAATTTAATTATGAGTAAATTATTTTGTTATTTTTTAAAAGAGTAAAAAATTTTGTTTAGTCTCATCGAAGTATGACAGAACAATTTAGAAGCAGTACCAATACGTCTGTAACGGGCCTCTTTATGGGTAGTCTAGTGGTATAATGACTGATTTTATAAATAAGATCAAAGTTCGATTCTCCCTAAACTGTGAATACTTAAAATTTACCTATCCAAAAAAATAAATATAAAAATACTTCTGTAACTGTGAAGCACATAAATTTTATGGGGTCAAAATTTGTCCATTATCTTTTAAGTACAAGGTACGAATTAGGTGTGGTTACCTTGAACATATATAGATTTTATTCCATGATCTAGACTCGCAGCTACAAGACTTGTATGAAGTCTTTTTTCGAATGTACGACCCATGTACTCTCATTACGTCATAACTATACATTTTAGCCAAATCCATCTTTTTACTTACTCAATGTTCTGATCGTGTATTTCATTCATATTAATATTTTGTATTGCATAGAGTAGTGTGAGAAGGCAAGTATTCAGTTGATCCAAGGCCATGTATTCTCATTACATAACTATACATTTGAGCCAAAGCCATATACTCTCATGACATAACTATAGTGTGGCAAGGCAAGTATTCAACTTAAAATTTCTTTTTAAGTTGAGTTTACAAAAAAACATTTTTGTATTTTATTATTATAATTTAAAAAATAAATGCTTTTATTTATAGTACTATGCCGCAAAAGCATGCATGCTAAAGCAATTTTCATTGAGGATACTTCTTAGTGAACCCTTCCCCCCCCCCCCCCAAAAAAAATCCTTCTTTTAAGAGAAAGGGAAAATGCATAAACTTTTTAATCTTGAAAAATCAAAGTAATTGCAGTTTTTCATTTTTAACATCCTACCAAGTCATTCCTATGCTAAATTTTAAAATTATTTCAATATATTTCTTCCTTATTAAAGAACGCATGAAATCATGCAGCAGTAATACTATTAAACACTATTTTTTTATTTTTTCTTTATTTTTTTAAGGTCATACATAAATAGTTATGTCACAGTAGTTTATTAGTTAATTCCTATCTTCATGACGCTTAACTGACAATGTTCTTTAAAAATATAATAGTATTGTTATAATAATGCAGTTGATAAGTCTCATAATCCAAGGAGATTTTGTTACCTTCAAAGTCTAATTATACATATCATAGAGATATGATGTTAATATGTTTTCTTAATGTTCCACTTTTATAGAATTTAGGTAATTTAACTATGGATATGTTTAGCAACAAGAGCTGGGCAAAATACCAAAAAGCATTCAGAGCATTACCGAAGTTTGAAGATTGTTTAAATGAATTTCTTGATCATGCATTCTCCACTTTTGCCTTGGATGGAAATATTTATTACCCCTGTAAGCTATGTGCAAACCATTATGTGCATGGTAGAGATATTGTGTACGAGCCCCTTAAACTTATTGGCATTGGCAAATGTTATGCCTAAAGTAGATGGGTTCACCATGGATGGAGAAGTTGAACAAAGTCAATCTAATAAAACATTTGTTGACATTCATGTCTATGGGGAAGCAAGTGGGGGACATGATATGCAAGACAAGCTGAAAGATGCTTTTGGTTTTCATAGTCCTAATGGAATAGTGGGCCAAACACAACACCAAGATAGGCCAAATGCAGAAGCAAAGGACTTTTTAAAATTAGTAGAGGATATGAATAAACCTCTATATTCAAGATTTGAGGAATTTTCAACCTTTTCTTTTATTGTGTTGTTATACTATGTAAAGTGTTTATATGGGGTAACTGATGGTGTTTTTAATGTCTTCATCAAATTGTTCAGACAAGCCCTCCCTGAAGGAAAAGTTGCCAAGTTCTTTTGAGAAAATGAAAAGCGTAATTAAAAAATTAGGACTTGGTTATAATGACATTGATGATTATCCTAATGACTGTGTCTTTTTTGGAAAAAGAACACAGACTTAGATAATTACCGTAAGTGTGATACCTCGTGATGGAAAACCAATGATAAAGGTTTGATTGTTACACTAGCTAATGGTAAGAAAGTCCCAAAGAAGGTATTACAGCATTTTCCACTAATACTAAGACTCCAAAGGTTATTCATGTCTTCAAAAACTACAACTTTTATGAGATTGCGTGCAGATGGGCTTAAGAAAGATGACAAGTTAAGGCATCCTGCTGATTCCCTTGCATGGAGGAAATTAGATGAACGTTATCGTGAATTTTCTAATGATCCTAGGAATGTTAGGCTTAGTTTGGCGAGTGATGGATTTAACCCATTCAACTCTTGGTACCCAATACGTACAGTATATGGCATATTGTCTTGACAACAATCTACCTCTGTGGTTATACATGTAACAATGTTATTTTATTCTCTCATTTATTATTCCCAATCCAAAAGACCCTGGCAATGGTATTGATGTATATCTGCAACCTTTGGTTAATAAGTTAAAACAATTATGGGATGGCATTGATACGTATGACTTTTATAGTGGCGAGACTTTTCCTATGAAAGGTGCATTAATATGGACAACAAATGACTTTCCCGCTTATGACAATTTGTCAAGATGATGGACAAAAGGGAATATGGCATGTCCACATTGTAATATAGATACATGTTCTCACTACTTGACAAGAAGTAGAAAGTTATGTTATACTGGTCACCGATGCTTTCTGAATCTTAATCATAAATTTCGACATAATAGAAAGTCACTTGATGGACATATTGAAATGAGGCAAGCTCCAAAGCCATGATCAGGTTCACAGTATGTAGGGACTCAATGTTACTCTAGGAAAAGGTCATATATCTAAGCAAAAAAAGAGGAGCGAGGAAATAAGGTTATGCCTTGGAAGAAAAAGAGTATTTTCTTCCAACTTCCATACTGGCAACACCTTCTCCTACGTCATAACTTGGATGTGATGTATGTTGAGAAAAATTTCTCTGACAGTTTGATTGGTCCACTTCTAAACATTGAAGAAAAAATGAAGGATACCTGACAGTCACGTCTACATTTGATTGATATGCATATTAGGGAACATCTTCACCCAATAGAGGATGGTGGTAGAATCAAGATGCCACTTGCAAGCTTTACATTGAGTACAAATAAGAAAGAGGACTTTCTAAAGGTGCCTGCTAGTATTAAACTCCCTGACGGCTATGCATCTAATCTCACACGATGTGTGCAACTTATTAAGCATAAGATCCATGCCCTTAAAAGCCATGATGAACACATTATCATGCAACAATTGTTGCGACTAGTAATGTGGAAGCTACATAATAAATAACTGATTCTAGCTTCAATAGAAGTCAGTAGCTTCTTAAGAGAGTTGTGTTCTAAAGTGGTGACACTGCATGATTTTGAATGGCTGCAACATCAGATTGTAGTTGCACTCTATCATCTTGAACACTTATTCCCACCTTATTTCTTTGATATTATGATACATCTATCTATTCATTTAGCATATGAGGCAGTGATTGCTGGGCCAGTGCATTATATATGAATGTATCCAATAGAAAGGTATGGTTAACAAATAATTTATGCCATTTACATAACTATTATTTATTTGTTAACTAATTTGTTGCTAACAAGACAAAATGGGGGGGAAATATACCTTTTTTTAGTGTTAATAGGTACCTACGTAGATTGAAGACCTTTGTACGTAATAAAAGTCAACCAGAGGGGTCAATTGTAGATGGATGTTGTGCTGAAGAATATTTGACTTTTTGTATAAGATATCCACATGGTATTAAGACAAGAGAGAACCAATCAAGTAGGACTAATAATGATGATGATGGTTACAAAACTCATGAGGGTTTATCGATTTATTCTCTTAAATATCATCCTATGTCCAAAAAAAATGACAAATACGCCGACGAGTACATAAGAGAACAAGCACATAGGTATGTGCTTTTCAATTTGATGATTGTTGTTGGACCATTGAGGGAGGTAAGTGAAGGAGAGCTTATTCATGGATTTTCTCTCAGATTTGGGTTACTATAGTGTAATTTTTTGTCTCTCATTCTGTAATTTTCATTAATCAAATAAGTTTTCTTCATGGGCATTGTTGGGTTCTACACTTGAAAGTTTGATCTATTCATCATCTCCCTCAACAAGTTCACCGCCTTAAATTGATTTTTACTAGTGAGATAAAAATTGGTTATTAGATTATTGACTAAGTATACACTTGGTTCATTGGAACAACATGTAATGTTTGCTATGAGGATTCAAACTGTTCATTTGGTTCAAATGGCTCTAATTCTCTATCAAACTTTAGTTTGTTTATTGAGCTATACATGGTTATTCACTATCTAGTTTTGATTTGTTCACCATGGAAATGAAGGTTAGTGATTTGCTGAGATAGTACACTTGGTTCATTAGAAAAATAGGGGTTGTTCACTTTGAAATTGAGCTAGTTTATCAAGTGGTTGCTGATTGTTTGTATCAGCTAAACTGGATGTTCATTGTTGAGTTTGGGTTTGTTCATTATGTCATTTTGTATTGTTCATTACCAAATAGCCAACAGGAAGAAGGAAGAGCATGAGAATTAGAACATGACAAACATCAATTTTAATTAATTTTTTCTCAAACCCTTAGTGGAAAATTGCAAAAAAGAAGAAAGCATAAGATTGTGGTTGCTTGATTTAGTTTTTCAATTCATCATATGTTATTTGATTTAGTTTCTTAGGCTGGGTGTTTGAGGCAACGTGTAGTGGTGCAGAAGCTTTAAAGGCTTTTAGTTTTATGCACTCAAACAATTTAGAAGTTAATGAGCTTAATATTATGAATGTATTCTAAGCCAGTGTGAAATCAGACCACTCCAGTAGCTATGAAAACTTGTGTAAAGTTGGTGAGATCAATTTTAAGTTTCTACTTGATCTTCTTTTTATGATTATTTTTCATATTTGTATTTCTTTTGTTTGATTTATCTAATGGTAATTACATTGGCTAATTTTGTATAATTTTATATAGCATGCAATTCGAAAAAAATTGGATGGATTACCAAAGAGTTCAAGATCAAATAGAGCAATGCGAGATAAGATAAATGAGGAAATTGTTGGTGAAGATAAAAATGGCTATGCAAAGACTTATGGGTTAGGTGTCAAAGACTTACGCATTAGGTGTCAAGATGTCACATTCTCATGAAAAGAGATGTGCATTGGCCTTAGAACGAGAAAGAAGAATAAAAACAAAGGAGAACTTGAAGAATATGACAGTAAAATTGCAAAAGACAGAAGAAAAGGTTGAAAGGGTTCAACATAAGGTCGAGAGGGCAGTTGATTAGGATGGAAGAGTGATGGGGGAGTTACTTTTACTAAAGGAAATGCCTAAAGATCTTTTCCACAAATAATTGAAGTACTTTAACATTTAGACATTTATTCTTTGGGGGAATGCATTTAACTGGATAGGTATTTATATAACAAAATATTGTAATGATGTCACTCTCAACTTAGAAGAGGAGAATATGGAAGTATTGAATATGAGGAAGCTTATCGTTCTTTCTAGCAAGAGTTTGAGAAGGATTTTCCATCGTACGAGCATGATTTGCCTTCAGGTGAAGTTGAATTTATGTCAGATGATGAGGATGATCAACATGTATGACTTGCCATTTGAATGCTACTGCACATCTGTTTGATACTAATTATGATTAGTGGACTTATTGAGTTATTATATTTAAGTTTTGATGATAACAAATCCAAGTGTAAAAATTTGTCCAAGTAATGTTGCTCCAAACACGATCTCCAAACAGGCCTAACTGGTGTTTGTAATCTTTATTGTATTAACTGGTTTGCTACATGTGAGAATAAGTCTTCAAAACAGGCTTTAATTGGTGATTCTATATTAAGTTAAGAACGCCATCTCGACAGTTGATTGTAAGGCATGTTCCTGAACTCTAAAAAATAAAGAACAACTCCAGCAAACAAGGTGGCCTTGGTGTTCACAGCAGCTCTATAAATCTTGGACAAGATGACTGGTTCAAAACAAGTCTTGGGTATATAGGTTTTATTTATTTAGACTCTTGTTAATATGCCAATATTGAAAACGCTTTTTAAACACCTCTTGAATCGGTATTTACGCTAAATGCTTCAGAACACCAGTTGCGAACAACCCTGCAAACAGGGTGCCTAGGGTGTTTCTGAATTGAAGTAGCCATACCCGGTTATCTTTGAAAATTCATTTCGGTTGGCCAAGATCTCCAGAATACTTTCTTTAAACTCCAAGATTGCTATTTTTCTGGAAAGGATATTTCTTGAAAATATTATGGGAGATTTGCGAAAATAGGTTTTGGGAGGTTTGTCAAAACTAAAAGATTCCCTTTGCCTATATTTTCGGATATGATAAAATTTCAAAAGTTGAAGATTTCTGGTTGCCTTTTGAATCTTCTTCACGGCTATGGGAAGATAAGGGTTATCCCTTAAGATAACAAATTCCTTATACTTTAGGAAAAGTTTATCACTAGCCGTTGGGGAGTATCTTTGCTTAGAAATCGTTTTCCATACTTAGCTGATTCTTTGGTCTTGACCGTTGGATTTTTGTGTATAAAATCTCAGTTTTTTCACTCCCATTGAGAGACAAGAAAGTAAGCAAGAAAAAACGAGAAACACACAACATACGCAAAAAGGAAAATTTCAAAAGTGGTTTTTCTAGTGAGAAGAATTTTTCGAGCTACACTTGAGAAAAGAAAGACCGACACAAGTTGTGTTTAAACTGAGCTTTCAATATATTGGCATAATAGGATCTTCATTGTACCTTACATATGCTTAGTAAGAAGCACCCCCAGTAAGGTGTTTGTTGACTTTGATCCCAGATCAGTCGAAAGTGAGTGAGTGTGTCCTAGTCGTGTGGACTTTGGACGTGTCCAATCTGGTGAGATTTGGACATGGTGTAACCTGTCTTAGAGAAGGAGGTTACGTGGTTGCAAGTTGTAACAAGGTGTGTTACATTTGTAACGAGTTAAGCCCGGTTTAGTGAAGTGGTTAAATCCTACATGAGGTAGGTCGTGGTTTTTCACACCTCAGTTGGGCTAGAGGTGTTTTCCACGTAAAAATTGTGTGTGCTTTATTTTCCGCATTTATCTTGGTGATTTTCGCATTTGTAATATTTGAGAACACCCTCTGCAAACAAGTCACAAGGGTGTTTGTTATTCACAACGCGAAAATCAGACACCACAATTCACCTCCCCTCTTGTGGTAGAATACTCACGGACTTAACAAGTGGTATCAGAGCAGGTTGTCTCACAAAAAGGCTAACACCTTGAGAGATTCTGAAGATGAGTACACCACAAGGAATCCTTGAAGGATAATCCATTACTCGGCCACCCTATTTCAACGGCCAACATTATAGTTGGTGAAAGAATAGGATGAAAAACTATATTCAGGCAGAAGATTATGAGTTATGGATGCTCATCAAGAACGGGCCCCTTGTTCCCACCAAGGTGCTTGAAGATGGTAAGAAGGTTCCCAAGGAATCCATAGAGTTTGATGCCGAGGACTATAAAAAGATGGAGAAAAATGCCAAGGCCAAGAAGCTACTATATTTTGGCCTAGGACCCGATGAATACACTCGCATCTCTGAGTGTGAATCAGCCCAAGCTATCTGGAACGCCCTACAAGTTGCTCATGAAGGTACGAGTCAAGTTAAACAATCTAGAATTGAGCTACTTATGCGACAATATGAGTTGTTTGATATGGGTGATCGTGAGACTGTGATGGATATGTATACACGGTTTACCCACATCACGAACGAGTTAAAATCCCTGGGAAAGTCTTTCACCACTGAAGAGTTGTTGAGGAAAATCCTCAGAATTCTACCTCGTACGTGGGAGGCCAAAGTAACAGTCATCCAAGAGGCTAAAGACATGAACAAGATCACCCTCGACGAGTTGATTGGTAATCTCCAAACCTATGAACTCCGAAAGAACTCACAACAAAGAGAGGAGCAAAAGAAGGATCGTGGGCCTGCCTTGAAAGCACATGAGAACACTGACTCTGACGTTGAAAATGAAGATATGGCCCTAATGTCCAGAAAACTCAAGAAATTCTTCAAAAAGGTCAAGGAAAACAACAAAAGAAAAGACTTCAGTAAGTCCAGAAACACCCCCAAAGAACAGCTCACAGGGTGTTTCAAGTGCGGCAAACCAGATCACTTAGTCAAAAATTGTCCTCTGCTTCAAGAAGATCAGATGCCCGAACACCCTCGAAAACAGGGTCAAAAACACCCTGTAAACAATCTGGGCAAGCGATTCTCGAAAGCTATGCTGACTGCTTGGGGAGATTCCTCTGAGGATGAAGGAGAATCTGAAGCTAAAGAAGGGGTCGTAGCACTGATGGCACAAAGTGATTCAGATTCAGATGATGAATCAACAATCAGCTTCTCAGATCTCAAGAACAAGGTACATGGTCTTAACAAAGCCACTTTAGAAGAACTTCTATATAATTTGATAGACACCTGTGCTGATCTAAAAAGAGAAGTTCGTGACCTAGAGCTTGAAAATGAAATTCTTAAAAATGAAAAATTCGATTTACATGAGAATATTAACGTGCTTAGAGAAGATCTCTTTCTAAAAGAAGGCGATTATACTCAAGTAGAGAAAAAACTCTCTAAAGTGGAAGAAACAGTTGAATCCCTGGTAAATGAAAAGCAGAGCTTGAATGCTACCATAGAAAAATTGGAAACTAATCTTGCCACAAACAAACGCTGGAACAAATCCTCACAAGCCCTTGATTGGCTAAACACTTATCACAGTAGAAACAAAAAGGAACTTGGTTACAAGCATAAACGGACCGATTACCCAATACATAGGAAGTATGTGGGATTACCTGAAAACATCGTTTGCTTTCATTGTGGTAAAACGGGTCATTATAGATACACTTGCCCTTTAAGAAAACATGCCATTGAAAAGAATGAAAGGTATGTGAAACAAATCTGGATTAGAAAAGATGAGCTTTACATGTCTAAAAGAATGGGACCCAAGTGGATCTGGGTTCCCAAAACTAACCCGTGATTTGTTTTGCAGGCAGAAGTGAGAGAGAACAACCTTACGAACAACCCCACTAACACCCTTGAAAACAGGCAGTTGTGGTTTGTTGATAGTGGGTGTTCACGACACATGACTGGTGAAAGATCAAATTTTCTCTCACTTACAGCTTTGAATGGTGGGAGTGTAGCATTTGGAAACGGCAAGTCTGGGACAATTATCGGTATAGGTAATATTGGTAAAACTCTCTCCCACTCAATTGGTAATGTGCACTTAGTTGATGGGTTAAAACACAATTTGCTAAGTGTGTCCCAACTGTGTGACAAGAATAACCTAGTACTGTTTTCAAAAACACGTTGCTTGGTTGTGAATGACGACACAGGAAATGTTGTGTTGAGGGGGAAGCGATGTCAAAATGTTTATAAAGTTTGTATTTTCACTCTTCCCCAAAATAATCTGACTTGTTTAAATGCATTAAATGATGATATAATGCTATGGCATAAGAGACTAGGTCATGCAAGCCTGTCCTTGTTAAACAAACTTGTTTCTAAAGATTTGGTTGTTGGACTACCTTCCATCAAGTATAATGATGACAAGGTATGTGAAGCTTGTGCAAAAGGAAAACAAGTCAGATCTTCTTTAAAATCTAAAAAGTGTGTAAGCATTACCCGACCTCTTGAGTTATTGCATATTGATCTATGTGGTCCCATGAGGATAGCTAGTAGAGGAGGGAAAAGGTATGTGCTTGTAATTGTGGATGATTACTCTCGATTTACTTGGGATTTATTCTTGACATCCAAGAATGAAACCTTTGAGAGGTTTATTGCCCTTCTCAAAAGGATTGAAAAGAGAGTAGGACACTCATTGGTAAGCTTGAGGTCTGATCATGGTACTGAATTTGAAAATGCAAGGTTTACAAACTATTGTAATGAACATGGTGTTGTTCATAACTTCTCAGCCCCGAGAACGCCCCAGCAGAATGGGGTGGTTGAACGGAAAAATCGTACCCTAGAAGACATGACTAGAACAATGCTTATTGCTAGTGGCCTTCATAAGAACTTTTGGGCAGAAGCCTTGAACACATCATGTTACATTATAAATAGATGCATGATTAGACCCATTTTGAACAAAACCCCTTATGAACTTCTTAAAGGCAAAAAACCCAACATTATGCATCTAAGAACATTTGGTTGTAGATGTTTCGTGCATAACAATGGGAAAGATGCTTTAGAAAAGTTTGATCCAAGGAGTGATGAGGCAATATTTCTTGGTTATTCCTCTCACAGTAAGGCATACAAAGTCTTTAACAAAAGAACCGTGTGTGTTGAGGAAAGTGTGCATGTGTTTTTTGATGAATCTAACTCCTTGAATAAGAGTAATGCACAGGATGAAGAGTTTGAATTAGGTCTTGTCCAAAAGGAATTGTTGAACCAAGAAAAACAAGGTGAGAACACCCTGAAGAAAACAGGTACAAAAGTTGTTCCTCGAAATGGCAGACAATGTGAGAACCAAACTGGGGGAAACACACCGTTGAACCATGTTCGGAACCATATACTTCAAGAACCAGCTTGCAAGCAGGTGCAGAAACAGGATCAGGAGGTGTTCTTGAGCCTGATCCTACACACACTTCAGTTAGAACAGAACATGTGTCTGTGGATCCAATTAATCCAAGACCATGGAAGCACCATAGTTCGCACCCTCTTGATCAAATCTTGTCAGATATTAATACTGGAGTGCAAACTAGATCTAAACTTAAGAATTTTTGTGCTTTCTATGCTTTTCTTTCTAACATTGAGCCAAAAAGTGTGAATGAAGCCCTTGCAGATTCAGATTGGATCACGGCTATGCAAGAAGAGCTTCATCAATTTGAAAGAAACAAAGTGTGGCACCTTGTACCTAAACCTGCAGAGAGAACAATCATTGGAACCAAGTGGGTGTTCCGAAATAAGCTAGATGAGTCAGGAACAGTCACTAGGAACAAGGCAAGGCTGGTGGTTCAAGGGTACAATCAAGAAGAAGGGATTGATTATGAAGAAACCTTTGCACCAGTTGCTAGAATTGAGGCTATTCGAATCTTAATAGCCTTTGCAGCTCATATGGAAATCAAGCTATATCAAATGGATGTGTAAAGTGCATTCCTAAACGGATACCTTAAAGAAGAGGTGTATGTCAAACAACCCTCTGGTTTTGAAAATGGTGATCTTCCAAATCATGCTTTTAAACTTGACAAAACACTTTATGGTTTAAAACAAGCTCCAAGAGCTTGGTATGAACGGTTGTCAAGCTTTTTACTTGAAAATGATTTTAGAAGAGGCAAGGTAGACAATACCTTGTTTCTAAAATCTAAGGGGGCACATTTATTGATTGTCCAAATATATGTAGATGACATTATATTTGGTGCAACTCATCATGATTTATGCCATGAATTTTCAAATATGATGAGGAGTGAGTTTGAGATGAGCATGATGGGAGAGCTTAACTTTTTCTTAGGCTTACAAATCAAACAAACTCCAAACGGCACCATGATCCATCAACAAAAGTATATCAAGGAGCTACTTAAGCGTTTTGGGATGGAGTCGGCCAAACCCATAGACACTTCTATTTCTCCTTCAACCAAGTTGGTTATGGATGATGGGAGTCCCTCAGTTGAGGAGAAACTCTATAGGGGCATGATTGGGTCACTCCTATACCTAACCGCTAGTAGACCGGATATTATTTTTAGTGTTGGTTTATGTGCCCGTTTTCAGTCTAATCCTAAAGAGACTCATCTTAAGGCTGTTAAACGGATACTAAGATATTTAAAGCATACACCTGATTTAGCTCTATGGTATCCTAGAGGTTGCAATCTTGATCTTGTTGGATATGCTGACGCTGACTATGCAGGTTTCCTAGTTGATAGAAAGAGTACCTCAGGTATGGCTCATTTTCTTGGACCTTGTTTGGTATCTTGGGCTACCAAGAAGCAACATTCAGTTGCCATGTCCACAGCAGAAGCTGAATATGTTGCAGCAGCTTCATGTTGTGCTCAATTGTTGTGGACAAGACAACAACTTAAGGATTTTTGTGTTGACACTGGATGTATTCCTATTTTTTGTGATAATACTAGCGCTATTAACATTGCCAAAAACCCATGTCAACATAAAAGGACAAAACATATTGACATTCGACATCATTTCTTGAGAGATAATGTTGAAAAGGGTTTAATTTCTAGGAATTTTTGCTCAACAGAAAATCAAATTGCTGATATATTCACTAAGGCACTAGCTAGAGATCAATTTGAGAGAAACAGACTGGAATTAGGGCTGGTGAAAAGACCCTGAGAACACCTGCTCTCAGAGTTAGATCAAGCTGACAAAAATACCTTATAATACCTATTCTATCCCCTTGTTTGCAATTCTTGTTATCAAAATCGTGGTCTATGCTTAACGAATATGTGTAGTCTTGTGTGCTATTATGATTATATATTGCTGTCTTGGGAGATGGAGAAAGAGTATTCATGACAGACCTTGGAATGAGAGAAGCATGTTCAAGAACAGGCGGCTCGAACAGGTATGCCTTGATTGACATTAATGTATGCTGCCTGCTTAAATTCTGGGTGTTCCCTAGGTGGTCCTTCATAACGGGTGGGGAGTTTAAAAAACCCCCTTGCGTGCGTCTATCTTCCCCATCTTGCTCTCTCTCTCTCTCTCTCCTCTGTTCTTGCTTTCAAACCCTAGCAAAACCCTTAAAACCCGAAATTCTTCCTTACGATAATGGCTCCCAAAACTGATTCTTTATCAATCTCTGAGAGTAACAACATGATTATACCCTCGATTCGGGCTCCTCCTCGCCCAATTATCCACACAATCTTCAGGTATCTCAATCGGTTAAACCTCAAAAGTATTGGGCTTGAGTTGAATGATATTCCCTACTCCTTTGGTTGGAAATTAGTGGTGTATGTGGGAATAATCCCTTGTTCCATTTCTTCTGTAGCAGTTGCTGGTTCTTCGGGTTTCCAAGACCAATTCTTGGAGAACCCAGAAACCCTCATTGGAGATTTTGAACCCTGTTCTTCTGCACTATTCCCGGAAACAACTCAAAGAACAGGGGATGCGTTCTTCGATGATCTGTTCATGGATCTGAAGGAGGACTTTGGTGAGAAAACAGGAAAAAGTCCTGTCCAAGGGGATGACTCTGTTCCTCTAGTCTCTCAAACTGGAGAAAAGAGGAAAAGGGTAAAGATGGTGGCTAGGCGCACCCGAACGCCAAGAACACGACCACCACCAAGGTCTCGCCCCTCTCTAACTCCCTCTTCTCCTCCTTCTCAACCTTCTCGCAAATCTGCGAGAATTGCTTTCAGATCGACCCCCAGATCCTCTAAACCCTCTGCTCCTATCATCGAAGAGATTTCCTCTTCTACCGAAGGGTTCTCGAGTTCTGACTCTAAAGACACCACCTTCAAACAGGAGACACCGGTGTTTTTCGAGTCCTCTAAAGATCAAGCCCCTCCAAAATGTTTCTGATGACAAGGGTGTTTGAGCACCTTGGCATAGTGCTCACACGGCGAGTGGAGGCCCAAGTCGTTGATGAAATTGGCACTGACACTCTACTAGGGTGTGGCTATGAGGTTGGGGAAGGGTCAGTCTCCAAACAGGGTCGTCGACCACCTCGACCACCTGTTTCTGGGCAACCTTCCATCAAGGTTGAGGCTGTTCTTGAGGACAATGCTCGCCTCAAGGATGAGCTCTCAGCCGTCAAGGCTGCTCTTGCTAAGGAACAAGCCCTCTATGCCAAACGCCATGAAGATTTGCTTGCCCTTCTCTCCACCCTTGCCCCCAGCACTCCTCCTCTGCAAACGAAACCACCCCCTACTCCCTGATTGTCTAGGTTGTTCTCTAGTCTCCTCCTCCTTTATTAGTCTTGTGTTTGGCATTGTACTGTTTTTTTGCAATGGAATATCTATTTGCAGTACCTCTTGCTTTTTAATGATGCCAAAAGGGGGAAGAAGAGTGAAAACCTATTGACTGACAATGTGACAATGTATGACGAATGAACCTAACCAACCTGACATTCATTTAGGTGGATCCCTATCAGCATTCATTTTTTTTGTTTCGTCAATATGGTCACTTGGTTTGTCATCATCAAAAAGGGGGAATTTGTTGAGTTATTATATTTAAGTTTTGATGATAACAAATCCAAGTGTAAAAATTTGTCCAAGTAATGTTGCTCCAAACATGATCTCCAAACAGGTCTAACTGGTGTTTGTAATCTTTATTGTATTAACTGGTTTGCTACATGTGAGAACAAGTCTTCAAAATAGGTTTTAATTGGTGATTCTATATTAAGTCAAGAACGCCATCTCGACAGTTGATTGTAAGGCATGTTCCTGAACTCTAGCACTGCAAAGAACAACTCCAGCAAACAAGGTGGCCTTGGTGTTCACAACAGCTCTACAAATCTTGGACAAGATGACTGGTTCAAAACAAGAAGTCTTGGGTATATAGATTTTATTTACTTAGACTCTTGTTAATATGCCAATATTGAGAACGCTTTTTAAACACATCTTGAATCGGTATTTGCGCTAAGTGCTTCAGAACACCAGTTGCGAACAACCCTGCAAACAGGGTGCCTAGGGTGTTTTTGAACTGAAGTGGCCATACCTAGTTATCTTTGAAAATTCATTTCGGTTGGCCAAGATCTCCAGAATACTTTCTTTAAACTCCAAGATTGCTATTTTTCTGGAAAGGATATTTCTTGAAAATATTATGGGAGATTTGCGAAAATAGGTTTTGGGAGATTTGTCAAAACTAAAAGATTTCCTTTGCCTATATTTTCGGATATGATAAAATTTCAAAAGCTGAAGATTTCTGGTTGCCTTTTGAATCTTCTTCACGGCTATGGGAAGATAACTCATCCCTTATACTTTAGGAAAAGTTTATCACTAGCCGTTGGGGAGTATCTTTGCTTGAAAATCGTTTTCCATACTTAGCTGATTCTTTGGTCTTAGCCGTTGGATTTTTATGTATAAAATTTTAGTTTTTTCACTCCCATTGAGAGACAAGAAAGTAAGCAAGAAAAAACGAGAAACACACAACATACGCAAAAAGGAAAATTTCAAAAAAGTGATTTTTCTAGTGAGAAGAATTTTTCGAGCTACACTTGAGAAAAGAAAGACCGACACAAGTTGTGTTTAAACTGAGCTTTCAATATATTGGCATAATAGGATCTTCATTGTATTGGCATAATAGGATCTTCATTGTACCTTACATCTGCTTAGTAAGAAGCACCCCCAGTAAGGTGTTTGTTGACTTTGATCCCAGATCAGTCGAAAGTAAGTGAGTGTGTCCTGGTCGTGTGGACTTTGGACGTGTCCAATCTGGTGCGATTTGGACGTGGTGTAACCTGTCTTAGAGAAGGAGGTTACGTGGTTGCAAGTTGTAACAAGGTGTGTTACATTTGTAACGAGTTAAGCCTGGTTTAGTGAAGTGGTTAAATCCTACATGAGGTAGGTCGTGGTTTTTCACACCTCAGTTGGGCTAGAGGTGTTTTCCACGTAAAAATTGTGTGTGCTTTATTTTTCGCATTTATCTTGGTGATTTTCGCATTTACAATATTTGAGAACACCCTCTGCAAACAAGTCACAAGGGTGTTTGTTATTCACAACGCGAAAATCAGACACCACAATTCACCCCCCTCTTGTGGTAGAATACTCACGGACTTAACAGGACTCATTTAATATTACATACTATTTTCGTTTCTTTCTTAATCATGCACAGTGTCCAATAATTTTGGTATAACAATTTATTTTGGATAGACATGATGTTGGACTCCAAATACATTGTCATCATTACTTATATATATGATTGAATATTTTTAATACCTAACAGCATAAAGGTTTATATCCTAGTAATAGTTACATGTTTTTGTATTGTATAAACCACTACTGTTGGTAGCATATTAATTTAGTACGAAGCCCATTGCAAAAGAAATAATTGTTGATAAATAAGTTTCGTTATTTATGAAATATATATAAGACATGGTCATATTTTAAAACCAACATGGGGATAATAACAAATGCCAATGGAATTTTTTGAAGTGGGTAATCGCAACACCAACAGTAATCATATGTTGGCAATGGTAACACCAACACATATCTATGTACAAAGATTTCTGTTTGAAATACTAGTGCCAATGAATTAAAACTATTGGAATAAGTTGTGCCAACAGAAATGCTAATAGATTGATTTATGTTTGGAATACTAATGCCAAGGGATCAAAATTGTTGGAATAACCAATGCCAACAAAAATGCCGGCACATCAATTTTTGTTTGTATTATTTAACATTTACAATGGAATACAATTTTCTGTTGGAAAGAGCTTTATGAACAGAACCAATCCCAACAGTATAGCCAACGGAAATATTTTTGTCGGCATAGCCATTACATACAGTAAATTGACTATTTGTCAACAAATGAATCATGTTGTCAAGTCGTATTTTTTGTGGTGAATGTTCATAAAATATTATATTAGCATGCTTATATTTTAGGAGTGTTAGGGTTCTTTGTTTTCCTATGGGTGAACACTCATAGTTGATATAAATCTTGACGTATGCCTGAACGTATAGTTGTGCATGATTTTAGGATCGCTTGGTATTGCTTATGTATAGCTTATGGTCTTGTTTGGTAAAGAGCTTTTTGGCCTCAAAAAGCTCTTTTTTTGGGTATTAGCTGTTTGACTTGGGTCAAAAAGCTCTTTTGATTGTTTGGTTAGATAGCTTTTTGAATTAGCTTTTTGGATACAAAAAGCTATTTGGAAGAACTTTTTGCATCAGCTTATTACTATTTATCACCAAATTTACCATATTACCCTCCTTCTTTTGACATAATTATATTTATAGTATTTAGCACAAAAATCCTACTCCTTCCTTCATTTTTTCATTCTACGTTGTTCTTCCAATGGGTTTCTTCTCCAACCCCTCATCATTCAACTCAGAGAAAGCCATCTTTGAGGATTGTTCAACCAATAAGGTAATTCTTCAACCCCAAATGCTTATATTTTCATGTGCTGTTTTTAATTTTCATTCTCATTCTTTCTTCTTCAACAATTATTTTGTGGGTTGGATTTCTCATGGAATTGAATGGATGGATGGATAATCTAACACCCACAGTAGGCTTGATGATGACATGTTTGTTGACATTTACATTGTTTCCTTACCTTCTATTTTAGTTTTGGTAAGCTTTTATGTGTTCATGGAATTGTTTGGAGGTGTGGGCAATTACACAACAAGCAAATTGGGGTTTATTTAATCAAACTTTGATGGTTTATTGTTGTTATGTTATTGAATTTGTGTATTAAGGTTATACGATTCTAAGAACTCAAAGAAAATGAAATCTTTTCACAACGCACACCAAGTGCTCCATGAAATGCCTAAACCAATAATATCATGGGTGATTGGCATTTGCACAACTGATTTGGGGATGGGAGGAATAGCAGGTGCTGAAGCGCACATAGTGAAACAACAGATTTTGGAGGTGTGGAAGTTTACACTCTATTTCCCTTATTCTGCTTGCTCTTTCCCCCTTCCCTATCCCACCTCTAAAGAAAAGATATATGGCAAATTTATTCTGTGTTTTCTTCTAAAGCAAAATCTATCTTTTGATTCATTTTTGCAAATTTAATGTAATTATCATCATATCACAGAGTAAAAAAGAGCTTCTACTGTGCCAAATAAGTGTCATATGTTAGATCATATTTCACTTTTATGTTCCAGAATGAGCAGGAAGTTTGAAACCTATTTTTCCTTTTTTTTGAAAATATTTTTGTTTCAATTTAGTTCTAGTATATTGAGAATGCTTGCATATAGTGATGTACATAGATAAATCCTTCATCTTGGCCATGCTTTTTGGTGTCAAAATAGCAGCGTAGGTAGTATTGTGTCTTCTAATGAGTGAGGATCATATTCTTATAAGGTCCATGCTTTGTATAGACTTAAACAAGAAATCCTTGACATGAATGATTTTAGTTATCTTAATAGTGGGTTTTGTTAGAGGGAATGGCAAACATATATATAGCATACTGCATTTCTAGGATTTGAATAAGGACATAGGGAGGTTCCAATGGCTACTTATGGATGAAGGGTACTGGAGCTATTAAAACGCTTGATACAGTCATTGTATTCGGGTTTATCAACCATTTATTGAGTTGATTTTGTCCATGTAGTGAGGTATCGTGTTCTTCAATGCTAGGCTTGATATATTTCACTACAATCTAGTCACCTCTCCTTCTTCAATATGTTTTCGCTAATTCTTTATGTTTCACCTTGGTTTTTTAATTAGTTCATTTATTTAATTGTTTTTGGATCATTCTAGTTTAAAATTTTGATTTAGGATTCATTTTCTTTTAGATGGCACCGCCTAGAGAAGGGGATAAGCAAAATAACCAAGTGGGTGAAGAGGGTCATGCTAATTGGTCTAAGGAAGCTCTTCTTATGTTTTGTGATCTATATAGTGAGCAAGTTGAGAAGAGTAAGGGTAAGAAAGGAGGGACAATCTGTCAAAGGCTTCCATAGAAGGAAATAGCAACAATCTTTTAAAAGAAACCAATTTATCGTGGACTAGGAAACAACTAAAGAACAAGTACGACTTGATGAAGGCTAGATAGGGTTTATGGAAAAGGTTAAAAGGAAGAGAAACTGGCCTAGGATGGGACCATGAAAAAATGGACAATTGCAGCTAGTGCCGAGTAGTGGGCTAAGAACATTGAGGTTAGTTATGTTTTTAAACTTGTCTTAATTTAATTGCTAATAACTTTGATATATATATATATATATATATATATATATATATATATAATTTTTATTTTAAAACTAGATATGAACGTTATAAGTATCTTTGTTTTATATATATAAATATACATACATATGTGTGTGTGTGTGTGTGTATATATATATATAGAGAGAGAGAGAGAGAGAGAGAGAGAGAGAGAGAGAGAGATACATATATATACATACATACATACATATATATATATATATATATATATATATATATATATATATACACACACACACATATGTATGTATGTATGTATAGGAAGATGTCAAATTTAAGCCATTTCGAGATGAGGGAATTGAGCCATAACTGGAACACAAAATGGACCGGTTATTTGCAGGTAGTGTAGCAACCGGAGAGGGTATAATGACTCCTAACATGGATCCTCCTTCTGACCATACACAACAAGAGCAACAAGAAGTGTACATCCCATCTCCACCAAACAACGAAAGCATTCATGATTTGGCATTTATTGTTGAGGATAATGTTGAGACAATTGATGCTAACTTAGGCATGGGTGCTAGTGCATGGCAAGAGCTGTGGTGTGAAAGCTCGCCTGTAGCTACTCCTTCTCCAACTCAAATGGTACACAATGATGGATGTCAAGTAAGAGGCAAGAGGCCATTTGAGGGCAATGTTTTGGGAGATAATAAGAGTGCAAAAACTGAAGGTGGTAAAAAAAATGGGGTCAGCTGCCGTGTTGTGTAAAAAGCTTGATAGCTTACTAGAGTCCATAAATGAGAGGAATAAGAGAAAAGCATGTGCCGTTGAGCCTACTCCTAGTTTTGTTGATGCTTTTGGCAAAGTTGCTTACTTTTGATCTTGAGACATCATTGTTTTCCTTTGCTTGTGCTCTTATGGAAGATCTGTGAAAGAGAATCACTCTAAATTGTTCGTCAACTGATCGTGTCATTAGCTGGATGAGATACTTGTACATTGAGCATAACAAAAAATGAAATTTGTTCCTTAAGCTCCTGTTAGAATAGCTATGAACTTAGCTAACTTCACTAGCTAGCATATGCATTGAAATGTTTAAATGATGGCTACTTTTTGTAAGTTGTAGGTTAGCAACTAGCTAGCATATGCATTGAACTGCATAACTAGTCATTATTTTTTTGTGGATTGTAGTTCGTTGACTTTTAAACTACATTGGAAATATGAATTTGTATCTTTTGGTATGAACAATGAACTTCTAACTTCTGGCTGAAGTTGTGAACTTTGATTCCTACATTGTATAACATGTAACTGCACTCATATTTTGATTATGATTTCTTCTCTATCAAGTGGCTTGTATCTAAGTAGACTATGTTATACTAGTGTCACTCGCAGAAATGGATGACCAAGGTGTAGGTGAGCAAGTTATGCAATGGAGATATATGGATGATGACGATGGTGACGATAGTGATGATGAATTTTGGGATAAGATGCTTTATGCAGTATGTTGTATTACTCATTATTACATTAAACATGTACATAAGGAACCTTGTATGACTTCTTATATGATTGGTGAGAAATGGATGAATGAACTATTAGATGGTCATGAAAAAAGGTGCTTCAACATGTTTAGAATGGATCAAATTACTTTCTATGGTCTATCTGCTGATTTACAAGACAAATATGGATTGAGGCCTTCAGATAGAGTATCAATTTTGGAGAAGGTTGGGTTGTTTGTTTATATTCTTAGCAAAGGTGCTTCAAATAGAAATGATCAAGAGCACTTCCAACATTATGATGAGACCATTAGTACAGTGTTCAAAGAAGTTTTGGATGCAATAGATGGTCTTTGTAAAGATACTTTAAACATAGAAACCCTGAATTTAAAGACATCCCACAACAAATTGTCAATGATAGTCAATATATGCCTCATTTCAAGGTAAGATTGTGTTTCATATTTATGCTCATTATTTGTAGTTAGATTCATCATATAACATTAATCTTGTAAATATTCTGCTTTAGGATTGTATTGGAGCTTTAGATGGAACACATATTGCTGTAACTGTTTCTAAAGAGGACCAAATGCGTTATGGAGGGAGAAAAGGAATACCAACTGTAAATGTCTTAGCGGTATGTGATTTTGATTTACAATTTATATACATATTAACTGGCTAGGAGGGATCAACTCATGATGCACGAATCTTGTTATCTATAATAAGTAACCCAAGACTCAAATTTCCAAAGCCACCACTAGGTATTATTTTATATTTTCATTATCTATATTTTTTAATTTGCTAATTATATATTTTAATGTACATTTAGGTAAATATTAATTATATATATTAATTATAGAGTTTATTAAATATATATTTTAATGTACATTTAGGTAAATATTATTTGGCTGACAAAGATTATCCTGAACGAGAAGGAATTTTAACACCATATTCAAAGACAAGAAATCATCAATCGGAGTTCTGTGGTGCAAATTCTAGAGGTTATAAGGAAATATTTAATCGAGCTCATTCATCCTTAAGAAGTTGCATTGAAAGGTCCTTTGGTATTCTAAAGGCTAGATGGAAAATACTACATTCTATGTCTCGATATTCAATTGAAGACCAAAATAGGGTGATATTGGGAACCTTTGCATAATTTTATTAGAAGAAGTGCAGCTCAAGATCCAGCTTTTCAAATCATTGATGAAGATCCAGATTTCAACCTTGTTGACTCACTTCTTAATGTTGTCAGTGATCCCTTAGAAGATCTAGCAACAATTCCAGAACTCCAGAAATGTCAACCGTTTGTGACAATATTGCTTCAAACTTAGCGGTTGCAAGATGACATAGAATGTTCTAAATTACAATATTAATTAATTTAATTGAAAATTTGTGCTAACATTATACCTTTTGTTTTAGATTTTTCATTCGTTTTTGGTCTTTTGGGATAAGAGTTGTGGAATGTCATGATGTTTAAATTAATGATCTTAAAATTTTCTTCAATTTAAGAAATAATGTAGATTAATTAGTATTTTGGGGTGTAGATAGTTCTAAACGTTATTATGTTGCAAATTTCAATTAATACCAAAAATAAAATTAAAGTCAATTAAACAAACATACAATGATAATAAACATTAAATTTGGGTGAAGCTATAATTGTAATTATATATATTTCACAAGTCACAATCTATAATTCCCAATTCATGTTAAAAAGAAAAATGAAAATGCAATAAAAATAATTATGTTATTAAAAAATTAATGAAATTTTGTTAAGTTAGAAATAGCTAATTTTACCAAACACTTTTTTTAGAAACAACTAATGCAACCAGCTAAATCAAATAACTAATGCAATCAACTAACAGTTAACAGTTAACAGCTAATAGCTGATCACCAAATAGGGCAATATATAAGTATTTAATTAAAACCAATAGATAAGGAAAAGTATTTCATTTCTTTGTTTTATAAAAAGCGTACATAACTTAACCACTTAGTGAAAAATGACAATGAATGCAATATTTGGTAACATTTCTCTTATCTTTACTACTAGTGATAACATTACAATGTTCTTAATTTAGTTATATTTTCCTTTTAAACTTTAATGAGTTAATATCATGTTTTATAAGTTATGATTTAAAATGATTCTTTATTTTAATGTTTAATAGGAGGTTTATCCTTTAGATCAAGAAAAAGACTTCAACATCTCTTAATTTTAATTAGTACTAGTTAATGAGACTAATATCATTAGATATTATTAATAATTAGCTAATCATAAAGGATAAGTTATGTGTTCAACAAGTTGTAAAAAGAGAAGTTGAAAACCAATCGTGTGAAGCACGGTATTGCAAATAATGTTGATGTAATTCAGCACAATTTTTTACCATTTAATAGTATTTAATACCATTTTTTGTTCTCAAGCACTATTAGATACTTATTAAAATTACCTTCGCTCTATTTTTTGCAACACCTCTTAGCGTCGTTTAGTAACATTCAATGCTTGCCTATACTATCTAGTACCACTCATTGTCAACTATCTAATTTAATAACACTCAACGATAGCATCGTTAGTTTCAGTCTGAAGGATATGCCCTTACGCTCTTTTCGATTTATTCAAAACTCAAATTATAAATGCAATATTAGAAGAATAATGTAAATGGTGCTACAGACAATTACAACCACTAAATTCAACCACTTAAGTTGAGATTAAACTAATCTAATTAACTTAATACCTAAAAGCGTCAAACAAACAAGTTGTTAACACCATAATACAAATAGAAATTAATATTAAACTATGGCATGGCTTAGACATTGCTCTAAGGATGATTTCTCCAAAATTAAGAAGTAAATTTCAACCAAGCGATCGTTCTCTAAGATTGACATGATGATAATTAATCTGGTGAATTCTCAATTATGCTAGTAGTACGTGAATCAATGTCCAAATTAAAGATGCTTATATTAATATGAGATAGTAGATTAAATTTGATGGATGATATACGTGGATTAAGAGTCAATGGTGTTTTGTCTTGAGGGACAAAATGCTTAACGTATGTGAAGTAAGAGAAGGATGACAAGGGCCAAGGGCTTGTTCATTTGAATTTTTTGGAGCATTTTCTAACCGCTAAACACTTCTAAACATTGTTAACCGCTACCAAGTGCGGTTAACCACTCCCAAACACTAACCACTATTTCTAAATGCTCCTAACTGCTCCTAAAACGTAGCCAACCACTGTTAGCCACTAACCACTAGTCTAACGGTGGCAATCTTTTCTGAAAGGACAAGCATTTTTGTCATTTAATTTTGTGAGGAACGTTATTTGATTGTTGACGCAATTTAGCGTTGTTCGATTTCTTTGAAATTTTTTGATGTGATGAAATGTGTTCAACTAGTTGCAAAATTATAGTCATTATATTTGGGTAACTAGAGAATATAAAATTACTTTTGCTCAAAATCATTACCCACAATACCTAGCACTATCAATTGTTCCTTAACAATCTCAAATGCTCTGAAGTGCAATAGTGCTCTGCAATGGTGTTCAACTCTTTCTATTGCATAAATTGTATATTATATGAAAAAATAAAGTCATAAATGCTCATTAATATATGTTCAGATAAAAAATGTAAAGTCGTTGCATAAAAAATGATCATTGATAATAATAAATGCTCCTGAAGACTGCCAATAAACTCTACCAATGTGCCCAACCGTTCTCAAACACAAAATGCTTAACTGTTAAATCTAATGTTGTTAACTGCTCTAAAGTGCTTGTAACCACTGCAATACCTTAAATGCTAATTATAAATGCTATAACGAATATTCCATTAGTGTAGAAGTGTTTCATGTCTTTTGCCTTGAAAAAATATGCCAAAAAATCTCAACTTGCATGCCCTTCTCAACCATGGGACATATAGAACAAGAGAAGGGAACATGTCTTCCAGGACATAGAAGAAAGGATAAGATTATTTTTCCGCAACAAGATGGGGCCTAAGCTATGGCATTCGCACACATATGGCCAAATTATAGGTGGCTACCTTTTGTATAATCTTTGACAAACCAAAAATTATTTTTACTATTTTACAAATAGAGCATGATAAAAATGCTTCCTAAAAGCAATGAAATAATCCACCCAAAATTTGATTTTTCCTAACATAGGATATTAAACAAAAACTATCCTTTACTCAAAAAGAAAGGCTAGAATTCTGACAAAACAATTGTTTTGCAAGATGTGTGCGTGCTTCAAAAATTTTATTAATTGTTGAGTCTAAGTTATAATTACAAATAACTTCCCCTTTGTAAATCCTTTGCAAGCTGCTCAGATAGTCACATTATTTACTCATTCTAAATCTTGATGGTGTGTCGCTATTTTAACTTTACAACATTTGTCCCTGCCTACCTCTTCACTTTTTTCCCCATCTTTCAACTCATCTGAAATTCTCAATTTCATTTTTGCTCCATGTTGTAATATAAAATGATACATGTTGTTATATTTTATAATCACGACACTTTTTCTTCATTTATTTGTCTACAAATTATTATCCGCTATTTTCAATTTTGTTTCTATCTTAACATTATGGTGTAGAAGATTGACAAGGATGTCACTTGAAGTCTTGAACTTAATTTTTGGATCCCAAATATTCTATTAATTGAATTAATCGACACCAATGTATGAGTTGTATGTAATTATAATTATTTTTAACCTTTGGTCTAATGAAAGTATGGACTTTAATGTATGCTACATAATTGAATTTTGTTCCAATTAGTATAGTTGACAAATCTTGACTCTTGATCGAATGAAAATAAATCCCATCCATTAAAATTTATAACTTACAATATATTTTAAAGGTTAACTTCTCACAATTATTTTTAACTTATGTGTTAGCTACTCTCTCCTAACTCCTAAGTCTTCGACTTTCACACTTAATCATTCCACTCATCTTCGCCCTCCCTTGTCCACTCCTTTGGCTCTTACATGGGAGTATGAATCTAATCCGCACTCAAATAACCCCTTGTCACCATTGTTGAGAAGCTTTTGGGTGTTAGCTTTTAAGTTTGTTTTTGGATTTGTGTCCCAAATTCCCTTTTCAACCCAAGTGGGGTTTTGTTTTGTGAAGAAGGAGTTTGGTGATTTATAGACATTATTTAATGGAAGATTCTTTGGTTATAGATCTTCTCTTTTATAGAAATCATAAGATTTGTATATTTTGAGTTAAAGATATTTTCCTTTATTTGGAATGTTATCTTTTGGAGTGTAACTTCTCATTTATCGGAAGATATTTTTTCGGTTTTCCTATATATTGATGGTTTTTGTTCACCTTTTGCATGCTTAAGTTTGAAAGCCACTCTATTATGGTAAGAGAATTTGGTGATTTTGGGATTTTGTGTGCGAGTTGCCACCTCTCTTTGGTTGATTTGTTGCGTTGAGATTATTTGTTGTACTCTTTCTCAATTAATGAATTTGTTGTGCTCGTCGTTGCTTTGGTTTTTCTTTGTTTGGAATTTCCACATTAAAATCATATCTCCTACTTTGTTTTGATCTTGTTTTATTTTTCTCAATTTGTTTGTCATCTTATATTTCACTTCTAGTTATTAATTGCTCGAATACTAACCCTAACAAGCAGTATCAGAGCAGATGTTTGCCTAATAAGTAGTATCAGAGCTTTGACTATATGATAACTACTATTAGAAAATCTACTATTGATAAGTATGATGGTAAGATCAGTTTCAATATAGAGAGAGTCAAGTTAAGAGTCGTTCTTACACCAAGTTTGATCTTGTTTCACTATTCAAGTACAAAAGGCTAATAGAGCCCAAATTGACAGTGTTCGGCATCCACTTCAGATCCATTCTGAGGAGCATAAAATTATTGAATTTAGGTATAGATATTCTTCCTTGAATTAGCTTTCTAATAACATATTATACACCAATGTTTGAAAAGCAACAAAAAAGATATAAGTCGAATATTTGGGCTTGAGCTGAAAATGACATCTATTTGCTATTTTGTCTGTATCTTGTTCCATGCTTACCTAGAAATCATGAAATTAGTTTTATTAGAAACTATACTTAATAAGCTTTCAGAAAAAAAAGGATCACTCAAAACGGAGGTCGAACGTGAAAGTTATGGCAAAAAAAAATAAAAATAAAAAATTGGGTTGTTTGCTGCCTAGCCTAAGAACTTAGTCAGGTTCCTGCTTGGTACAACTTGACCAAACCATGAGCTGGACCGAGTCTTCTGGCTGGGAACCCAACCGGGCTCCCTTTCTCCAAGTCTTTTTCTGCCTATACAAGATTAAGTAACTAGAATTCTAAGCTCATTAGTTTACCTAGACTAGTTAGTCAGAACTCTAGCTGAATTAGTGTAGCAATTTAAATTAATCTTGATGGAACTAGGATTATGTCTCCTTTCTCTAAACCAATTTGGACCATTCCCTCAACCACTATAAATAGAGAACTAACCCTAGGGGTTAGAGGCATCAATCAATTGGCATCATTTAATTGGCATCAAAATCGAAAATTTTCCATCAGTCAATTCGCATTAGTCGCTTGACCTCAATTAGAAGATGAAATCAAATTGGCATCAAAATACATCAAAAAACTAGAGAAAGGATAGCATCAAAATCTAGGAGAGAAATACTCCACACATTGGAGGTATTAGGAGAGAGATAATTGGGTCACCCATTAAAAAGGCGTCATTCTGCTGGGTTCCTAGCCAAATCAGGTGGATTAACTTGAAAGCGAAAACTCTATCTTCTTCTACTGTTCTACGCTATTTCTCTTTTGTGATTTTTGATACTAAATTACCAAAGATATAATCTTTTGGTAGTTCCCCGCCTGTTGTAACTGTTATCTATTTCATGGATTTTTGTTGGAGTAAAGTTTGTACCTTTTGCATGATTTAATATAATTTATACTACTATGTTGCTTGAGTATGTGTTAGCAAGATTAAGTTTTGATTTCCCGTGTCGATTAGAAGAGGTCGTTAGCAATGACGTTCTATGATATGATGCACTCCATCATGTCACCATACCATCACCCTTGAATTTGGATCCTAGGTTTCAGTCCATGGAGCCAAGATGGCTTTATTAGGGATAAATTGGGCCCTTTGAAAACATTTTTCAAGCGAATTAACAATCCCTTTTGTTGTCCTTTTCGATTGTCCCTATCGGTTTATGGTTTGCTTTGAAAAGTAAAATTGGGTTGTAATTTTTTCCTATAACTCACTAATGACTCTATTAGTCAAATTTTAATAGCTTTTTTTTATGATTTCACCTATTTCCTCTTTTTTGCACTTTAGAATTGGGTTAAAGGATTCAGATCCTGACAACCGGGCATGTCTGGAAAAGAATTCAGGGCCAGAATTGGCCCAAGAACCCAGTCGGGTTTCTACATCAGGTTTGTGCCAAAATCTAGGCCAGACTGAGCTACTGGTAGAGATGAAGCCAAGGAACTGGACCTAGCTCTGACCACGGAGCCCGCCTGGACTCCTTGGTCAAAGCCAAGGCCAGATTCCCCTTGATCTTACAACCCAATTCTATCTATGTTTTAAAAATGAATTAAAAGATTAAATCTATTTCTAAAAAATAAAGTATTTACCACATGAATCCAACCATTTGTGGGGGAATTACCCTCAAGGAGGTGCATCCTTACAAAGACCAAGGAGCAATGGGATGAGAATGATGAAGAGGCTCTTACGACAGTTCAACTTTATGTTCCAAACCATCTTCTCAACGAGGTCGTTCATTTTACATGCACTATGGATCTTTGGCTAAAGTTAGAACAACTTTATATGACTAAAAGTCTCGTGAACAAAATTCGTCTGAATTAGCATTTGTATCCTTTCTGCATGGCTGAAAGTACTCTTATTCAAATTCACGTCGACGAATTTAATTCTATTCTTCCAGGTATGTAGAATTTGGAAGTTGAAATTGCTAATGAGGATAAAGCCATATTGTTGGTTGTTCACTTTAAATAAATCTTGCTATATAGTAGTAATGAAGTTCTGATTTACGAGGACGTCAAGTTTAACTTGCTATCCAAAGAAAAATTTGGCTTTGAAATGCATTCTAAGGAGAAAATTGAAGGCTTGACTGTTAGGGGTGGTTCTTGAAAAACGAATTTTAAGTCTAAGCCTCAGAGAACTTGTTATTATTGACCAGAATTTGGGCATAAAATTTTTGAGTTTTGTAAATTAAAATTTAAAAAGGATAAAGAGGAACAATATCATATTTCTGCTAAAGATACTTTTGCTGAAATTGAGTCAAGCGTTGATGTTTTGCTTGCTACTTCTCTTGAAAAGGGGAGGGCTTTTCAATGGTTCTTAAATTTTGGATGTATTTATTACATATGTGTAACACCCCCAGCCCCTAGGGCCGAAAGCGTTACGTTTTTCTAAATTCTTACTTAAATTCTGGGACGAAACGGACAGAGTTTCCCCTGAAAACTGACCGTGTCCAGGCTAAACGCCTTACAATAAGTCCCTGTAAATCAACGGAAGCGTAAACATATAAAACATAACTCAACGACCACACGCCGGAGTTCATAACTCTACGAGCCACCCGCTCGGAGTACACCAAACAGAATAGTTCATTAATACAGAAAAAGTAAAAGATACAACTCAACGGTTTACACAACCAGAGTATGGGGTTTACATTCCAAAACATAACTAACTTTGACCAAAAGACGTCTAACTGACTGGATGGTTGGCTCATATGGCCATACAGAGCGACTCATAAACAATATGCATTACACGAACTTAGAATACTTATTTACAATAATTTCAAACTAAGAATACATGACATGACTTCATTAAGCACGTAAGATCCCTTCAAATGGATCTAAACAACACCTGGCAAGCAAGAATGAGTTCCATCTCGACGTAGCTGACTCCACTTCTTTCTGTTATAAAGAAAACCTGGGGAAAAAGGGGGAAAGAGTAGTGGGATGAGCAACTACGCGCTCAGTGAGTGTCCCCCGACCCCCTTAAAACTAAAACCGTTGCAGGCAATAATATCTTTACTAGTCACATATCACGTATCCATACTTTACTATCATATTAGGCATTCACAAAGTTTTCATAGAAATATCACTAACCGTAAGCTTCACTTTAACCACTAAACATATTTCTAGGTCCCTAAATGACCAAACTTCTTTACTAACAGGCAGTCAAACAATGAAGCAAACAACGAGGCTAAACACACAACTTTCTTTCTCATAAACATAACTCATAATATCCACTTAATGAACAGTTAGGTAACACTATGGCTATAATAATAAGTTACATGTCACAGATTGTAAACACTTAAACATGATGGGTTCTTAGTTTCAATCAACGGTGGCATCATAGGAACTCACTTACACAACTTGTGATTCTAATCATAACATTGGATGCCTTGCTACTCATTTCAAGAAATCATTACATGATGCACGTGTGAAGAATATGGCCACATGGCACCTTGAAATCACATACATCTAACTATAATGCTTGTAAACTCACTTTGAAGCCACATATTCTTTAAAGTCACATGCTTTGAAGTTACAAGTGTAGACGCTTTCTTTTCTTTCTTTGCAAGCATTTCTTAAAAGTTCTGAAGGTTAACTTCCTTTTAAGAAATCTCTTCATATTGCCCTTTTAGGACCCTTAAGACTTTCTTTTCATACTCGTATCTTACTTAGCATCTCATTCACAAGTTATACTTGGAACATGCACATAACACTTTTGATACTTTGCTTAGATCTCATTCATATGATATGCACAAGTCATACATAGGAAACTTTCTTTCTTTTCTTTAAAAACACTTCATTTAGCCTCTTGAGGCTCATAAAAACTCTTCTCTTAGCCTTTTGAGGCTCATATATCTTTTGAAAGAATCTCTTTCATCTTGGTCTCATAATGACCCTTAAACTTTCTTTCTGAAATACTTAAAAAGGCGAAATGCCAACTGCTTTTCTCATTTGATAAGAAACTACTTCTGGGCATAAGAAACTAACTTTTGGATCTTAACCCTCGTCAGGGTCTCTAGGGACTACTCCCTAGGCTATATAGGGATTCCCCCGTTCGAGCAGGTTCACTCCCTATCTATTGTCCCTATGCACTTATCTTAGCCATTTAAACTTGTCTTAACGACTAATACGTTTGCTGCCTCTCACAGCGAAAACCTTTATCATGCAACTCACGCTTTTGTAAAACTCTTTAGGGATTCCCCCGTTCAAGCGAGTTCACTCCCAAAACTGTTTTCATTTAATTAAAATAGGCCATCATGCATTAATGGTTATGACTACTATCATTTCAAAACAAGAAATCTTTCTTTGAAGACTCACTCTTATGCACATAATGCAATTTAAGCATTTAAGTACATATATTGCATATATCATATTTAAGCACTTCATATCAATTCAACACAATGAGCCACACATGGCCTCGCAATCCACACGATTGTGGTTAATTCACAACCCAGTCTCCCTCCTCACTTTCACCGTACCACAAGACCTCAAATGCTCATAATGTTGTCCTCAAACCATCCAACTACTATCTCGTTTCATCAATTTATTAATCACAATATGTTATCATATTGGCTTATATAAAAGAGAGTGAGGTTTAAGCTCTTACCTGAGCAACCACACCATTCAGCCACATATAACCACATTTCTTTATGATCAACAACACTTTATTCAGTACATCAAACATTCTAATCATATACAATGCATTTCGAAGTAACTTTCCTAAGCATGAACGTACTAAGAAGGGGTTCAAATGAAAGCTAACATGATTCAATGACCTCGAATTTAATTCAATTACATGCATTAGCTAGTTTTAATTCGAATCGAAGCTAAACACGTTTAAACAACTTCCAAATTAATTCCTTTTCACATGTTAGCTACTTAACTTGAGTCGAGGCTAAACACGTTCATATAACTTCGAAATTAATCCCCTTTCATGCATTAACTCATTACTTGAATCGAAGCTAAACATGTTAAACTAACTTCGTTTTTAATTAGAAACTTAGGCATGAATTAGCTATATGCATTCGAATTAACACTAAACATATTCGAATTGAAGCTAAACATATATAAACCCCTTCGAATTAACATATTATGCATAATTTACCTAAATTGATTCAAATTGATTCTAAACATGCATGATTCATTCCAATGCTACTTTTCAGGCCTTAGTTAATTAAACTAACATACAACACAACTTAAAGGTTAAAACGATTTCGAAACTACTAATACTTAGGAGGTGAGAAACACCCACCTGGATTCCAAGCTAAGAATCCATTCTAAGGGCTTTTTGGGACTGATTTGAGTGCTCATGAACCCGAAGATTCCCCCTTTCTGCCGCTAGACCCTGACCCGAAGCAACCATGCAGATCCGGTTTCTTCCCTACTTTCGTTGCTACTGACATTGCTGCTGCTAGTGGTCGCCGAAATTGAGCCCAGCTGCCGGAATTGAACCCCACCGCCGACGGTGTGAGTCTCTGTGATTTTTGACACCTAGGGCTCGAAAACCTAGCCCTCAAACCCTTGATTTGCGTAGCCCTTAGTGGACGCTGGACTCGAGCCCATCGGAACCCTAGCCGTCGACCACCGCCGTGATCGCCATGGTCACGGCTCCTCTCCTCGCCGTCTCGACCTCACTTCCTCTCTCTTCTCTGTGGCCGATCTGTGCTAGCCCTTGCGGTTGCCGCCGAGCCAGGTGACGGCTGGCGATGGCGCGTCGTCGGTGCGCCACCATCATCATCGGTGGCCCCCTCTTTCTCCCTCCTCACTCAGCCTCTCTCTCTCTCCCTCTTTCTCCGCGTGGTTCATGGGGCAGGGTCATGAGACCCCCCCCCCCCGAGTCGCGTTTTGCCGTGAAGAGAAAGGGGGTCTCGACCCCGCTTTTGATTTCTTTTCTTTTTTTTTTGGTCAATTGCTAGTCTAATTCGTATCTCGAACCTGACATCCTATCCCGAATCGATAATACGACCCTTCGCCCATTATTCGATCCCAAATACATCTAGGTTTGATTTAATAAACCTCAAAACTAATTCTAAGGTTAAAAACTTAATCGTACTCGGGAAACGACTAAATAAATCGAACAACAACTAAATTAAACTATTGATATAATTTAAAGGTATAAATAGCACGAATGAACTTTAAAATCAATAATAGCAATAATAATCCCTTTTTATAAAATTATAGCTCCCATAAGCACGTCAATAATAATTTAACTCATACAGTTACTAAAAATATGGTTTTGTAACGTAAAAAGCAAAACAAGCAACTTAATGTAAAAATAACGAAGACAGGTCTAACAATATGTCATCATAAGGACTTGCTGTCCACATATGGTCTTGTTGATTATGGTGTTGTGAATATGGGCAACGATGTCCAATGTAAGGTTGCTGAAATTGGTACTATTTAGATTAAGGTTCATGATGGTGTTGTGAGAACCTTAATAGAAGTTCGACATGTTTGCAATTTGAATCATAATCTGATCTCTTTAGGTGTCCTTGAAGCAAAAGGCTTAGGTATTCAACTGAAGTTAGAGTTCTAAAGGTTTGTGAGTGAGGAGAAGAATTCGAGTTTTAATATTTGCAACCCCAAGTGAAAGGTCTATCGTCAAGTACTTAGGATGTCGTCCATTAAGAGTTGGATTTCAAGTACCGAGATTAACTTAAGTATTCAATCTAGGCCAAGTGAAAGGGAGGAAATGAAAACAACTGTAAACTAAGCTAATAAAAGCAAAAGAGGTGGCTTGAGGCTATTATTTTACCAATTGGCGAACTAAATATACAAGATGAGTCCTAACATACCCGACTTATACCCTCAACTGAAGATGGTCGGTTGAGCCATCGAAGACCACCCAAGCCATCTCTTAAAGGTCATGAGCTAGTCTAATAAGTCTAACCACCTATTTTCATGGGGTTAGCCAAAATTAGACCACAAGGTTAGCAACCCTCGGACCTAGCTAGGATTGGGGCTATTTTTATGTCCAAATCCCGGCTATTCCCTCTTCTACACTAGCTAATTGACCTCACCACTTGGCATAAGTCAATCACCCAAAAATATAAATGAAAGCTGTCTCAAGCATTTCATCAAACACTTGGTGAGCATGAGAGAAAACTCTAAATTCTAGGCATAAATTAGGTGTAGTTAGGCCTACTCCTAGACTAATTAGCCATCAAGAGGCTAATCAAAATCCAAGACAACCAAAATTAACAACTAATCATCAACAAAATACAAAAACCCCGAAACAAGCCTAAACTAGCAAATAACTCAACAAGCATGAACTATGGAAATTAATCTAATCTAACATGGCTTAATACAACTAATGAATAGAAAATCATAAGAAAAACTAAACATTTGACCTAAATATAATCTAAACTAACAAGATTAAATAAGAACAAATATGAAATAAGAAGAGAGAGAGGAATGAGAAAACTTATGGATTGCTTGGATGAATTTGAATGTATAATGCTTGAACCCCAAAAACAAGCCAATTAATCCTAATCTACCTACTTTATTCCTCCTAATGAGATTTTTAAAGCTAAACTAGCCTAAAAATCGCCCCAAAGGAACCCCTAGAAAGTCCTCGAGCAAGGCCTTTTCTAGGAATCGAGGCGGGGCAAAACAAAGGAGCAGCAGACCAGGGGGCGACGGTCGTCGCTTAGCCGATGGCCTATTGGCTGGGTGATCGATGGCCGTCACCAACCTCATGTCTGCTGTTGGCTTTGTCCATTGGGTGGTCGAGCTTGACAATTGTCGTGCAGTCGACCAGCCCCCTATCGCCCGTTGCTTTGTCTTCTTTTTTTATTCTTTTTTTGCTCCTTTTCACGGCACTTGCTTGGTTGATCTTATTACCTATAAAAGTAAATAAAAGAAGTATAAATCCTAAAGATTATATTATTTTATGAGCTAAAAATTAGATGAAAGGGACATGTAAAATGCTACAATTTAGCACCGGATAGTGAGGGTGCTAAGGTCTTGTTGAATGGTTTAAAGCTTGGTGGCCTCTATGTTCCATAGGGTTCTATATAACAGGGTGTTCAGGGTCTATAACAGTTTTGGTTTGCTTTTCTGATGATGACTTCACTCATCAATTTCATGTGTGGTTGAATCACATAAGGAAGAAAGCTCTGGTCAAGTCGGTTCCTTTACCTAAGTCTAAGGCGTGCATAGACTTAGTTGTTGATCTTAGGTTTTTAATTGCCCTTCGGGGCTCTGCTTTTCAGGGGCTCTACCCTTTGCGGTTCGGTGGTAGTGATGGGTGTTGCAAATAAAATTTGGTCCAATGTAGAGTTTGTTGGGTGTGTGTCCCAAATCTCATTTTCAATGCAATTGAGGTTTTGTCTCTTGCATTGAAGTTTGATGATTTATGGAAATTATTTTATGGGATATCTTTTGGTTAGAGATCTGCTATTTCTGGAAATTATAGGGTTTTTATATTTTGGGTTAAGGATCTTTTCCTTTATTTGAAAAGTTATCTTTTGGAGTGTTTCTTCTTCTTCATAAGAATATATCTTTTAGCCTTTCCTGTATATTAAAGGTTTTTCTTCACCTGTTGTATACTTAAGTTTGAAAGCTATTCCATTGTGATGAGAAGAGAGTTTGATAAGTTTGAGAGTTTGTGTGTGAGTTGCTATTTACCTTTGGTTGATCTCTTGAGTTTAGATGGCTCATTGTATTCTCTCTTAATTAATGGATTTGTTGTACTCACTGCCACTCGTGGTCTTTTTCGTTTGTGTTTTCTACATGAAAATCTTGTGTCCCACTTTGTGTTTGATCTTGTTTTATTTTTCTCAATTTTGTTTGTCATCATGTATTATGTTTCTGCTTATTAATTACTTGAATACTAACCCTAACAAGCAGTATCACAATAATTTTTGCCTAATACCTATAATTCTCTATTTCCAAAACCCTGCTTTTTTTGATAAACCTTCAGTATATAATTTTAGTGTTGTGGCTTATCAATTGTTCATTTGATTTACATTCATCTATGATCTGGCAATTCTTTATGCCTTGTTCAATTATGAAATTTTTATCTCAAGTGCTTTATTTGGGAGATTACTTTTCTTTAAAAAAAGAAATGGTGTTGGGAAGGGTTATGGGTAACAAATAGGGTAAAAGAAGGGAAAGGTGAACATAGGAAGCTTGGGTTTATGTTAGGGAAAATAATAATTCTGGTTCCATCGTTTGTTAAGAGTTTGATTTTTTCCAAACAAAAAAGGTAATTGACACTTCAGAACAAGAGCAAACGATGAAGAAAAGAAGACAGACTTTAATAGCGATGGATAAGTGCCAACCAAATGGCATAGTAATCCAAACAAAACCAAATTGAACTAGGCCCTTATAGCTTCGGTTTCCTTCTTAACTTATTTCTTTTTGAATCTTTTTTATTTTCGATTTCCTTCTCAACATTTTTAAGATTAACCCTTCTTCATCCTGTGAGGTTCTTTTTGGTGAGTGCAATTTGTTTTGTTTGAAAAAAATGCAATTTATGACTCTGTGGTACTCTGATTCTATGAAAATAATTTTTAGGGGTCAATTTCTTTATAATGTATTCCCAAGTACCTACTATTTTGGGTAAATTATTAATAGGGGATAATATTTTACGAAATAGTTACTGGTCGAAGTTTTTTTTTTTGCAACATAGTCCCTGAACTTTATGAATTTGTTGTTTTTGCCCAAAATGAGGGTTAACACGCAAATACTCAACTTTTTGAGGCTTTTTAATAAGACTAAGCTTATATTTTTGTTTGGACTCCTTATAATGACTTTACTAGTACTAGTTATCATAATCTACTAGTTATATCATAAATGTTATATTTACTATGATTAACAGCCCATCATGCTTAGTAAAATAATTAAAGCTTAATTAGAGAGTTTCAACCATTACCTAAACGTAGGCGGTGCTGGACTCTGGCGTTCCTCTAGCTTCCGGTTTATAGAGATTACTAATCTCAACCCCACCTTCCTTAGATTAGACACAACAGATATCTGTTTCGTTTCCTACCTAGGATTATAGTCACTAATCAACTTTTATATATTTTTAAAGAATAGTGAGACTTAATCAAGAAATTATAATACTTACGACATAAGGTTCAATTGAATAATATTCCCTACTGAAAAAATTTCTTTTATTGAAAGCTTGACATTGGAAATATTACAATAGAAAGCTTGAAGAGGGATTTTAACATAAGATCATTAGAGATGCTTGCTCATACAGAAATAGAGAGTCCTGACTTCTCTTTTACTCAAGAATGCTCAAATGGTCGTATCCCTTCTCAGCACTCGACCTCTCCTTTTATAGAGGGGATAGGGTAGGGATGCCCTATGGGCTACAGTACATACTGATTTTTCACATGGCTATTGTATACATTGGCTTTTCACATAACTATACTATACACTTTATTTTACAGACCTAACACTTGTCAAAATAGTACAATAATGGGGCAACCATTTTTCAGAGCTTTTAATGATGACAAGACTAGTCATCATTATTGAGATTCTACATACCTTCATTTCCAATTATATCTTTCAGACCATCATTCTTTAGATATTCATCAAAACCTTCATTTAATTAAAGATTTTGTGACTCCCATTTCTCAAATAACTCAAGAAGATATTTTGTTCCTTTTTCTGATAAGAATTTTCCAGCTCCAACATCAAAGAGATAATCAAAAATATATTTTGAGACCGCTCCTTTCACCTTCATGTATTCTTTAAACTCATTGTCATAGACGAAAGTAGTATTCCCACAATGCATTAACGTTTTTCCTTGTTCAATTCATGCCCAACTTTGATGATAAATGTTGTAAAAACTGATGGCTCTTGCTAAAGCAGGATTAGTAACAAATCCTCCTCATTCTAGAAATCATTCTTATCGCTGATCATAAGGATCGTCATAATCAACGATCTGGACGAGAGAATGAGTTGGTTTGACTTTTCCATTTTCATATTCAATTAATGCACAATGTACCTCCAAATATAGGGGTCTGCTATATGAAAGTTTTGTTGGACCATCAGGAGATGTAAGAATGCAATGGATCTTCTTGAACATACATTGTTAGAATTTGGTTAGTGTTGAGAAAAATAGGGACTTTGGATATGGGATTTTCACAAAGTAAACTATCATCCCATATTCCCAGGATTTAATGAGGGGTTACTTGGAGGGATTGAATTTGTTGGGAAACTAACACCACTAACTCTAGACTTATCAGAAAAATAGATCATTGTACTCCAAGGCTCCCAAATATCATAAGAATAGTTATGATAATAATCGATGCAAGCTACATATCACTCATTGAACCATTTTTCTTAAACATGGGAGCTTATTTTTTCTTGGCTGTCATAAGGACACCTACGGTAATTAACTTGTAACTCTAGAAGGGACAATCTTTGGGCTATTAGGTAGGCAGAAGATAGTAGACCAAAGTGTGATCTACTTTTTATGGAATTCCAAATTATCAATAAGGACTTTACTAGAACGCGAAACCCATTTTAGTAACAATGGCATTTCGTTATGAATTTCCTCCTTTTCTGGCAGGAAGCCTTCTTTGATGATCACCATTGGCGAATTCTCGAGTTAAACTATCTGTCAGAGAGTTCTTCAATCCCTGTATATGTTCAATAGAGAAGGAAAATTGGTTAAGCCATAATTGCCAATGTAGGAGTCACCCTTGCGCTTGCATATTTGATAAATTCTTTTTCACAAAGCCAAGTATTCCTTTGCAATAAGTTCGAATAAGAAAAGTTTTGGGGCTAAAAGGATTAAGAACTTTTCAATTCCCTTATGGCTGTAAGAATTTATGCTTCCATCGTAGGATAGTTGCATTCTGCCTTATTAAAATTTCCATTGTAATATTTGTAGAGTTTTTTCTCCTTCTTTGATTTTGAGTACTACACTCTAGTAATCATTGCCGGCATCTGTCTCAAGAACTAAATCATCTCCTTCATTATGCAAAGTAAGGACATGAACATTTTTACACATCTTTTGGAAATTTTGAACAATCTTTGTATTATTAGTGGTCTATATCCAACTTATTTCTTTCTTGAGTTTCTGCTGTAAATTGCAATGACTTTCTTAATTTAGCTCAATCTTTAATGAAATCTAAAACATATGTATGACATCTAAGAAACCTTTGTAGTTGCTTCCTATCTTCAATTTTTTTTCCGAGAAATTTTCTATTTTTTTCAGAATATGTTTTTGTGGAATGATTTGTCCAACTTTTATTTCTAGACTTAAGAACTCAACTTCTTATTTAGCATAAATGCACTGGCTTTTTTCAAGTATGATACCATGATTAATGCACCTTTGGGTGACAGCTAAGGCATCATCTTTGTTTTGTTCTACAGTTTTCGAAAAGACAAGGATATCATTGATATAAACTAAACAACTATGATAAAGGTCTTTAAATATATTATCCATTCTTCTCTGAAATATTTGGAGTGTATTTTTAAGGCCAAATGGCATTACTATCCATTCATAATATCATTGTGGGGCACTGAGTGTAGTTAAAGGAATACTTTCGTCATCCATTTTTATTTGCCAATATCCACTTTTGCAATCCATTTTTGAGAACCAAGAGGCTCCTTGAATTCTGTTGAAAATGAATATTTTCTTAGGAATATAATAACCATCAAAGATAATATTATCATTAAGTTTTTTAAAATCGGTCACCATTCTTACTTTTCCTCTTTTTTCTTCTGCATAATTTCTTACCATGAAAGCAGGACTAGTGTGAAGACTCTTGCTATTCTTGATTAATCCTTTATATAGAAGTTCTTTAATTTGTTTATCAAATTCTTGGATGTCCTGGTGTGTATACACCATTTGTTTGACTCGAATAATAGTGTTGAGATTTAACAAAGTAATTTTTTGTTAAGGTCTTATATTTATCCTAAAACTTTAGTAGAATATCATAGTAGAGTTCTTTGCATAATTTTTCTTATTGTTTGTCAATATGCTCTTTAATAGATAACTCAAGTAAAGAAATTGCTAATGCTACCTCGCGTTGTGCATGCATTACCTTCTCACCACATTGGCTGCATGTGAACTCAATCTTCTGATGGGTGTAAGCCTTAGTTTTTTAATAAGAACAGAGTGACCATTTATTGTGAATATTATCCAGTTTATGGTCTATGTGCATGAAGAATATAATCTCTGAAAATTATTTCCAATAATCATATCATGAAAGGGTTGATTAGTAACCTATAGAACTGGTATAATACATTGGATTCCTCCTAATTTTATGGATAACCCTTCTATTGCTTCATTATGGCTCATAATGTTATTATCAGCTATCCTTACTTGTAAAGAATTTTTAGCTCTTTTCCACATAAACTCTGAAAAAAATGGTCTTTTCTCAAGGCATACATAACAACCACTATCTATGCAGGCACACAACTTATATTTATTATATACCTTCTAAGCATGCGTTTATTTGGATATAAATGCTATTACGATTTGTGTTGGTGACTTCATAGCATATCTCCATAGTTATATTTTTGGCTAATTCATCCTTATAAATTAGCTCACTAACAGTTCTTGTTTTGTATCCAATGATCTTTCTTTCTAGACTCATACCTCGATCTACAGTATGTCTTGCGGGTTCAAAACTCATTCTACTCATTTAATTGGTCATACTCATTGTATCATCTTCTTTAAGCTCTTCTTTAGCTGATGAAGATCCTTCTCCCCAGTCTGATCTTGCATTGATGCTTCTTAATAATTGAGGTTTAATGGTAATTTTACCATTTTTATCACATTTTTCTTATTGATTTTTGTAGGGTTAGCAAAGCTAGATATCTATAAACGATCAATCTTTACCTCCTGTAGATTAGATTTAATCATTTGGATTTTCTGCACAGGGGTAGGACTTTTAAATTTTTCTGCCTCTATCATGGTGACCTTAGTTTTTGGGTCTATAGTATTATCTAATTTATAGATAATTTTTCAAAATATCCTTAGTGGGGTATCCCCCTTTTTTCATGTCCATTCCGATAGTTTTTATATTAAGGGATAGAAAGTGTTTAGCAAACCCATCCTTTAGATTCACATAACATTCAGGTCGACAATTAAATCCTACCTATTCATTACATAAATTGGTCTTAATCCCTGCAATAATTTGATTATTAAATTTGGTATGCATTATATCACAGAGTAAAACATAAAGATCAATATCTTTGCATGATATTGGAATGGAGTGATTTGAACTTGAACACTTTCAACATGGATATACCTATACATTCTATCTTTGTTATGATTAAGGATATTTTCCCAATTAATGAGATTAACTTCTCCCACATCATACGCACAGTTGTTTAATCTCTAAATCTCCTTCCATCATTTCGCACACATACTTATTCTTTAATTGAAAGATGGATTTTTTATAGATCATATCTTTCTGAATTATGTGAAGAACCTAATCTCCTTTAACTTCCTCATGATCACTGTCTACAATAAACTCTTCTCCTTGAAGATCACCAAGACTAATTGAACCACTTTCCATCATATGACTTGTTTCTTCATAATCACTTTCTTCATATTCATTGTCCAATATAATTTCAATAATCCCTTTGTTGTTACTTAGGCTCAGGTCAAATGTCTCATCTTCACTAAGTTCAACATAATCTAGGCTATCCAAGGTTTCAATAAGCTTATTATTTTTCCTATTTTTGCATTTATTAGCATAATGTCCTACTTCTTCGTATGCCCAATATTTACACTTGTTTTTCTGTGCAGGACAATAAGCTGCTTTCTTAAAAAATCTATGTCTTTTAGGACTTGGTTTGTTGTAATATTTTCTTTTATATTTCTTTCCCCTTTGCTTATTAGAGCTTTTTTTCTTATAAAATTTTCTTTTCCATCTCCTTTTAGGTTCTTTTTCGCATTAGTGAGGCGAATCCTAACAAGTTAGGAATTGCTTCGTAATTTTCTTTTACTTTTGGAGATCAAGACATTGATCATTGGTCCATTTTCTTAAATAATTTGAGCCAAGGGTATTAATGATATTTGTTCGTTCAAGCCATGCAATGTATTTTTCATTAATTATGGAATTTATCGGATACAATAATTTGTCATAGAACGTATCAAGATTAGTCTCATTAGGCCCAATTTTGTAATAATATTGACTAAATTCAGCAACATAATTTTTCATATATCTCATATCCCATAGTTCTATATTATTAATCTTTCTATGCGATTTTCTCGCCTTTTCTTCATAATCAAGTTTAGCTCCGATAAATTTGGTTTCAATTTCCTTGCATAGATTTTTAAACATTGCAAATGGCGTTTCCATCATTCTTAAAGTATTTTTACCATCTTCATTTAACGAATCATGCCAGCCAGCTAAAGCGCTTGAAAAACTATGCTCGATGTAATTTAGGAAATTTGCAGTAGTCCATGTAGTGTTTAGGTTTAAGGTACTATTCATGCATCTTTTTCAATGTTCAAATATTTTCTCGCTATTTTGAGCTCTATCTATAGTTAAGATGTATCCCGTCTGACTAATTGGAGTTATGCTAACTTGTTCAAATGTTGTAGTTTTCTTTGGGATAAACCCGAAGAAAAAATTGGTTGTACGTCCTGCTGGAACGTACCTAGGTCTCATAAAATGAGTATTTCTTCTAGAATGTTCACCAAATTCTTCAGATTTAGGAACAACATTGTTAACCAAATTGGCCTCTATCTCACCTAAGTCGAGTTCTTCTCCAATTTCATTAATCTCATCTTCAACAGTCATTTTACCATATTTTTTTTATCCAATTTTCTTTTAATTTCTTGTAAGGGTACAGAATTAAGATCTTCTAGCTTAATTAGGTTCATCTGCTGATTTATTTCTTCTTCTAATTGGATATTATTAGTCTCTTCATTATCATTAGATAGTGCTTCGTGTTTATCACTAATTGTGCCCATGATTTTGTTTAATTATTCTGGATTCTGTTCTTTCTTGAACATATTCTGCAGTTGTTCAAGAGTATACTGTTTATACTCCATCTTCTTCTTCTTCTTCTTCTTCTTCTTCTTCTTCTTCTTCTTCTTTTTTATTTTTAGCCTATTTTTCACATGATTTTTCGCTTACTTCTTTTTGGATTTTTATATCGTGCAAAGAAAATTGAATCCTGTTTTTTGGCTTTAAGAAGAAATATTTATGCTGAAATGGAATACTAATACTGAAAGTAGCTTTTTCACTATGTCTTACTTCGTTAACTAGATAAAGGTGAATTATCGATATTTGCTTTTTAAGTTCATTGACTTTTGTCATAATTTTAGCTAATTCTGCTTTTAATTCTAAAACTATATCAGTGGTATAATTTAATTGAGATGCTATTGGAGAAAGGCCTTCCGATAAGTGAACAATGTGAATAATTTGGTCCAGGTCAAGCATGTGATGATTCTAGCATTAATCACAGCTAAGTAGCTTAATCAAACATTAATTAGCTTAATTTTTTTTGGTTATGTGGCTTTGATACCAGTTTAAAGAGGGGTTCGAGTAGTACTTATAAGAAAATTTTCACATACACAATTTTTGGATTTTCGAAAGTAAATTTTTAAGGATTTGGGCTAAAATGCAAATATGAAAAGTTTAAGGTCTAGAAAGAAAACGCAAACAGTGAACGGTCGCCTTAAAATAGTTTTCACAGGATATTGCTCATTTTAAATATATTCTAATAACATGATCCCTAATTATAATTTCCACAAAAAATGAGATATCTGGCAGTGATTTTTTTTAAAAAATGATACCTTTTTTTAAAGGTTGTTTTTAGTTCTAAATTCTAAGAAAATGGGAATTCTTTTCTATTTTGATGACCGTGTTCTACAAACCCCCCTAAAAAAGGTTTGGGCAACAATCGCGTGAGGTCCATATACTTGAGACGAAGAGTTGCGGAGAGAAAAGGTAGAGTGACAATGATAGAGAAAAAATTGAGGTGAAGCGATGAACCTCTACCTTGTTTAACATTGTATCATGGTAGAAGAGAATAGATTGGAGAGGCGGGAATAGTGAAAAAAAGGAGGCAATAACTATATGTTAATTCAATCTTTTATAATAGGCAGCCTCTATTGAAAACAACGGCCGAAATTATAAGAGAATAAATCAAATCACTAATGAACTCAGCGACAGTACTTGATTTTTTTTTTTTCAATTATGGAAAAGACTTCACAAGAAAATTTCGGGTTGACATTTGTGACAGTGAACACTGCTTCAGGGGAACGTCTTTTCTTTCTCTCCACGCCCGGTGTAAGTTAACGAACTCGAGTTTTTACAATGAATTGATATATATATACATATTCGAATATCAAATTCAACCGTTTGGGGGGCACCCACCAATGCGCCATTGGTTCAACGAGGGGCAGGCACCGGAGAGAGAGAGAGAGAGAGAGAACCCGTTTCACCATATTTATAGGGTGATCGAGAAAGAGAGAGAAAGAGGAGGAAATCCCATTAGGTTCATCTCATCTTGCTTGGGTTTGAGTAGCAGCACCTGAAGCTCAAAGAATGGTACCCGAGGCAGTGGATGAGAATGCAAAATTGAGGTTAAGGTTTGTGGCGAAATGCGTGGTTGTAGGGGTGGCTTTAGGGTTATCAATTTGGGGAGTTCATGCTTCGGCCTTTTCGGATTCCCTAGAAATGTGGGTGAGGAAGAAGAAGAAGCCAATTCGGGTGTACATGGATGGCTGCTTCGATATGATGCACTACGGCCATTGCAACGCTCTTCGTCAAGCTCGAGCTCTTGGGGATCAATTGGTTGTGGGTGTTGTTAGCGACGCTGAAATCACCGCCAATAAGGGTCCCCCTGTTACCCCCCTTCATGAAAGGTCTCTATTTATCTCCCATTTAAGAGTATGATCCAAGTGGCAACTGGGTTTTTCTATGTTATCCTTGAATTCAGGCTTCAATTCTGTGTATCTCTATCAGTGATGACCTCTTTGCCTGCATGCTTTTGTGGGAAGATTGGCGTGATGGATAATAAATAAAACAAAAGTACAAAAAGATAAATTTAAAGATACTTGTTTAAGGCACATCTCAACTAGAAGTTTAAAAGCTAATGGTTGATGGCATATAAATAGGTTTTATACTCTTAACATATTCTGTTATGTAAATTTCCTTTGGGTTTGAAGTATAGATGCTGTAAAGGCTCACTTGACATTAGGTAATTAATCAATATGGGGGTGTTGAGATTTGGACTTAAGACCTCTTGCTGAGAAAGGGTCTAACACCATATTCAATAAGAATCTCAACCAAAAGCTTAAGCTAATAGTTGAAAACTCCGGAATAGGTTTTATGCTCTAATAATAGTTTTCTCTCCTATCTCTAAGTTCGCTAGTAGCTGTTCATTTCATGTACGGCTTGTTATGCTGATTTTTATATACATCATTTGGGAGGCTAGGATTTAGGAATCATTCCTTCGGATTATGGGAGTTCTGTTCCTTTTTTTGGGGTCTATTTGAAGTGTCGTGGTGTCATCTCATGTCTAATTTGCTCAAAGGTTGGAGCTGATGCTTTAGTTAAACTGGTTAAGCGGTTGCAAGCTAACTGTACATGTATTGTAGTTGCAAAAACTTGGACAAACTCCTCTAAAAGAAAGCTTTCTATGCAATTTCAGAGAATGAATACCCAATTTTTAAGATAGTCATTCTTTTTGTATTGGATATGCTCATGACAGAAAGAACTGGTTAGTTGGTACCTTCTTAAAGGACATGATAAGAAATGAATCTGCCTTTGATATTCTGTTGATCAACTGATGTGTTAAGCTCATTCCACTGGATACCTATCTTTTGATCAGAGAGAAGGCTTTGTCAATTTTCTAGCTTGTGCTTGCTTTTGTTCTTTTTGGTTTTTCATGTGCTTGTGTAATATGTAATTAAATTACTTATATTTAGAATGGTTCTTTTGACTTGTATAATGTGTAATTAATTGGCTAATGTGGTCAGGATGATTATGGCCCAAGCTGTGAAATGGGTGGATGAAGTAATTCCTGATGCGCCTTATGCAATTACTGAAGATTTCATGAAGAAGCTGTTTGATGAATATAACATTGACTATATTATTCATGGGGATGATCCCTGTCTTCTTCCTGATGGCACTGATGCTTATGCTCTTGCCAAAAGAGCAGGTCGATATAAACAGATCAAGCGTACAGAAGGCGTGTCCACTACAGACATAGTCGGTTGTAACTCTGTCCTAAAATTTTGATGAAGTTGTGTTTGCTTTTTGCAAGGAATGATGTCTCATGATTTTGATATTGTATGACATGTTACTCTAATTTGGTTAAATGTCTGTATGCATCTAGGTGGCCGAATCTTATATTTTCTGAAAATTCTGCATGCCTGTGGTCTAAAATAAAGCTTAAAAAATCTGTATTCATTGTTGGGTGTCAAGCATCCAACATGGGTAATTGAGGCAAAGTCCCAAACACTAACTAATCCCTTGGCCTCTCCCCCCCCCCCCCCCCCCCGGCAACCCATCTCTCTCATGTATGCCCAGTGTTCATCAAATATTTTGTTTTGCCTTCAAGAGCATATAGGAAAGTGTGATTGGCATGGTTTTGATATCTTTTTCTGTATTGGATAGTAGTTATTGGTCAGTTTGTGTGTCACCAACTTTAAATGATTTTCAATGTTCTTAAGTGTCTATAAACTTCTGTAAGACTTCTTTTTGCTGTGTCAACAGTAGAAATGTATTTTAAGATATATTTGGTCTACCATGTGCAGGCCGTATGCTGCTTTGTGTCAGAGAAAGATCCCTTAGTGATAGCCCTAACCATTCGTCTCTTCAAAGGCATTTCAGTCGTGGTCATAGCCAAAAAGTGGATTCTGGTGTATCAGCTGGTCGAACTCGTATATCAAACTTTCTTCCCACATCTCGTAGAATTGTTCAATTCTCAAATCGCAAGGTACATAGGATCTAGCATAGTCAGAGAGATTTGTCCTGCTTGGAGTTTGACATTTTGTTGAATTTAGCAGTCAGTTTTAACCATTCCCTCACATTTATTAATTTTTTTGGCCGCCCCCGGGGGGGGGGGGTGGTTGGCAATGCAGCGCATTAGTCTATTACCACTTCTTTGGACTTTAGAGATATAACTAGTTGGCAGGTAAGTTATGCGCTAAGCAATTGTGAATATGAAGCCCATTATATGAAACAAGTAGCATTCAGAATCTCGAACACTTGTGATCTATGGATTCCTTGTTCATGTATTATGAATTTATAATGTAAATAAGGTGGACCTTTGTTGCTAAGCAATTCTCTGGAAGCCTATTAAAAACAAATTACTTAAGAGTGCAATGACTTTTTCCAGTTTTGATTTCCAAAACAAACTACTGAAATCATTTTAGGGGACTCAGTGACTATAACATGAATGGAGGAAGAACCTCAAGATAAGATGTCGATCCTCTTGAGGTTGTTTTAATGTTTTTGGAATGGCCTAAGCAAGGGCATATCTTGATAATCCTCTCCCTCCCTTGCCAGCTTTTAAGAGCTCCACTTTAGTGTTGCCAATTTTGACGTATTTTAGATAATTTCATTTTCTAAAAGATTGGGCACTTTGTTTCCATTTAAATGTTTGATGAGATTTTTGGTAGGGGCCTACAAAAAAAAAGGCTCTATGAAACTTATTTCATTCATGCTATAGAGTGATTCACATCAAAGGTTCGTATCATCAAACCGGAACTAAACCCCCTTTTTGACCAAAGCTTGAATGACTATCCCTCTTGACATGTAAGCATATAATGAAGCTTATAATTCTATGATTCTATCTGTAGAAAGAGTTCGGAATGCTGCAAATGTTTGCAATTATTTTTCAAATTGTTGGTTTTTTTCCTTTTCTTTTTTCACTTACATGTGTGCTGATTACTGCATGAGTTAATTAACGGTATGCTTTCCCTGATTTTCATGTATGTTCGTTATTCATGGTTTGTGTGATTGTAATGTCACTGTTCTTTCTTGATTTCACAGGCCCCCAGACCAGATTCTCGTATTGTATACATCGATGGTGCATTTGATCTATTCCATGCTGGGCACGCAGAGGCAAGCTGCTCTTTTTCCTTTACTTTCTGTAGCTTACATGCCGCTTCCTTTATTTTCTCATTTACCTTTTGCAAAGAAAAATAGGAATTTATTTTCATGATTCACGGAGCAGGTCCTTTTTCCCTCCAGCCTGAGCAGGGGGGGGGGGGCAGGGTTCAACCTGTCGTGTTTTGTGCATCCTGCATGGTTTAATGTCATTTGTTCTACAGTACTAATATGTAATCAACAGACAACAGCCCGTGTGGATTCTGCCTTTGTGAGTAGGGTTTTGCCTTAAATGTAGGTAACCTTACCCTATCAGGAAGGATGCCAATTTCAAGAGTCCCACAACGTTTTGTAGAAAACCTTTTGTCAGTCAGTTATGAACATTAAATAAAACTTTCGGTTATTTAAAAAAGTAAAGTTGGATAAGATAAAATTAATTAGCAATAAAAAAAATAAAAAATTAAAAAAACTCTGATGAAGGAAGGAATGGAACAGCATGCACAGTAACAAAGGTAACAGATATATGCTGTTTTTGCAGAGCATAAAAGTTACCAAATATTGCTATAGGATCGAAAACCACACTCCAATCCCAATCGTAGTGAACGACACATTATCAACTAAATTCTAATGGTGCCAAAGAGCAAATGAGCCTAGAGTCTGCTGGACAAAGTCTCTACTTTTTAGAGGCAAGGTTGCATATGTTTAAGTCTCTACTTTTTAGAGGCAAGGTTACAGGACCCTAGGGTATTGGTTTGATTTGATTTGATGCATGGCTGTTAATTTGTTAAAATGTCATGCAAAATCTCTCAAACTCTTTAGACTTCGTTATTTGCGGATGTTCCTTGGTGTCATCGGCAGTGTGTGTGGCCTAGCGATGGTCTTCTTGTAGCTTCTGAGCTTGATATCTGTTTCTTTCATGTACATTGTCCTGGGGTAAACTACTATGTTACTTTGATTCTTCATTTTTCCCAACTACCCTTGTGGGGACACATGACGATGGATATGGGTATGAACACTCAATGCTTCATTTTGAACCAAAAGTGAATAACATTTTTTTAGAAAATTGCCAATGCTGACATGACAGCCCTGCAATGTGAATATAGCTGGGTGAATCATATGCTCATATAGGAACCTCGTGTCACAAACAAGAGTCCCACATCGGAAAAGTGATGAGAGGATCCTGGATTTACACCCCATCCGACCGTCCTTTTGGGGAGAGAGTAATGGCCCCGTGACAAGTGGTACTAGAGCCAACCCAGACTCGACTCCAATGTCTCGCCAAGCGCTCCAGCGGGCAGGGTAGGCAGGGGGCCAATTTGTAATGAGGGCATCATAAGATTGGGTGGGGGAGAATGTCACAAACAAGAGTCCCACATCAGAAAAGTGACGGGAGGGTCCTGGGCTTATAAGTGGTGGTACTGCACACCCCATCAGACCGGCCTTCTGGGGATATAGTAATGGCCCCCTGACACTCGGCTGGTGCTCAAGTTGTATTTGGGTCAATGAGAGCCTTTGTTTGCTTAGTCAAATTCATCCTTGATTGTTTAAATCTTGCAGACCCATTAGACTTCATGTTGACATCCTAGCGAGGAAATCTTCGTCAGCTGTTGCCTATTTTAACTGGCATTTTCTACACTTCCTCTTTCTCATTCCTGTATGTAAACTAGTAGTTTATTATGAAATAATTATGATTGTAATTCGTGTGCTTGAATACTGACAATCTTGCGAATATACAGATACTAAGGCTTGCTCGAGACTTGGGAGATTTTCTTCTTGTTGGAATTCATACTGATCAGACTGTCAGGTTTCAATCCCGCTCTTGCTTCTAATAACTGGCATTCTTTTCACATTGTGTCTTTAGCGCTGTAATGTTTGATGGCTTCATGGATATTTAAGAACCATGAACATGTCAATAGATGGCTGATATTAGTCTGCTTTCATCCACTGCCCTTAAAATTGAATAACTTTTGAGGATGAGATGTAATTGTCTAAACAGTTGTGTATTATCCGATAGATACTGGATAAATATTTTAGACATTTACTGACTACACTTCGTGTACATGAATTATGGTTTTGCTGCCATAAATGGTTTTTGTGACCCTTGAAAAGCAAGGGTGCTATGCTAAAACTGGTTTGGATGTATTTCGTGCAATTCTTTTGACTGTTTCCCTAGTTGTAACTAGCTTTCTCGCAATACATGTTATGAATTGTGTCTATGAGGGTGTCCTGTTCCACTTGTTTTGGCTGTGCTAAACTTATTTGCACTTATCCTAAATATTTTTAGGTGGACTTATCTAAACTTATGTTAGAAGTGAACTTATTTGGCAATTGTAATGTGTAGAAAATAACATATGTAGACTGCACTTTCTGAGCTTATTTTGGGTGAACTGAATTTATTTAAACTTATTTTGTGTAATGGAACGTATTTGAACTAGTGTGGACTTTTCTGAACTATGCAGAAAGGTACCAGACGTGGATTTTTTGGAATTCTTTCTTTCTTCTTTGGGTAGGAACAGAGTAACTGATGGAAGTAAATGATTAATCTCTTTTAAGCATGCTGAATGGAATTGAATTCTGTTACTAAAATAAGCCAATGCACAATAGAGAGAACACAAAGTCATTCTCACTTGCAGGGAAAAAAAAAAAAGGTCAGGTCTCTGATTCTTGCATATAATCTAAATGCATGAAGAAGAAATTATTTCAAAGGGTATCAAGTTTAGCTGTCAATCTTAATCAGGTCAAAAAGAACCAAGCTATGAATTCTAGTGCCTTTGTTCTTACAACTTACAAGTCTAAGGATACTTCTATGTTGTGATTAACATGTATTTGTTTATTCTCATTTGTTCACTACTCTATGATAATTGTTGGACAGTGCTAAAAGTGGAGCTCATCGTCCTATCATGAATCTTCATGAAAGAAGCTTGAGTGTCCTGGCTTGCTGTTATGTGGATGAGGTGATCATTGGGGCACCTCGGGAAGTGTCTAAAGACATGGTTGGTTCACTTTTCAGCTTGATTGTTTCTGATTTCTCTCCCTTTCTTGTCCCTGTGTCATTTTAACAACCCCCTTCTAGAGATAAACCTGGGAGAGGTGCGGAAGAATTCAGCAGAGTCAGCCTGTTTTTGGGGGGGGGGGGGTCTGCTTTGCCAAAAGTGAAGTTTTATGTGCTCTGGATCCATCAACTTGGCCCTTCTATTTAGTGTTGCTGTATTGCTGATGGCAGCTGTTTGCAACTGTGGGGGTAAACATATGAAAATGCAGATACAGTATTCTAAGCTGTCACTTTCTAGTGGTGATCCTTTTCTCTTACACTTTTCTCCATTTTCTGTTTTCTCCTTTTGACCGATCCCATTTGTCTCATTCCTGCAAGAAGGCATACTGTAGTGGCTGGGATATGAGGTGAGACTGAGACTGGAAATTTTTTTCATCTAGATTGTTGGAGTAGAAGCAATCATTATTATCTGAGTTTACCAAACTCATTCTCCTCTATAATCTCTTTTTTCTTTCCTTCTAATTTAATGTCTGTGTAATATCACTTTCTTTGGGAATACCATGTTATGTATAGGAAGTCCAAAGTGAGAAAGATAGTCATGATCTTTGATCAACAAAAGGTCCTATTTGCCCATTTTGACGGTTGAATTTTTTGCATTAACTAATTTAAATCAGCAAATGTGTTCAAGCTCGGTCTAATATAGACACAGCTCATTGCGGAATCTCTTGAATACATTTCAAGCACCCCAGGAATTGTAATCCGCAACTTTGACTATAATTGTTATTGGACACATGTAGAGATTTGGATACATGCTACCATCAATTTTGTTCAAGGTTTACCCAATTAATAACTACCTGTGTCTTTTACAGAATTTTTAAAGGGGGGAGATGGAGGGTGAAAACAGAAAAGGAATATGATCGTCTGCAGTGATTACGATGCAGATAAACTTGTCATTACATTTCCAATTGATTCATAATGAGGGATTGTTTCTGCTGTTAACTTGTTAGATATAATTGTTTTTTCCAGATCACAACATTCAACATGTCGTTTGTGGTCCATGGAACTGTAGCTGAAAGTGATGATTTTCAGTCGGTAAGTAGTCATAGTAACATGATCTTGATCTCTGCTCTCTGCTGGTGTAACTGAGAATCTGAGATATTGTTTTACAGGAAAAAGACAATCCTTATGCTGTCCCCATGAGTATGGGCATATTCAAAATTATTCAAAGTCCACTGGATGTCAACACGTCAACAATAATCAGGAGAATCGTTGCCAACCAAGAAGCCTATCAGGT
>JACYFF010031954.1:84448116-84462774 GCA_017589665.1 Selenicereus undatus | reverse complement strand
CCTGAATTTTTAAAGACACAAAAACACAAAAACACAAAATCTAAAAAAACTAATATATACTAAAATACTACTAAGATACTAATATTTGGGGGGGGGGGTGTCTTGTTCGAAAATAATTAATGCTAAGGTTTGGTAAATACTTTATTGAAGAGAAAACAAGAGGCAATTAAAAGTCGAACAAATACCAATCAAATATATCAAATTAATATACGTACTTAGCACAACCTATATCCTCCATGCAATCTAATATTTATCATTAACACACAAATTCATATCCTCCCATGAGCTAAACTGTAGAAAAGGTCCACCAGTGGCTTTTTCCCGTTTGTCCGTAGTTATTAGTTTAATTAGGACCAGCCCCAAGTTAAACCCTACTAATATTGATAACCCTAGTACAACACTTGAATTTAACCAAATTAGAGCATTACAAACTAGAAAAACCTCATCTAGCACATTGTAACCAATTTACTAGCAAATCAATTTAACAAGGATCAATGGCTATTTCCTAATTAAAAGAGATGGTTGTGAGCCATCCATTATCAACTAGGGTGATACTATTGTTTAAAAGACTAAAGCTTTTACGTACTAAAGACCTTTAAACTATCAAACAAGATTATATTGGACCAACTAGAATGCATCCTATCAATCCAAAGTAAATTTCGTAAACAAATAAGCACAAATTATCATCGAATCATGGGACAATCAATTAGACATTAAAACTCGACATTTGTTTCAAAACATATAAATTAGCATGGATTCTATAGATTATGCCAAGTAAAAAAAAGTACTCTATCATATTAATAATCATAACACATGAATTATCGTCACAAAACATTATTGTCATCAAAACTAGTTCTTTCAATGACAACTATTAAACAAAAAAAAAATAAAATTAAATACACCTTTCAATCTGACCAAACCTAACAAGAGATTGATGATGGTCTTGATGGAGAGAATCACAGGTGCAACATCAATCTCGGGTAAGTTGATGATGGCGTCGTGATGATGGATGCATGACAGTGGGATGGGTTTGGCAGAACAAAAGTGCCCCAAGGTTGGGGAAGGAAGGTTATTATGATATGATGATGGTTGATGAAGAAAGGTTATCTGTCCATCAAGCTCCGTGTATCTGTTTATAAAGTGAAAAGGATGTCAATTTCATATATTTACTTCTGCAAAATTAGGAAGCCAAATAATAGTAAGATCGCTAATGACTCCTTGTCCTCCGAGGCTTCCTCTTCTTCCTTCTCCAATTAGGACTTTTAATCTCCGAAATAATCTGATTCCGATTTTACTTGGAATTTTTGTCCTACAAAATCTTTCCTTTAGCACACCTTCTTTACTCTTTTATTATATTGGAGATATTACCTAAAATCAACAAAAAAAATTGAGTGAATAATTATAAAATATGAACTAAATTAACTATTAAAAACACGTAAAATATACAATTTAACAAATTGCCCAACACTTAGACTTTGGATGCCCTCGTGCAAAGAAATATGTGACTCGACCTAAAATACCTATCTCTCTCATAAAGTCATACATGAACCTGAAGTGTACACTAGGCTCAACTTGCTTTTAAAACAGTTTGAATCAAATAGTTAAGCTCTTCCCCAACAAGCGGAAAACCACCAAACTATCAATTGAACCCAAAGAGTTCGTTGTCAGGCCTACACTATCTCTCCAGCAAGTAAACAAGATCAAGATAGCCCATCTTATTCAACTCACGCATACACCGATGAGAGGACTTACAAATATAAAGATAGGAAATATGAAGGTGCGGTCGGGCCATATAGAGACTAGCGAATCAAAAAAGCACTCATTAAAACTCGATCATCAACTTGTCTTGTACTTTTTCTCCTATTTTTTTTCAAACACCAACTCCAATGAGGCACATATCCGAGTCCCTTATAGGGTCTTAGAAATATAACTCTCCCTTCCTCATACTCGCTCGAACAGAGGTGCTGGAGTGGACGCTTTTCTTGTCGCCCTTTTTTTTACTTTTATTTTTATTATTTCGTATGTTTCGAGTCGTAAGACGGCCCTAGACGGGGTTAACTCTCCCAGCACAAGTTTTCTCCATTCACAAGCCTCGACTCAAGGACCTTACTTAAGGGACACAAGTGTCGGACCACTTGTGTCTACCTGTGTTGGTGAACCAAATTGCTCTTTTTTTTTTTTAACACATCACTGCTAAACAAGACAAGAAAGTTCACGGAATTCAAATGAATCACCCCGCTAATTCAATAAGTCAGGTAAGAAGTTTAAGTCCTTTTACTACCTCTGACGCGGTATATGACATGATCAAACTTAATGAACAATCAAGATTGACACACACTTAAGAGATAGGCAAGGCTAACTCACAACCACTCTGAATAACAATCAATAAGCTCAAAATTTCTCACTAATAAGGGAATATGCTAAAAGCAATAAAATTTTAAAAATTTAAGCAAATAAGGCCTAACATATACTCATATTTGTGCATTTCTTTACCAGAAAGATTTTTTTTTTTTGGTGAGACGATGAAAATGAACTACTGAATGCACAAAAATTAAATGCAGGATGCACCCCCACACTTAATTCATGCATTGTCCCTAATGCATGCAAAGGAATAAAAACAAAGGAATAAATAAATGGAAACTTCCCTAAACATGTTGGGTTGCCTCCCAACCAGCACCTCTGTTTACTGGCTTTGGCTCGACACAACTGTAGCTCATGGATCTTCTAGATGAATCGCTTCTATGAGACTGACGCGGTCTCCTTCATAAAAGTGGTTTAACCTGTGGCCATTCACTTTGAAGATCTTGTTAGTAGATAAACTTTTAATCTCAATAGCACCATGTGGATAAGTCTTTACTACCTCAAACAGTCCAAGCCATCTTGAATTTAACTTACCAGGAAAGAGTCTCAATTTTGAATTGAATAACAATACTTTCTCACCCACCTGAAATTCTTTTCTGACAAGTTTAGCATCACGAAATGCTTTGGCTTTACCTTTGTAAATGACTGAATTGTCATAGGCTTCCAAGCGAATCTCCTCTAATTCCTACAACTGTAATTTACGTTCTTTTCCTGCTAACTCATAGTCAAGATTACATTGCTTCACAGCCCAATATGACTTATGTTCTATCTCAATAGGAAGATGACATGGCTTTCCAAAGACTAACCTATAAGGTGACATACCAATAGGGGTCTTGTATGCAGTCCTGTAAACCTAAAGAGCCTTATCTAGCCTAAGACTCCAATCTTTCTTGTCTAGCCTAACTACTTTTTCAAGTATGCCCTTGATTTCTTTATTAGAGATTTTAGCTTGGCCATTTGTTTGAGGGTGATAACTATTAAATACCTTATGAGTCACATGATATTTGGCTAACAAGGCACCTAAAGTTCTATTACAAAAATGAGTTCCCCTATCACTGATGATTCCTCTTGGTACTCCATATCTATGCAGAATGAGAGATTTAATATGTTTCACTGCAGTTTTAGCATCATCAGCTCTAGTCGCTACAACTTCTACCCATTTGGACACATAGTCAACAAGTACAAGAATATAAGTGTACCCAAAAGAAGGGCGGAAAGGTCCCATGAAATCAATACCCCACACATCAAAAATTTCACAAACATAAACATTATATAAAGGCATTTGATTCCTTCATGATAAATTTCTAGTCTTTTGGCATGCTTCACATCTTTTACAAAAATCATAAGCATCACGAGAAATAGGAGGCCAATAAAATCCACACTCAAGAACTTTATATGCTGTTCTTTTGGGTACAAAATGTCCCCCACTTTCTGAAAAATGAAAGACGGTTAGAATGGAATGAATTTCACTGTCATCAACACAACACCTCATTATGTGATCATTACAAAATTTTCATAGGTATGGCTTATCCCAAATATAGTATTTAGATTGAGCTCTTATCTTTTCTTTTTCAGCTCTAGATAAGTCAAAGGGAAAAGTTGTGGTGATGATGTAGTTCGCAATATCAACATACCAAAGTAATCTACTACTGACAGCATACAAAGTCTCATCAGGAAAATAATCACTAAAAGGACTACCACTTTCCCCCATTTCCAGTCTACTAAGATGGTTAGCAACTAATTTCTTAGCTCCAGGTTTATCTTTAATTTCCAATTGAAATTCTTGCAATAGTAACATCCATCTAATCAATCTAGGCTTTGAATCTTTCTTTTCTAGCAGATGTTTAAGAGCAGAATGATCAGAGTAAACAGTAACTTTCACCCCCAACAAGTAAGGACGGAATTCTTCAAGAGCAAAAACAACAACGTACATCTCCTTTTCTGTAGCGGTGTAGTTACACTGTGCAGAGTCAAGAGTTCTAGAAGCATAGTAAATCACATGAGGTACTTTCCCAACTCTTTGACCTAAAATTGCCCCCATTACCTAATCACTGGCATTACACATTAACTCAAATGGTAAGGCCCAATTTGGGGGTTGCACAATAGGCGAAGTAGTCAATTTCAACTTCAACTAATCAAAAGCCCTCATACAATCATCATTAAAATCAAATGAAGCGTCTTTGGCAAGCAAGGTATATAAAGGAGAAGCAATCTTAGAAAAATCTTTGATAAACCTCCTGTAGAATCCTACATGACCTAAGAATGATCTCACATCCTTGACACACCTGAGATAGGGTAAAGACTGAATGATGTCAACTTTTGCTTTATCTACCTCTAATCCCCTCGATGACACTACATGTCCAAGTACTACCCCATGCTCCACCATGAAATGACCCTTTTCAAAATTAAGCACTAAATTAATATCAATGCAACGCCTAAGCACTGATGTGAGATGATACAACCACTCATCAAATGAATCACCATGCACAGTAAAATCATCCATGAAAACTTCCATACTCTTGGTGATAAAATCAGAAAAAATACTCATCATGCATCTCTGAAAAATAGCAGGTGCATTACATAGACCAAAAGACATATGTCTAAAAGCATAAGTGCCAAAAGGACAAGTAAAGGTGGTCTTTTCCTGATCCTCATGAGCTACAAGGACTTGAATGTAGCCTGAATACCTGTCTAGAAAACAATAGTGTGACCTACTAGCCAATCTTTCTAACATTTGATCCATAAAACGCAAGGAAAAATGATTTTTCTTAGTGGCTTTGTTCAGTTTTCTATAGTCAATGCATACTCTGCAACCACTTTGAACTCTAATAGGTACTAGTTTACCTTCTTTGTTTTGCACTACGGTTGTCCCTCCCTTTTTAGGAACTACATGTATAGGACTAACCCACTCAGAATCAGCTATGGGGTATATAACTCCAGCATCTAACGACTTAAGATTTTCTTTATGGACTACCTCCATTATAGAGGAATTAAGTCTCTTTTGAGGATCCCTCTTGGGCTTAGCATCTTTCTCTAACGTGATCATATGTGAGCATAAAGTAGGGCTAAGTCCCTTGAGGTTTGCTAAAGTCCACCCTATTACTTTGCTATGTTCTCTAAGCACCTTAACAAGTTTTTTTCTCTTGGTCAAGGGTAAGTGCACTAGAGATGATGACAGACAAAGTCTCATTATCCCCTAAATAAGCATACTTCAAATTACCAGGTAAAGGTTTCAATTCCAGTTTAGGGGTGAAATGCTAGAGGGAAGTAATTTAGCATGATTTTCGGGCAATTCAAGCTTGTTAGGTCAATTATGCACTTTTGCAAGTGGAATAAAGACCCTATCACATCAACTAGATTATCATTAACCTGGTAGGGCACTACTTGAAACTCAGTATGATCAAGACTCTTAGTAAGCACAGTAAATAATTCATCTTCATGAGACAAGTTGTAAATATCTTGGGACAACTCATCAATAACATCAAGTGCATACACGTAATTCACATAAGCAAGAAATCTCATGGCATCAAAAATATTAATTTTAATCATTTCACCATCAAATTTCATGATTAATGCTCCTTTATACACATCAATTTTAGTCCTAACTATTTTCAAAAATGGCCTACCAAGCAAGATAGAAATTTCGTGACATGCATCACCCATGTTCATCACATAAAAATCAGTAGGAAACACAAGGTCATTAACTTAGATTAAGACATCCTCTAAAACTCTATTTGGGTAAGTACTGCTCCTATCAGCTAACTGAATCACTATACTAGTTTTCGTTAACTCTCCTAAGTTTAGTTTGTCAAAGACAGGCCTAAGCATAACATTAATGGAAGCACCCAAGTCAAGCATAGCTTTATCGAAGTAAAGGTTTCGTATTTTACAAGGAACAGAAAACACACCTGGGTCTTTGCACTTAGGGGGAAGTTTCCTTTGGAAAACTGCAGACACATTTTCCCCCACACTTACCTTTTCATTACCTACTAATTTTCTTTTAGTATGACACAATTCTTTCAAGAACTTAGCATAGCGATACACCTTTTTAATGGCATCAAGGAGGGGTATGTTGATCTCTACCTTCCTAGATGTCTTTAAGATCTCTTGGTTAGCCTCATTCACCTTAGAAGTAGGGCTCCGAAACCTACTAGGAAAGGGTGGTATTGGCTTAAAAGGTTCTCTTTTCTTCTCACCCATTTCCTTAGTAGTTAGATTAGAATCTTTATCTAACTTCGGTTCAGCTTCTTTGAACTTTAACTCAGGCTCTACTTCTATGCTCTTCCTAGGTTCTTTTAACTCTTTCCCACTCCTAAGTGTCATGGCATTAACATTCTCCTTGGGGTTAGGGTAAGGTTGAGATGGTAACCTCTTTTGCATTTGAGCATGCAAGTTGCTAACTATGGTATCATTTACAGTCTGTCTCTCTTGAGCCTACTTGAGAGTTGTTGTAGTCTATCTCTCTTGAACCTGCTTAAGAGTTGTCTCCACATTTTGGAACCTATCATCCATCTTCTTAAGGGCTTGTTCTAGTAGAAAGTTGGTCCTATCCTGATTAGAAGACTGACGAGATGTTTAGTCAAAGCTAGGTGGCTTGGTTTTAGGGGCATACCTAAGGTTATGGTGGTCTCTCCATCATTCATTATAGGTGTTAGAATATGGATTATACATCCTTTAACCTTGGTTAGAATAGACAACATTAATATTCCCCTCTTGAAGTGTAGGACATGCATCAGTAGGATACCCCTCTAGACAACAAATTCCATATATGACTGCCTTTTGTACTTCCCCAGTAACTATCTTGTTTAACATAGCAGTTATGTGAGATAATTGACTTTCTACAGATGAGTTAGAGCCAACCTCATTAACCTTCTTAATATGTGACTCCCTAGCACCAAACTGTTGAGTATTTTGGGCCATTAAATTGAATAAATCTCTCGCCTCTGTCGGAGTCTTATTAACTAGAGCCCTTCCACTAGCAGCATCAATCATATTACGATCCATAGGAAACAACCCTTCATAAAAGTATTGAATCAACAACTGTTCAGTTATTTGATGTTGGAGACAACTAGCACACAGTTTATTAAATCTTTCCCAATACTCACAAAAAGTTTCCCCATTCATTTGTTTGATACCACATATTTCCTTCCTAATTGATCCAATTCGAGATGCTGGAAAAAAATTTCTCTAAAAATGATTTATGCAATGCAGTCCATGTAGAGAATGATCCAATAGACATGTAATATAACCAATCTTTGGCATTGCCAAGAAAAGAAAAAGGAAAGACTCTCAACCTAATTTGGTCTTTAGGAATCCCCTTAAGCACCATAGCGGAGCCTTTGAAGAGGAATTCACTAATATGACGGTATGAGTCCTCACCAGCTAATCCATGAAACTTGGGTAGCAGATTGATGAATCTAGAGTTCAGTTTTAGAGGTTTATCTAATGCAGCATAAGTAATGGACAAAGGTTGGGCTTTTAGATTAGGGGCAGCAAGTTTCCAAAGAGTAGGCATTCTTACCTCTTTAGTTTTAAGACTTATTGGTTCAGGATCACCTTTTTTGTTTTTTGCTTCCAACGTATGCTTCTTGTCCTCTCCAATCTTGTTACCACTCCTTAATTTCATAAATTAAAGGCAACTACAAAATTAAAATAATAAAAGTAAGAACAAAGTAATAAAAATAGTAAGACAAAATAGATAAAACTAACAATATTTAATTTCTTTCCGCTGCAACGGCGCCAAAATTTGGAGAGCTTGTTGTAGAGTTACAAATTTACCATTACTCTAGATATAAATAAGGATAGAGCATAGCGGAGTAGGGATCGAATCCACGAAGAAAGATAAAATTTATGCTAGTCTAAACCTATTTAATCTAACTTTTTATTATTTTATTACTTAATCAACTTAATTAAAACAAATAGTTATGAATCTGAAAATTACTGTCTGATACCCTAGAATTATGAAAATAAGATTATGGAAATAAGAACAGAAAATTAAAACCTAATTTATTATGGAATTATTAAAACAAAAAATTGATTACTATTTGAGATTTTTAATAGAAACAGAAAAATTACAAACCAGAAAAGTAATAACTAAATTAATAGAAAATTATTTAAAATATTATCTAGTTAACTTGGGCAGTATTTTAAATACCTAATCATCCAGAAAATATTCCTAATTATTTTTCAGAAAATTAAACAGAAAATAAACTGCGGAAATTAAACAATAGAAATCAAAATAGAAAATTAATAATCTAATTAACTGATTTAAATGAATTAAAAAAATAATTATTAAAATTAACTATAAAATAAGACCTAATTTTCTAGACCTAGAATGAATTTTAAAAAACAAAATTAAAATTTTAAAAAAATTATTAAGAATTTAACAAATAGAAAATCTACACAGCAAAACTACGACAATAATTAGAAATTAAATCTAAAAAACTAGCAAACGAATTCTAAAAATTACGAAATTTAATTCTAACAGATTTATACACTTAATTAACCTAAAAACACTCTAACTTTCGGAAATAACCTAAAAGAGCTAATATTAACCTAATTTCGAATTAACCAATTAAAACTAACAAATCGAAAACAGAAATCAAACCTGAATTTTTAAAGACACGAAAACACAAAACCTTAAAACACTAATTATACTTAAATACTAATAAAATATTAATATTTTGGGGGGGGGGGTCTTGTTCAAAAATAATTAATGCTAAGGTTTGGTAAATACTTTACTGAAGATAAAACAAGAGGCAATTAAAAGTCGAACAAATACCAATCAAATATATAAAATTAATATAAGTACTTAGCACAACCTATATCCTCCATGCAATCTAATATTTATCATTAAAACACAAATTAATATCCTCCCATGAGCTAAACTGTAGAAAAGGTCCACCAGCGGCTTTTCCCCGTTTTTCCGTAGTTATTAGTTTAATTAGAACCGGCCCCAAGTTAAACCCTACTAATATTGATAACCCTAGTACAACAGTAGAATTTAGCCAAATTAGAGCATTACAAACTAGAAAAGCCTCATCTAGCACCTTGTAACTAATTTACAAGCAAATCAATTTAACAAGGATTAATGGCTATTTCGTAATTAAAAAAGATGGTTGTGAGCCATCAATTATCAACTAGGGTGATACTATTGTTTAAAAGACTAAAGCTTTTACATAATAAAGACCTTTAAACTATGAAACAAGATTATATTGGACCAACTAGCATGCATCCTGTCAATCCAAAATAAACTTCGTAAACAAATAAGCACAAATTGTCATCAAATCGTGGGGCAATCAATTAGACATTAAAACTCAACATTTGTTTCAAAACATATAAATTAGCATGGATTCAATAGATTATGCCAAGTAAAAAAAATTACTCTATCATATTAAAAATCATAACACATGAATTATCGTCACAAAACATTATTGTCATCAAAACTAATTCTTTCAATAACAACTATTGAACAAAAAAAATAATTAAATACACCTTTCAATCTAACCAAACCTAACAAGAGATTGATGATGGTCTTGATGGAGAGAATCACAGGTGCAACAACAATCTTGGGTAAGCTGATGATTACCTCGTGATGATGGATGCGTGACAGTGGGATGGGTTTGGCAGAACAAAAGTGCCCCAAGGTCGGGGAAGGAAGGTTATTATGATATGATGATGGTTGATGAAGAAAGGTTGTCCCTTCATTAAGCTCCGTGTATCTGTTTGTAAAGCGAAGATGATGTCAATTTCATATATTTCCTTCCGCAAAATTGGGAAGCCAAATAATATTAAGATTGCTAATTAGGACTTCCTTCCGGGGCTTCCCCTTCTTCCTTCTCCAATTAGGACTTTTAATCTCTGAAATAATCTGATTTTGATTTTACTTGGAATTTTTGTCCTACAAAATCTTTCCTTTTGCACACCTTCTTTGCTCTTTTATTATATTGGAGATATTACCTAAAATCAACAACACAAATTAAATTAGAGTAAATTATTATAAAATATAAACTAAATTAACTATTAAAAACACGTAAAATATATGACTTGACATTGAATCAACATCCTTCCTTGTAAATCCTATCTTTTTAAAGATGTTTCATCTTTTCTTATCCCCAAAAAGAAAAAATTACAAGTTGTGAAACCATGAAGCACTTATTGCTTAATATTGCAAGAAGTTTAGCCTTAAAATGGCAGAGCATCACATCATGATAAATTGAACAAAGAATTTTAAAACAATACTTGTCAAGACATCCAATTTGTTACATAATTAAGAAGAGTAAGTTAAGCAACAAAGCAATACGCATGAATGACAATTGGTAGCAATTGACTACCAATTGATTTGAAGACAACTCTAAGAGATTAAACATGAATCTAAAAAACATTCAAATCCACTTGTGAAAGACAATTTAGGACAATTAACAAGTGTATATGATAATTAGCTCCGTAGTCTTTGTGCTCAGGATCAACACAAGTATTAGGAAGTACAAATAGGACACTAGGCAAACCTACATCTGATAACATAAATATAACAGGACCAAGGTGGTTACCCACTGATGTAGCAATAGTTACAACCCTTCCATCTTATTAGCAGTTTCTTCATCAACTTCACAGCCAAACCCTAAGTATCTCTCACATGATACATTGTAGATTTTCTTCTTGGCTTCTTCCTCACTACATATATGGCAAGCAATTGCAAAATATGAACTTCATTTGAACTCAGAAGTTATGTTTAGGTTGATAAACAGAGTCTGTAGCATATTTCCACAAATATCCTTTTTGTACTTTTAAATCTGTTTCAGCAAATATCAAGCCAGCAACCAGAAGATTGATAAAAAATCAATCCCATTGATTCACATGATTAGGTTTTTTTGTGATCGTTTCATACAGAAATGACATGCCATTCGTTACTCAAACACAATGAAGGTCGTAAGATCAAAAAATTACTGAAGGGGGTGATCTAACTATGTCATCCATGGGTTGAGGCCCGCTTAATCATTGAAAGATATATTACATCATAGACGAATGTACCCAAAAATTGATCTTTCGTAGTGTCCTTGTTAAGTCAAAAATCATGCATTGTTTTAATAATTATTTCAATTATATTATATATTTTATTTCGTCTAATTTACTTTAATTTATATATTTTTCAGGTTTAGCATTAATAAAGTAAATAGGAGAAGAGAGGAAGTCGAAGTTCAGATTTTATACGCTTGGCTATTAAGACGGTTCAAGAATAATAATTTATGAAAAATATTATTTTCATAATTATTTACTTTGGCTAGGGTTACAAGAGTTGAAGAAAGGCTAGAAGTCTTGGGGAAGAAGAAATCTAAAGAGAGAGGAGAAGAAAACCCAAGCAAACCCTAATCATCACCACCTTATAACATCTCCACAGCAACCCCTCTACTCCCCACCATCACGCATCATCTCCATAATCCTGCATCAATCTCCACGGCTCACTATAATCACGCCTCACGTCCCTCATCTCCTATATATACTTCCCCATCATCATTATCTTCTAAGCACCATCTAAACTCCATAAAAAAAAAAAAAAAAGAAAAGCCACGGCAACATCACAAGTCCACGCCTACCCTTCATCAGGCCTTCAAACCAACCCCATCCATTCACGCATCAAACATTCCTCCTTCATCACCATCTTTCATGATAACTAAAATAATCCCAAGCCTTCACACCTGACGCATCATCTTTTCAAATAATCAACCATCATAATCATCACCTTCAATCCAACATCAATCACGCCACCCTCCTTCTTCCTATTTTTATTCTGGTATATATTTTTGTGCTTAGTCTATTATTAAACATGGAGTATTTGGGAGAATTTGGTAATTTTATTTTTAACATGAGTGAGTAATTCTTTTATGCTTAGTATAATCTTCTTGAAGCCATGCTAAATTTACTATTTTGAAACAAGTCTTATACTTTATTGCCTAGTTGATTCATATTCATGACTCTATAGCGATTAGCATTTATCGTTTATGATATTCGTTTTAAATTAATTAGAATGCATGCTAGTTAGTTTAATACGATTTCGATTGATAGTTTAGAAGACTATAATACATAAAATTTATAGTCTTTTAGGCCTAGATATCACCCTAATTAATCATGGATGGCTCAAACCCATCTCTTTTAATTAGGTAATCGCTTTAGATCTTTGTTAAATCGATTTGCTGGTAAATTGGTTACAAAGTGTTAAATGATGTTTTTCTAATTCTTAATGCTCTAATTTGGTTAAATTTTTGCGCTTGTGTAAAGGTTATCAAATTAGTGGGGTTTATATTAGGGCTGGACCTAAGTAAACTAAAATCTAAGAAAAAACGGGGAATAACCGCTGGTGGATATCTTCTACAGTTTAACTCATGAATGAAATTAACTTGTGTGTTAATGATAAATATTAATTTGCATGGTGGATTGAGATTATACTAAGTATCTTTCATAAATTTGATAATTTTTGATTATTATTTGTTGCGTAGAGTTAATTTGATTTGTTTGTTAATTCTTGTTCTATTTTTACTAGCTTAAATATAATTTCAATCAAAACCCCCCAAAGTATAGTCTTTTAGGAGTGTCTAGGTATTTTTAGATAGCTTAGAGTTTGATTTTTGGAGTGGTTACAATTTTAGATTAAGTCTTAGCAATTAATTACCGGTTTGTTTGAACTTAGACTAAAAATATTTATTTTTGTTTTTTTTCGGTTTTAATTAATTCCTAGGGTTTATAAAGTGTCCTAGTCTGCTCATATACAATTTTGTGATTTTTGGAAATTATTTGATAATTTTTCAGATTTATTTTGCGAAATTGATATGTGCAGGTTTTTAGGCAGTTAATTCTGAAAATTTCGATTTTTAATTTTAATTTACGATTATTAAGTATTTTTTTGGTTCAGAAATTTGTGTCCTAGAATTAGGGTGATTTTATTAATTATTTTCGTATTTTTAGTCATCCAGATTATTTTATTTTTAATTTCAGATTCAATTTTCTGCTTGTTTATTCTGCAGTAAGTTTCTGATTTAATCTTCCTGAAATTAATCTAACAGTATTATGAAGTTATAAACCTGTCCAGCTTAAGTATAATATTTTAGGTTACTGTTTGATAATTTTAATATTTATTTTTCTGATTATTAGTTGCTGTTTTGAGTTTTTATTAAAATTTCAGTTACTATTCTGATTTTATTTTTCTAGATTATTCAGGAAATATTTTTACTGTTTTATTTCCAGGATATGATTCATAATATTTAGGAGCGTTATTAGGTCTTGTTCTAGATTTTTATTCATTAGATTTTAATTGTTTTAGAATTATTAAAATTAGACTTAACAAGTTGATTAGTAAAATCACTTAGGATTAAGCTAGCGATTTACAACAATCTTTCCTCGTGGATCGATCCCTACTTCCCTACGCTAGAAAAATGATATAATAACCGAAGTAGTGGTTAAATTTGTAGCCCTCGACAGGCTTTACAGTCCTACAAAATTAACCCGTGCATCCTACAAAATCTCCCAAATATTATCATATATAAGCCAAGATCACATATCATATGGTGCTACTACCATACTCAGCCTCCTAAAATCCTCTTTAACTAAATAGCAAAACAATATGCCCTTCCCAATCCTGTTTGCCATCCAAGCAAAGCAAATGCCATTATTGTGAAGCAATCGCAAATCATAATACCATAGACCTAAGAAAAAGGAAAAATCAAAACAAGAAAGATGGAGGTGCTTCATCATATCAAGATTTTATTTTGCCAAAAATGACTATTCTTCGCCCCCCAGATGTCTTGTGCACCAATTGCACAACTTATTCTATGCACCTAAATAGAAAACATAACAAGCACCCCACACTGAAAGAAACTATCCAACCCCATTCATAGGAGAAGATTCAGAATAACGGAATCGGACAACTACAAATGCCCAAATCAAATGCAACACTCGTTACCCATAAAAATTGAAAAAGCCCTATCTAGAATATTTTCATAAGGTAATTGAAACAAATCGATAATCTATGTCAAAAGCAAACCCTAATTCTTTTTTTGCGCAACAATTACCAATTCAGAACATTGCCTCAAACAATCCCGCAAACGAAAAATTGCCCTAGATAACTACATAACAATCGAACCCTTAAATCAAATTTCTCCCTCACACCATAAAATCCCACAAACAAAAAAAATTCAATTTCCCCAGATAACTACACAATAATCAACAAACCAAGAAAAAAGAGTTTCCCTCAAAACCTGTAAAATCACACAAACATAAAGATTTTCACATATAAGTACACAACAA
>JACYFF010031954.1:84375658-84437456 GCA_017589665.1 Selenicereus undatus | reverse complement strand
CTGAAATTCGAAAGCAAAAGAACGAAATTGAAACTCGAAATTTCTGAGATTCGAATACGAAAATGGAATTGACAACGAACTTGAACGAAATTAAACGAAATTAAACCTAATCTACTCCTAATTTCTAACCCTAAATTACCTAAACTCGAACTTGGCTTTTCAATGGCGTCACTGCTCAGCCTCTTATACTCGAACCCATTCGACTTCTGACCGTCGATTGGTGGTGTGCGTGGACGGTGGATGAGAATGGTGAGGATGGAAACCAGCAAAAAGGGTGTACGTGGTAGAGTGAGAGGATGGAAACGGTGAAACCGTGGGTGGGAGGGGTAGTTTCTGGTTTCAGGATGGTTTTGGGTTACTGTGGGCGAGGGTGTGCTGGAAGAGAGAGAGTGATGACGAGGTAGAGAGAGAAGCGGGGCGAAGATGGGCATGGAGGTGTTCTGGGTATGGAGTCGCAAGATGGGGATGGCGAGGAAGCAGGGCTGGGTTCTCAGGGTTTCAGGGGTCGGGGAGAGAGAAGCTGAAGAAGAGAGAGAAAATCAGGAGGGGGGTGTCTTAAGTGGAGCCAGTCCAGCTGAACCGGCCGATCCGGTTCACTGGACCGGTTTGGTTTTTATTTATTTTTCTTCCTTCTTCTTTTGGCCGGTTTTTTATCAATTTTGGCCCGATTCTTCAACCTCCGACATTTTCTCTATTTTTCTCGCTTTTTCCGCCATTTAAGCCCATTTTTCACATTTATTCAAAATCTGCAAAATAAAATAAAATCAATTAAAAGTCTTAAAAAATATATTATTAAAACGAGTCTAAAATCGGTGTAAAAGTACCTTAAAAATATCACATTTTTGGCTCAAACATCAAACACATTGTTTTGTTTTTTCAATTTTGATTGATCGATTTATACCATCAGGAGATCTTTCCGTACATTTTGGTTTAGGAATTCTATGATTTGCTCGATTTTATTTTCCATCTAGTTATGAAATCCTATGTGATGGCAGTGTTGGAGGCAACAAGGTTCGGATCAAGGCTTCATATTCCTTGTTTTTGCATCCATCTAATCATCTGGTAAGAGTCTTGTGGTTGATATCTTTAATGATGATGATTTTGAGAATTGGAGGCAGATTGTGAGAATTGCACATTCAGCAAAGCTAAAGTTTGTGGTTATTAATGGATCCTATGCCAAGCTAGATGCTAGCTGTCGTCTACTTCCTTATTGGCAGCATTATAGTCATATGGTTCTTTCTTGGCTCTTGAATTCTCTTTACAGAGACATCAGAAAATGGTGTGTTGTTTTGTGAAACAGCTAATGAAATATAGAAGGAATTGATTAAAGATATGGACAATCTAACAAGGCCAAACTATTTCAAGCTGAAAAGGTCTTATGCATTTCACAAGGAGATCTTGACATAGTTGCCTCGTTCAACAAAGCCAAGAAGGTGTGGGATGATCTCGCTATATTAGGTGCTACATTTAGATGCACTTGCACTAAATGTGAAGGTGATGTTAATTCAAGGCTTAAAAATTTAACCAAAAGCAAAAGTCGATGCAATTTGTCATGGAAAAGATGCGATTTGCACACCAGTCAAGGAGTAACATGCTCATAATGACACCATTGTCCTTCTTAAGTCAAATATACTCACTATTGATGTTAGAAGAAAGATTCAAATGGTTAGTTCTAATCTAAGAGTGCATATTTTTCTACAAGTACAAACTAGAGCATTGGTACAAATGATGTGAAAATGTTTCCAGTTAAGAAACATGAAGGCAAGACCCTATTATTGTGTGACCACTGTAAAAGGATTAGACATACAATGGGCAAATGCTCAACAGGCAAGAAGGAAGGTATAGGACCTTCAAAGGGCCAATAATGTCTAGGGAGAACAAGAACGTCAAATTCAAGCTATATCCACTCCTTTACTGCTAGGGCTTAATCAAGGAAAGTCCAAGCAACTCGTGCCATTTCTGACAACTCTGACTAGTGGAGGTGAAAATAAGCAAAGTGTGGTAGAAGCCATGACATCTACAGTGCATATGACAAGTGTAACACATGTTTTAAATAATATCCTTTCTTTTTGTGTCTTAGACCATGGAACTTGGATTTTGGATAATGGGGACTCATGTGATATGCTCCCAATCACAACTAGTTCTCATACGGAAGGGCAAGTTCTCTTATTTTCTAACCAAAATAACCTTGGTATATTTATTCACAAGTTTCAATATGTCCAAGACAAATATGATTTGATCAAGATAGAGCACTTTTGATGCCAGTCCAATATATTAAACCCATTGGGCGAAGCCTTTTCATATAATATTGTCAGTGAAAACTTGGTAACCAATGAAAATCAGCTCAAACTTGATCATTTCGGCATTACAAATTTACTATGCGGTTAGCTATATTGTCGTCATTGACGTGAAGCCATAATAGTACATTATGAATACCAATCGATTACAAACAACAATCCATTACCAATGACATTAAATCATAATAATATAAGTATTTCCAAAAGAAAAACCAAATATGGCACCTCGAATAAGGATAGGAGGAGATACAAAGAAAGAAAGACTATTCCATGCCTATCGTGAAATGTTTAAGCCAATTCAAAATTGTCAAGGATAAATCTAAAATAGCACACATTTGACTAAATAGGTCCAGGTTAATATGCACATATCAAAACTGGTTCACTTAACACAATATCATAAAATGGAGAAAATCACATTTAAAAATAATAGACAGTCTTTGATGTAACTTATGGTCATAACTATTTGAGGCACAAGCTTATTCAAAAATTTTGAATACGTTTAATAGAATGAATAGTACCTAACAATGAAACCATAACATAAATGATAGAAGAAACTCCTAGCACAAACCCAACTTTCTAAATTGTTAAAGATGATATGCATTAATCAAGTAGCTCTCTGTCAACTACATATGCCTTAACAATATATGCAGAAGAGGCCTAAGAGACAATCATGTATCTCACACATGAATATCCCATAGATCAATTTAAAGCATACTCAAAACACTTTATCAAATCAATGATTGTAGGACTCTTACAATGCTAAAACTGAAAACGTTTTATGATATAAGTGTATCATACAATGAGATGAGACATTGTGTTTGTGAAGTTTGTCCTATGGCCAAATAGTATAGGTTGCCTTTTCCAACGAGCGAAACTGTTTTTGTTTGGACTTTTGAGTTTATTCATCTAGGGTCCCTTATACCAAAATTCGTACACGACATAGGTATTTCTTGACCATTATAGCTGACCACACCAGAGATACTTGAACTTACCTCAGGGTTACTAAAGATGAGCCAGTTTCTTTACTTAGTTCCTTTATTATAATGGCCAAAAAGTAATTTAAAGCTACAATTAATGTTATTGAATCAGACAATGTTTTAGAACTAAGCAACAATTAAGGAATTTTGGAGTTTTTCGCCAGCTCTGGGATTACTCATCAAACTAGTTGCATATAAACACCACAACATAATAGTATAGTAGGGAAAAAGCATAAGCATATTTTCGAGGTTTTTAGAGTTCTCTTGTTTTAGCTTCATTACCTATGACATATTAGGGCTGAGTGTGCCTTGATAGCAACATATCTAATCAACATAATGCCAAGTAGGCTGTTAAAGTGGAAGACACCGTATGAGCTCCTATATGGTTCTCGTCATCTTATAGTCATTTAAGGGTTTTTGGATTCCTATGCTTTATGACTACTAACAAGTAAGACAGAGACAAATTTCAGCCTCGACTTGAAACATGCATGTTCATGGTTTATGCTAGTGGACAAAAGGGTTACAAAATCATGGATTTGGAAAGCAATAAGTTTTATGTTTCTGAAGATTAGTCTTCCATGAAAGAATTCTTCCACGTGTTGCCTCTTCCAAGGAGAAACCAATGTTTCAATCAATTTCCTCCATCTATTTTGAAGAGGATATGGGTGCAGGGGAACATTCAGAAATTCCGAATTTCCAAGGAATACAAAGTGAAGGAATAGGTACCCCTCGATCTTTACAACAAAGAAGATCAAGTAGATATCACACACTGCCTAGCTATGTTGTAGTATGAGTGACATAAAAGAGGCTTATTGTTTTTCCAATCTCATGAAATTATGCTTGCAAGTAAAGAGGCCTTTGAAGCACACAAGCTATGACTATAGAACATGTGATAGCTCAACCACAAAGCTATTTAGAGGTCACATGCCACCTTGATTGGATAAAGGCTATGGACAAAGAAATACATGCTTTGATTAATAATGATACTTATAATGTTGTATCTCTACCCACAGGAAAGAAACCAATTGATTGCAAATGTGTTTACAAAGAAAATTATAAGACTCATGGGAATCTCGAAAGGCTTAAGGCTAGGCTTGTGGTTGGAGAATTTACTCAAAAGCCAAGGATAGACTATGTTAACACTTTCTCATCTGTTGTCAAAATGACCACCATAGAGCTATGTTCATTGTTGCTATTAACAAACACTGGAAACTACGTCAACTTAATGTGACCAATGTATTTCTGCATGGAAATTTACACGAAGAGATCAATGTGAAATTCTCCCAAGGATTTTACTCAAGTTTGCCTAATGCAATTTCTAAATTAAGGAAATCTCTTTACGGCCTAAAGCAAGCTTTAAGGTGGTGATATCCAAAGCTCACAGAAGTTTTATATACCAAAGGATATGAACATTCTGCAAATGATTATTCTTTGTTCTACAAAAAAAACAAACACCTTAACAATATTTTTATATGTATATGTGGATAATATCCTTCTGATTAGGGATGATAGATTGAAGTTTTAGTTCTTAAGACTCTCGATAAAACATTCAAAACTAAGGGCTTGGGTAAATCACATTACTTCCTTGCAATGGAAATCTTTTCAACAAAACATGGATTGATCTTCACATAAAGAAAAATTGCCAAAGAGCTTCTGGAAGAATTTAGAGACAAAGATGCTACACCTGTGATTTGGCTCAGCAGATTACTTTATGAATTGACTGTTGAAGACATCGCATATATACCTATTAAGTGTGAAGTCAAGTTGTTGTTTATATTGTCAGGAATCTAGTGTTTTATGAAAGGACTAAACATATTGAGTTTGATTGCCACTTTGTCAAGGAGAAGCTTTCTAGGACTGATTTCTCTTATAGTCTTACTTATGTCAACACCAACCACAACTTATAGGCATGCTCACCAAACCCTTACCTGGAATTGTGCATCATAAGATAATAGGCAAATTGGGAGTTCGGAGAACTGCCAATTTGAGGAGGGTGTTGGAGTTAGAAATTGGTTAATCAACATTCTAACTTCTTCTCTAGATATTTTGTCAAGGTGTAAGTTTGTTATATCCAACTTTTTACTAGAAAAGCTAGGTCCATACATATATAAGTAAGGCTCCACCATAGCTGTGAACTAATGATGATCATAATGCAAATCACTTTGTGCTTTCCTCCTTTCCCTCTTTATCATTTCCTCTCTTTCTCTCTTTAAAGCTAGGTTTGAGATTTCTCTCACTGTGAATCACAGCTTCCATACTTCCATAGCCACATATTCTGCCTTTCTAACAAGCTGAAGTTGTTAAAGTCTTGAAACCAAAGGTTGAGAATGGTGCAAATAAAAAGGGAACCCAAAATAGAGGATCAGTGTGGTGATCTCTTACGCACGAAGCCTCTCATGTTTCAAACAATCATAAGAACATTGCAGAAAAGCTACAAGTTGATACAAAGGGTGTAAAATATGAAGGTCAAGATGTGCTAACAAATTTTAGGCATTGCATGGAGGTTTCATGTTCTTCCCCTACTTTGAACAGTATGGCATACATGGAGGGTAGGGCTGATTTGTCCCCTACACCATCTATGGCTAATAGAAAGTTCTTGTTATGCTCAAGCATAATCAATTTGTCCTATTTACACTTCTCACACAAGAGTAAGAAAGGTCATTGCTTATCCCTAGAGCTCCTATCAACTACTTTTTCAAGGGTAAGAAAGAGTAGATATTTTCAATGTTCATAATATATTATATTAGGATGCTAATATTTTAGGAGTATAATACTATTATCATCATGATGGGGTTCAATTGATCAAGAAAGAGTAATTATTAATAATCACTACAAAAATATTGACCTATGCCAACAAAAGATCGCTAATGAAAAAGATTATTATTAGTAATAATTATCAATGCCAACAATTTTCCAACAAGTTTAGAGTAATTGGGAATACAATGTCAAACCCAATAGACTTTTTTAGCTCTGTTGGTACAAAATAAAGGCAATGCCAACATAATATTTCCCAACGAATAAGTCTATAAGGATTATATTTTTAATTTTAACTACTTTTTAGATATTTTATAAAATTTTGTAATATTTTCAGTACAAATAGTTGTATCTATTGAGGGAAAATACTGTTGGCATAAAGGGAATTAAAAAAATTCCAATGCATTAATATTTGGCGATAATATTAATCCAAGCGGCCACTTTTTAGTCACTTTTAATCAATCTAGGTGGCCCTTTGTTTTATTTCTCTTATTAATTAATAGTAAATAAAAAAGAGAAGCCCTAAGTCGGTCGTTTCACCTCCATGCTTGCCGTCATTCTCTAGTCTTTTCACGCATCCTCCTGGGTTCTCTCGATAGTGTGCTCTCGGATCCCCTTCAATCTGGACTTCTAATTCTCTTATCTTTTACTGGTGATTTTTCTCTGTCGATCTCCGGCATCAATAAGTCTTCAGTGACCTTGCGCTTTAATCAACAGCTTAGTCGATTCTACAATTTCCTAATTCCATTGATTTTGCTTGTGAGTAGTAATTCTCATATCCCTCTAGTTCTCTAAGCCAATTAACAATTACAAGCTAATTGTTTCTATTCCTAATTCAATTGATTGAAGACTGTTGTGGAAATTCAAATGGTATAGGAGGAGGGGTAGGTTTTAAGTTGTGCCCCACCCCCCAAAAAATCATCATTCGATTAGGGTTTACTACTTGGGTAAAAGAGAGTAGATATTAGCTTGCCAAATTTGTAGAGGGTAAGTGGTCGTAGAGTTTACTTGGGAACATTAAACAAATGATACTGTTCAATCCTTTTGAGGGTAAATATAAATGCCACAAGTATACGACTATCTTCGTAGTACTTGAGGGTCGTCTCCACAGGAACGAGGATGAGATTAAGGTCACTAGAAAAACTATTAAAGTAACATAAAATTAATCAAGCTGCATTCTTAAAATAATGATAATTAAAAAGAAAAAGGTGAAAGTAAACTACAAGGTTAAGAAAAAAAAATAAGCAACTAAATGCTACTAGAGTTGTTGAATAAAGACAAAGGAAAGCTAAAGGCACTACTTGGTCAAAATGGAACCAAAACGAAACTTAGCCAGCACTAGGAAATAAAATAAGTAAGAAGCCCCAGGAATTGTAATTGAAAACCAGAAAACAGAGGAATGAATAGCAATAGAAGACTCGACAAAGAACAAGGGACATGAAATTGCGATTAATCGAAATCAAATGCTAAAACTAGTACTCTAGCATATTCAAAACCATGAATTTACACTTCCAAATTGATGAAATCAAACATGAACTGCATGAAACTGAAAATCGAAGAGAATGAAAACTTAAACCTAAGCCCTCAAATTACTCTAAAGCTATTGGAAAATTAAACCCTAAAACCTAGTTGAATCCTCTAATTGCAACGCAGCCTCGCTTTATATCGCTCCCAAGGTCGATTCCCCTCTTCACCTTGGCTTTCGATTTCTCCCCCAATGTCAACGGTCGATTTTCATGGTAGTGTGCTATGGGGGTGTGGTGGTGCGTGGTTTTCGGTGGAGAGGGAGGAGGTTAGCAAGAGATAGAGAGGGATTCCTGGTGGAGAGATAATCGTGGAGTGGAAGAGGGTCCTTGTGGTGCTGGTTGATGGAGGTTTTTAAGAGAAAGAGAGGGAGAGAGAGAAGAAGATGATGAGATGATGATGGAGCCTAGAGGGGTTTTTGAGTTGCTGGGTTGGGAGAGAAGAGAGAAGGTGAGCGAGAAGAGAGAGACAATGGGGCGATAAGAAGGGAAGGGAGTGGCGCGTGCTATGCGCATGAGGGGGATGGGGGGGTTTTATTTAGTTTTCTTTCTTTTTGTTTCTTTCATTTGGGTTATAAAAGAGGTTGGGCTTGAATCAGCTTGGCTCAAATATTCATTTTCAGCATCTCTTCACCTTTTTCCGCATTTTTTCTGAATTATTCAATACCTACAAAACAAAATAAAATCAAATAAAAATCTAAAAATAACAATTAACAATTATTACGAGCAGAAATCGAGTATAAAGGTATCATAAAAATATCTTATTTTGGCACAAACATATACATTTGTTTTTGTATATTTTCTATCCGTCCTAAAAATTTGAAGTTCGTCATAAATATAGCTAGCAATGTATCTCTTGTGGAAAACGTTTGCAGGTTGTTTAGTGCAACAATTTTCTTTAGTAGGCCTAGACTTTCCCTTGTTTCAATTATCTATTTTCTATTCCATTAATGTTTTTATGCTTGTGAGTAGTATTGCTCTTCAAATCGATGACCAAAACGTTAATTGCTTTCAAACCCAATCTGATAATGGCACAAGTTTTATCTATTCCCCTGCCATAAGGTGTTTGCATGATTAAAAGGGACATGATATGGCTATCTGCTTAAGATGATAAAATTGGCTTGTCCAATTTATATAGGCAGGAAGCGTTCTATTCTTTGGATGTTACTATATTATCATCCCCCTTTTTTGGAGCATCATTTAGTGAATCTTTGTTTCAATTTTGTAATATACAAATATATACATGGGTCTTTATGATTTTGAATGTTTCATTCATGTGATTAGTTAATTGGGAAATTGTAGTTTGCTCCTTTTCTACCCTAATCAAAGTCTTAGATCGCCAACATTTCATCTGATCCTTTAGCTTCGGTTAGGGGTGGCAATTTTAGCCGTATCCGATGGATATCTATTTTACTCGACCCAAAAAAGCGGGTGGAAAACTGAAATATATGGATGATGGATGGATGATGGATGATAGTTTCACGGATTGGGTTGGATTCGGGTGATACTTCATCCGACCCGTCGCCCGATCCATTACCCACTTAGTCATCCACTTGTTTATCTTCTATTTGCAATTAGTTTACTTTTTATTTTTGTCCTTTAAATTTTACCCATTTTTAAATGATTATATTGTTAATTTTGTAATTTTTGTCAAAATTAATATGATAAAAGTGATATTTATTCATTTCTTATGTCTAAAAATTAATATTATACTTAAACTTTCATCACCCGTTTATAACCCGATCCACCCGTTTTCACCTGCAGATGGTGGACGGATGGATTGGATTAAATTTTTATGAATGATGGATGGATTGGATGAAACGGATGAAAGTGGTGATGGATGTGGATAATGATTCACTCGATCTGAACTCGATCCATTGTCACCCCTAGCTTTGGTGGCACCTCTGCCTTATTTCTTTATCAGTTGTTGAATTCGTCATATTAATGCTTCGATTCTTGAGGCTGCATTGTGAGTTTTCCATATTCTAAACTCAATTGTCGTTTTGAATGCTTATGGGCTATGTGATTGTGTATCGGTTGGGTCATAGAATGTTCATCCTCTTGCTTTAATTTTATGTGGGTTTCTACTATATCTTTATGATAACAATGCAACCCTGGAAGGTTTAAAAGAGTTAAATAACCGACAACTTGGTAATTGACTCGAAGTTGTGAATCTGCTAATGGCATTTACCTATGAAAGTTAGTGTCTATTTTTGGATTATGTAGGTTTCCAAATTTTTTTTTTGGATTTTTGGTGACATTTATATTTAATGAATTGGTTGATCAGAATGTATGTTAGCAGATAGTGATGGCTTCTTTTGATTTGTATTGTAGCTACACAAGTGATTGTTGCTTATGGTTTATGTCCATGCTTGCAATGATGTTGGAAACACACAATCTCTGTTTATAGGAACAATAACTAGGAAATGTAATCTTCTTATTGTACAAACATCTCAAATCCGCAAGTAAATATCTCCGTGAATTGCCAATTGTATAGTTTTATGTCATAATATAAATTATTTTGATCTTATAAGAGAAAAATTTTGATATGGAATTGTGGAAGGATAAATAATATATGTTTTATAAAACGATCAAACATATATTTATATATAGTCAATTAAAAGGAAAGTTGAATCCCTTAACCAATTCTCTTAACAGACCTAGCATTCACAAGTTTAGCATATATGTGTAACTCATTAACTTACATTCATGTAGTATAGGAGCATGGGTTTCGGATTAAAGAGAATGAAAGTCAATTTAATTATGAGTTTATTATTTTGTTATTTTTTAAAAGAGTAAAAACTTTTGTTTAGTCTCATCGAAGTATGATAGAACAATTTAGAAGCAGTACCAATACGTCTGTAACGGGCCTCTTTATGGGTAGTCTAGTGGTATAATGACTGATTTTTATAAATAAGATCAGAGTTCGATTCTTCCTAAACTGTGAATACTTAAAATTTACCTATCCAAAAAAATAAATATAAAAATACTTCTCTAACTGTGAAGCACATAAATTTTATGGGATCAAAATTTGTTCATTATCTCTTAAGTACAAGGTACGAATTAGGTGTGGTTACCTTGAACGTATATAGATTTTATTTCATGATCTAGACTCGCAGCTACAAGACTTGTACGAAGTCTTTTTTCGAATGTACGACCCATGTACTCTCATTACGTCATAACTATACATTTTAGCAAAATCCATCTTTTTACTTACTCAATGTTCTGATCGTGTATTTCATTCATATTAATATTTTGGGTTGCATAGATTAGTGTGAGAAGGCAAGTATTCAGTTGAGCCAAGACCATGTATTCTCATTACATAACTATACATTTGAGCCAAAGCCATATACTCTCATGACATAACTATAGTGTGGGAAGGCAAGTATTCAACTTAAAATTACTTTTTAAGTTGAGTTTACAAAAAAACATTTTTGTATTTCATTATTATAATTTAAAAAATAAATGCTTTTATTTATAGTACTATGCCACAAAAGCATGCATGCTAAAGCAATTTTCATTGAGGATACTTCTTAGTGAACCCTTCCCCCCCCCCCCCCAAAAAAAATCCTTCTTTTAAGAGAAAGGGAAAATGCATAAACTTTTTAATCTTGAAAAATCAAAGTAATTGCAGTTTTTCATTTTTAACATCCTACCAAGTCATTCCTATGCTAAATTTTAAAATTATTTCAATATATTTCTTCCTTATTAAAGAACGCATGAAATCATGCAGCAGTAATACTATTAAACACTATTTTTTTATTTTTTCTTTATTTTTTTAAGGTCATACATAAATAGTTATGTCACAGTAGTTTATTAGTTAATTCCTATCTTCATGACGCTTAACTGACAATGTTCTTTAAAAATATAATAGTATTGTTATAATAATGCAGTTGATAAGTCTCATAATCCAAGGAGATTTTGTTACCTTCAAAGTCTAATTATACATATCATAGAGATATGATGTTAATATGTTTTCTTAATGTTCCACTTTTATAGAATTTAGGTAATTTAACTATGGATATGTTTAGCAACAAGAGCTGGGCAAAATACCAAAAAGCATTCAGAGCATTACCGAAGTTTGAAGATTGTTTAAATGAATTTCTTGATCATGCATTCTCCACTTTTGCCTTGGATGGAAATATTTATTACCCCTGTAAGCTATGTGCAAACCATTATGTGCATGGTAGAGATATTGTGTACGAGCCCCTTAAACTTATTGGCATTGGCAAATGTTATGCCTAAAGTAGATGGGTTCACCATGGATGGAGAAGTTGAACAAAGTCAATCTAATAAAACATTTGTTGACATTCATGTCTATGGGGAAGCAAGTGGGGGACATGATATGCAAGACAAGCTGAAAGATGCTTTTGGTTTTCATAGTCCTAATGGAATAGTGGGCCAAACACAACACCAAGATAGGCCAAATGCAGAAGCAAAGGACTTTTTAAAATTAGTAGAGGATATGAATAAACCTCTATATTCAAGATTTGAGGAATTTTCAACCTTTTCTTTTATTGTGTTGTTATACTATGTAAAGTGTTTATATGGGGTAACTGATGGTGTTTTTAATGTCTTCATCAAATTGTTCAGACAAGCCCTCCCTGAAGGAAAAGTTGCCAAGTTCTTTTGAGAAAATGAAAAGCGTAATTAAAAAATTAGGACTTGGTTATAATGACATTGATGATTATCCTAATGACTGTGTCTTTTTTGGAAAAAGAACACAGACTTAGATAATTACCGTAAGTGTGATACCTCGTGATGGAAAACCAATGATAAAGGTTTGATTGTTACACTAGCTAATGGTAAGAAAGTCCCAAAGAAGGTATTACAGCATTTTCCACTAATACTAAGACTCCAAAGGTTATTCATGTCTTCAAAAACTACAACTTTTATGAGATTGCGTGCAGATGGGCTTAAGAAAGATGACAAGTTAAGGCATCCTGCTGATTCCCTTGCATGGAGGAAATTAGATGAACGTTATCGTGAATTTTCTAATGATCCTAGGAATGTTAGGCTTAGTTTGGCGAGTGATGGATTTAACCCATTCAACTCTTGGTACCCAATACGTACAGTATATGGCATATTGTCTTGACAACAATCTACCTCTGTGGTTATACATGTAACAATGTTATTTTATTCTCTCATTTATTATTCCCAATCCAAAAGACCCTGGCAATGGTATTGATGTATATCTGCAACCTTTGGTTAATAAGTTAAAACAATTATGGGATGGCATTGATACGTATGACTTTTATAGTGGCGAGACTTTTCCTATGAAAGGTGCATTAATATGGACAACAAATGACTTTCCCGCTTATGACAATTTGTCAAGATGATGGACAAAAGGGAATATGGCATGTCCACATTGTAATATAGATACATGTTCTCACTACTTGACAAGAAGTAGAAAGTTATGTTATACTGGTCACCGATGCTTTCTGAATCTTAATCATAAATTTCGACATAATAGAAAGTCACTTGATGGACATATTGAAATGAGGCAAGCTCCAAAGCCATGATCAGGTTCACAGTATGTAGGGACTCAATGTTACTCTAGGAAAAGGTCATATATCTAAGCAAAAAAAGAGGAGCGAGGAAATAAGGTTATGCCTTGGAAGAAAAAGAGTATTTTCTTCCAACTTCCATACTGGCAACACCTTCTCCTACGTCATAACTTGGATGTGATGTATGTTGAGAAAAATTTCTCTGACAGTTTGATTGGTCCACTTCTAAACATTGAAGAAAAAATGAAGGATACCTGACAGTCACGTCTACATTTGATTGATATGCATATTAGGGAACATCTTCACCCAATAGAGGATGGTGGTAGAATCAAGATGCCACTTGCAAGCTTTACATTGAGTACAAATAAGAAAGAGGACTTTCTAAAGGTGCCTGCTAGTATTAAACTCCCTGACGGCTATGCATCTAATCTCACACGATGTGTGCAACTTATTAAGCATAAGATCCATGCCCTTAAAAGCCATGATGAACACATTATCATGCAACAATTGTTGCGACTAGTAATGTGGAAGCTACATAATAAATAACTGATTCTAGCTTCAATAGAAGTCAGTAGCTTCTTAAGAGAGTTGTGTTCTAAAGTGGTGACACTGCATGATTTTGAATGGCTGCAACATCAGATTGTAGTTGCACTCTATCATCTTGAACACTTATTCCCACCTTATTTCTTTGATATTATGATACATCTATCTATTCATTTAGCATATGAGGCAGTGATTGCTGGGCCAGTGCATTATATATGAATGTATCCAATAGAAAGGTATGGTTAACAAATAATTTATGCCATTTACATAACTATTATTTATTTGTTAACTAATTTGTTGCTAACAAGACAAAATGGGGGGGAAATATACCTTTTTTTAGTGTTAATAGGTACCTACGTAGATTGAAGACCTTTGTACGTAATAAAAGTCAACCAGAGGGGTCAATTGTAGATGGATGTTGTGCTGAAGAATATTTGACTTTTTGTATAAGATATCCACATGGTATTAAGACAAGAGAGAACCAATCAAGTAGGACTAATAATGATGATGATGGTTACAAAACTCATGAGGGTTTATCGATTTATTCTCTTAAATATCATCCTATGTCCAAAAAAAATGACAAATACGCCGACGAGTACATAAGAGAACAAGCACATAGGTATGTGCTTTTCAATTTGATGATTGTTGTTGGACCATTGAGGGAGGTAAGTGAAGGAGAGCTTATTCATGGATTTTCTCTCAGATTTGGGTTACTATAGTGTAATTTTTTGTCTCTCATTCTGTAATTTTCATTAATCAAATAAGTTTTCTTCATGGGCATTGTTGGGTTCTACACTTGAAAGTTTGATCTATTCATCATCTCCCTCAACAAGTTCACCGCCTTAAATTGATTTTTACTAGTGAGATAAAAATTGGTTATTAGATTATTGACTAAGTATACACTTGGTTCATTGGAACAACATGTAATGTTTGCTATGAGGATTCAAACTGTTCATTTGGTTCAAATGGCTCTAATTCTCTATCAAACTTTAGTTTGTTTATTGAGCTATACATGGTTATTCACTATCTAGTTTTGATTTGTTCACCATGGAAATGAAGGTTAGTGATTTGCTGAGATAGTACACTTGGTTCATTAGAAAAATAGGGGTTGTTCACTTTGAAATTGAGCTAGTTTATCAAGTGGTTGCTGATTGTTTGTATCAGCTAAACTGGATGTTCATTGTTGAGTTTGGGTTTGTTCATTATGTCATTTTGTATTGTTCATTACCAAATAGCCAACAGGAAGAAGGAAGAGCATGAGAATTAGAACATGACAAACATCAATTTTAATTAATTTTTTCTCAAACCCTTAGTGGAAAATTGCAAAAAAGAAGAAAGCATAAGATTGTGGTTGCTTGATTTAGTTTTTCAATTCATCATATGTTATTTGATTTAGTTTCTTAGGCTGGGTGTTTGAGGCAACGTGTAGTGGTGCAGAAGCTTTAAAGGCTTTTAGTTTTATGCACTCAAACAATTTAGAAGTTAATGAGCTTAATATTATGAATGTATTCTAAGCCAGTGTGAAATCAGACCACTCCAGTAGCTATGAAAACTTGTGTAAAGTTGGTGAGATCAATTTTAAGTTTCTACTTGATCTTCTTTTTATGATTATTTTTCATATTTGTATTTCTTTTGTTTGATTTATCTAATGGTAATTACATTGGCTAATTTTGTATAATTTTATATAGCATGCAATTCGAAAAAAATTGGATGGATTACCAAAGAGTTCAAGATCAAATAGAGCAATGCGAGATAAGATAAATGAGGAAATTGTTGGTGAAGATAAAAATGGCTATGCAAAGACTTATGGGTTAGGTGTCAAAGACTTACGCATTAGGTGTCAAGATGTCACATTCTCATGAAAAGAGATGTGCATTGGCCTTAGAACGAGAAAGAAGAATAAAAACAAAGGAGAACTTGAAGAATATGACAGTAAAATTGCAAAAGACAGAAGAAAAGGTTGAAAGGGTTCAACATAAGGTCGAGAGGGCAGTTGATTAGGATGGAAGAGTGATGGGGGAGTTACTTTTACTAAAGGAAATGCCTAAAGATCTTTTCCACAAATAATTGAAGTACTTTAACATTTAGACATTTATTCTTTGGGGGAATGCATTTAACTGGATAGGTATTTATATAACAAAATATTGTAATGATGTCACTCTCAACTTAGAAGAGGAGAATATGGAAGTATTGAATATGAGGAAGCTTATCGTTCTTTCTAGCAAGAGTTTGAGAAGGATTTTCCATCGTACGAGCATGATTTGCCTTCAGGTGAAGTTGAATTTATGTCAGATGATGAGGATGATCAACATGTATGACTTGCCATTTGAATGCTACTGCACATCTGTTTGATACTAATTATGATTAGTGGACTTATTGAGTTATTATATTTAAGTTTTGATGATAACAAATCCAAGTGTAAAAATTTGTCCAAGTAATGTTGCTCCAAACACGATCTCCAAACAGGCCTAACTGGTGTTTGTAATCTTTATTGTATTAACTGGTTTGCTACATGTGAGAATAAGTCTTCAAAACAGGCTTTAATTGGTGATTCTATATTAAGTTAAGAACGCCATCTCGACAGTTGATTGTAAGGCATGTTCCTGAACTCTAAAAAATAAAGAACAACTCCAGCAAACAAGGTGGCCTTGGTGTTCACAGCAGCTCTATAAATCTTGGACAAGATGACTGGTTCAAAACAAGTCTTGGGTATATAGGTTTTATTTATTTAGACTCTTGTTAATATGCCAATATTGAAAACGCTTTTTAAACACCTCTTGAATCGGTATTTACGCTAAATGCTTCAGAACACCAGTTGCGAACAACCCTGCAAACAGGGTGCCTAGGGTGTTTCTGAATTGAAGTAGCCATACCCGGTTATCTTTGAAAATTCATTTCGGTTGGCCAAGATCTCCAGAATACTTTCTTTAAACTCCAAGATTGCTATTTTTCTGGAAAGGATATTTCTTGAAAATATTATGGGAGATTTGCGAAAATAGGTTTTGGGAGGTTTGTCAAAACTAAAAGATTCCCTTTGCCTATATTTTCGGATATGATAAAATTTCAAAAGTTGAAGATTTCTGGTTGCCTTTTGAATCTTCTTCACGGCTATGGGAAGATAAGGGTTATCCCTTAAGATAACAAATTCCTTATACTTTAGGAAAAGTTTATCACTAGCCGTTGGGGAGTATCTTTGCTTAGAAATCGTTTTCCATACTTAGCTGATTCTTTGGTCTTGACCGTTGGATTTTTGTGTATAAAATCTCAGTTTTTTCACTCCCATTGAGAGACAAGAAAGTAAGCAAGAAAAAACGAGAAACACACAACATACGCAAAAAGGAAAATTTCAAAAGTGGTTTTTCTAGTGAGAAGAATTTTTCGAGCTACACTTGAGAAAAGAAAGACCGACACAAGTTGTGTTTAAACTGAGCTTTCAATATATTGGCATAATAGGATCTTCATTGTACCTTACATATGCTTAGTAAGAAGCACCCCCAGTAAGGTGTTTGTTGACTTTGATCCCAGATCAGTCGAAAGTGAGTGAGTGTGTCCTAGTCGTGTGGACTTTGGACGTGTCCAATCTGGTGAGATTTGGACATGGTGTAACCTGTCTTAGAGAAGGAGGTTACGTGGTTGCAAGTTGTAACAAGGTGTGTTACATTTGTAACGAGTTAAGCCCGGTTTAGTGAAGTGGTTAAATCCTACATGAGGTAGGTCGTGGTTTTTCACACCTCAGTTGGGCTAGAGGTGTTTTCCACGTAAAAATTGTGTGTGCTTTATTTTCCGCATTTATCTTGGTGATTTTCGCATTTGTAATATTTGAGAACACCCTCTGCAAACAAGTCACAAGGGTGTTTGTTATTCACAACGCGAAAATCAGACACCACAATTCACCTCCCCTCTTGTGGTAGAATACTCACGGACTTAACAAGTGGTATCAGAGCAGGTTGTCTCACAAAAAGGCTAACACCTTGAGAGATTCTGAAGATGAGTACACCACAAGGAATCCTTGAAGGATAATCCATTACTCGGCCACCCTATTTCAACGGCCAACATTATAGTTGGTGAAAGAATAGGATGAAAAACTATATTCAGGCAGAAGATTATGAGTTATGGATGCTCATCAAGAACGGGCCCCTTGTTCCCACCAAGGTGCTTGAAGATGGTAAGAAGGTTCCCAAGGAATCCATAGAGTTTGATGCCGAGGACTATAAAAAGATGGAGAAAAATGCCAAGGCCAAGAAGCTACTATATTTTGGCCTAGGACCCGATGAATACACTCGCATCTCTGAGTGTGAATCAGCCCAAGCTATCTGGAACGCCCTACAAGTTGCTCATGAAGGTACGAGTCAAGTTAAACAATCTAGAATTGAGCTACTTATGCGACAATATGAGTTGTTTGATATGGGTGATCGTGAGACTGTGATGGATATGTATACACGGTTTACCCACATCACGAACGAGTTAAAATCCCTGGGAAAGTCTTTCACCACTGAAGAGTTGTTGAGGAAAATCCTCAGAATTCTACCTCGTACGTGGGAGGCCAAAGTAACAGTCATCCAAGAGGCTAAAGACATGAACAAGATCACCCTCGACGAGTTGATTGGTAATCTCCAAACCTATGAACTCCGAAAGAACTCACAACAAAGAGAGGAGCAAAAGAAGGATCGTGGGCCTGCCTTGAAAGCACATGAGAACACTGACTCTGACGTTGAAAATGAAGATATGGCCCTAATGTCCAGAAAACTCAAGAAATTCTTCAAAAAGGTCAAGGAAAACAACAAAAGAAAAGACTTCAGTAAGTCCAGAAACACCCCCAAAGAACAGCTCACAGGGTGTTTCAAGTGCGGCAAACCAGATCACTTAGTCAAAAATTGTCCTCTGCTTCAAGAAGATCAGATGCCCGAACACCCTCGAAAACAGGGTCAAAAACACCCTGTAAACAATCTGGGCAAGCGATTCTCGAAAGCTATGCTGACTGCTTGGGGAGATTCCTCTGAGGATGAAGGAGAATCTGAAGCTAAAGAAGGGGTCGTAGCACTGATGGCACAAAGTGATTCAGATTCAGATGATGAATCAACAATCAGCTTCTCAGATCTCAAGAACAAGGTACATGGTCTTAACAAAGCCACTTTAGAAGAACTTCTATATAATTTGATAGACACCTGTGCTGATCTAAAAAGAGAAGTTCGTGACCTAGAGCTTGAAAATGAAATTCTTAAAAATGAAAAATTCGATTTACATGAGAATATTAACGTGCTTAGAGAAGATCTCTTTCTAAAAGAAGGCGATTATACTCAAGTAGAGAAAAAACTCTCTAAAGTGGAAGAAACAGTTGAATCCCTGGTAAATGAAAAGCAGAGCTTGAATGCTACCATAGAAAAATTGGAAACTAATCTTGCCACAAACAAACGCTGGAACAAATCCTCACAAGCCCTTGATTGGCTAAACACTTATCACAGTAGAAACAAAAAGGAACTTGGTTACAAGCATAAACGGACCGATTACCCAATACATAGGAAGTATGTGGGATTACCTGAAAACATCGTTTGCTTTCATTGTGGTAAAACGGGTCATTATAGATACACTTGCCCTTTAAGAAAACATGCCATTGAAAAGAATGAAAGGTATGTGAAACAAATCTGGATTAGAAAAGATGAGCTTTACATGTCTAAAAGAATGGGACCCAAGTGGATCTGGGTTCCCAAAACTAACCCGTGATTTGTTTTGCAGGCAGAAGTGAGAGAGAACAACCTTACGAACAACCCCACTAACACCCTTGAAAACAGGCAGTTGTGGTTTGTTGATAGTGGGTGTTCACGACACATGACTGGTGAAAGATCAAATTTTCTCTCACTTACAGCTTTGAATGGTGGGAGTGTAGCATTTGGAAACGGCAAGTCTGGGACAATTATCGGTATAGGTAATATTGGTAAAACTCTCTCCCACTCAATTGGTAATGTGCACTTAGTTGATGGGTTAAAACACAATTTGCTAAGTGTGTCCCAACTGTGTGACAAGAATAACCTAGTACTGTTTTCAAAAACACGTTGCTTGGTTGTGAATGACGACACAGGAAATGTTGTGTTGAGGGGGAAGCGATGTCAAAATGTTTATAAAGTTTGTATTTTCACTCTTCCCCAAAATAATCTGACTTGTTTAAATGCATTAAATGATGATATAATGCTATGGCATAAGAGACTAGGTCATGCAAGCCTGTCCTTGTTAAACAAACTTGTTTCTAAAGATTTGGTTGTTGGACTACCTTCCATCAAGTATAATGATGACAAGGTATGTGAAGCTTGTGCAAAAGGAAAACAAGTCAGATCTTCTTTAAAATCTAAAAAGTGTGTAAGCATTACCCGACCTCTTGAGTTATTGCATATTGATCTATGTGGTCCCATGAGGATAGCTAGTAGAGGAGGGAAAAGGTATGTGCTTGTAATTGTGGATGATTACTCTCGATTTACTTGGGATTTATTCTTGACATCCAAGAATGAAACCTTTGAGAGGTTTATTGCCCTTCTCAAAAGGATTGAAAAGAGAGTAGGACACTCATTGGTAAGCTTGAGGTCTGATCATGGTACTGAATTTGAAAATGCAAGGTTTACAAACTATTGTAATGAACATGGTGTTGTTCATAACTTCTCAGCCCCGAGAACGCCCCAGCAGAATGGGGTGGTTGAACGGAAAAATCGTACCCTAGAAGACATGACTAGAACAATGCTTATTGCTAGTGGCCTTCATAAGAACTTTTGGGCAGAAGCCTTGAACACATCATGTTACATTATAAATAGATGCATGATTAGACCCATTTTGAACAAAACCCCTTATGAACTTCTTAAAGGCAAAAAACCCAACATTATGCATCTAAGAACATTTGGTTGTAGATGTTTCGTGCATAACAATGGGAAAGATGCTTTAGAAAAGTTTGATCCAAGGAGTGATGAGGCAATATTTCTTGGTTATTCCTCTCACAGTAAGGCATACAAAGTCTTTAACAAAAGAACCGTGTGTGTTGAGGAAAGTGTGCATGTGTTTTTTGATGAATCTAACTCCTTGAATAAGAGTAATGCACAGGATGAAGAGTTTGAATTAGGTCTTGTCCAAAAGGAATTGTTGAACCAAGAAAAACAAGGTGAGAACACCCTGAAGAAAACAGGTACAAAAGTTGTTCCTCGAAATGGCAGACAATGTGAGAACCAAACTGGGGGAAACACACCGTTGAACCATGTTCGGAACCATATACTTCAAGAACCAGCTTGCAAGCAGGTGCAGAAACAGGATCAGGAGGTGTTCTTGAGCCTGATCCTACACACACTTCAGTTAGAACAGAACATGTGTCTGTGGATCCAATTAATCCAAGACCATGGAAGCACCATAGTTCGCACCCTCTTGATCAAATCTTGTCAGATATTAATACTGGAGTGCAAACTAGATCTAAACTTAAGAATTTTTGTGCTTTCTATGCTTTTCTTTCTAACATTGAGCCAAAAAGTGTGAATGAAGCCCTTGCAGATTCAGATTGGATCACGGCTATGCAAGAAGAGCTTCATCAATTTGAAAGAAACAAAGTGTGGCACCTTGTACCTAAACCTGCAGAGAGAACAATCATTGGAACCAAGTGGGTGTTCCGAAATAAGCTAGATGAGTCAGGAACAGTCACTAGGAACAAGGCAAGGCTGGTGGTTCAAGGGTACAATCAAGAAGAAGGGATTGATTATGAAGAAACCTTTGCACCAGTTGCTAGAATTGAGGCTATTCGAATCTTAATAGCCTTTGCAGCTCATATGGAAATCAAGCTATATCAAATGGATGTGTAAAGTGCATTCCTAAACGGATACCTTAAAGAAGAGGTGTATGTCAAACAACCCTCTGGTTTTGAAAATGGTGATCTTCCAAATCATGCTTTTAAACTTGACAAAACACTTTATGGTTTAAAACAAGCTCCAAGAGCTTGGTATGAACGGTTGTCAAGCTTTTTACTTGAAAATGATTTTAGAAGAGGCAAGGTAGACAATACCTTGTTTCTAAAATCTAAGGGGGCACATTTATTGATTGTCCAAATATATGTAGATGACATTATATTTGGTGCAACTCATCATGATTTATGCCATGAATTTTCAAATATGATGAGGAGTGAGTTTGAGATGAGCATGATGGGAGAGCTTAACTTTTTCTTAGGCTTACAAATCAAACAAACTCCAAACGGCACCATGATCCATCAACAAAAGTATATCAAGGAGCTACTTAAGCGTTTTGGGATGGAGTCGGCCAAACCCATAGACACTTCTATTTCTCCTTCAACCAAGTTGGTTATGGATGATGGGAGTCCCTCAGTTGAGGAGAAACTCTATAGGGGCATGATTGGGTCACTCCTATACCTAACCGCTAGTAGACCGGATATTATTTTTAGTGTTGGTTTATGTGCCCGTTTTCAGTCTAATCCTAAAGAGACTCATCTTAAGGCTGTTAAACGGATACTAAGATATTTAAAGCATACACCTGATTTAGCTCTATGGTATCCTAGAGGTTGCAATCTTGATCTTGTTGGATATGCTGACGCTGACTATGCAGGTTTCCTAGTTGATAGAAAGAGTACCTCAGGTATGGCTCATTTTCTTGGACCTTGTTTGGTATCTTGGGCTACCAAGAAGCAACATTCAGTTGCCATGTCCACAGCAGAAGCTGAATATGTTGCAGCAGCTTCATGTTGTGCTCAATTGTTGTGGACAAGACAACAACTTAAGGATTTTTGTGTTGACACTGGATGTATTCCTATTTTTTGTGATAATACTAGCGCTATTAACATTGCCAAAAACCCATGTCAACATAAAAGGACAAAACATATTGACATTCGACATCATTTCTTGAGAGATAATGTTGAAAAGGGTTTAATTTCTAGGAATTTTTGCTCAACAGAAAATCAAATTGCTGATATATTCACTAAGGCACTAGCTAGAGATCAATTTGAGAGAAACAGACTGGAATTAGGGCTGGTGAAAAGACCCTGAGAACACCTGCTCTCAGAGTTAGATCAAGCTGACAAAAATACCTTATAATACCTATTCTATCCCCTTGTTTGCAATTCTTGTTATCAAAATCGTGGTCTATGCTTAACGAATATGTGTAGTCTTGTGTGCTATTATGATTATATATTGCTGTCTTGGGAGATGGAGAAAGAGTATTCATGACAGACCTTGGAATGAGAGAAGCATGTTCAAGAACAGGCGGCTCGAACAGGTATGCCTTGATTGACATTAATGTATGCTGCCTGCTTAAATTCTGGGTGTTCCCTAGGTGGTCCTTCATAACGGGTGGGGAGTTTAAAAAACCCCCTTGCGTGCGTCTATCTTCCCCATCTTGCTCTCTCTCTCTCTCTCTCCTCTGTTCTTGCTTTCAAACCCTAGCAAAACCCTTAAAACCCGAAATTCTTCCTTACGATAATGGCTCCCAAAACTGATTCTTTATCAATCTCTGAGAGTAACAACATGATTATACCCTCGATTCGGGCTCCTCCTCGCCCAATTATCCACACAATCTTCAGGTATCTCAATCGGTTAAACCTCAAAAGTATTGGGCTTGAGTTGAATGATATTCCCTACTCCTTTGGTTGGAAATTAGTGGTGTATGTGGGAATAATCCCTTGTTCCATTTCTTCTGTAGCAGTTGCTGGTTCTTCGGGTTTCCAAGACCAATTCTTGGAGAACCCAGAAACCCTCATTGGAGATTTTGAACCCTGTTCTTCTGCACTATTCCCGGAAACAACTCAAAGAACAGGGGATGCGTTCTTCGATGATCTGTTCATGGATCTGAAGGAGGACTTTGGTGAGAAAACAGGAAAAAGTCCTGTCCAAGGGGATGACTCTGTTCCTCTAGTCTCTCAAACTGGAGAAAAGAGGAAAAGGGTAAAGATGGTGGCTAGGCGCACCCGAACGCCAAGAACACGACCACCACCAAGGTCTCGCCCCTCTCTAACTCCCTCTTCTCCTCCTTCTCAACCTTCTCGCAAATCTGCGAGAATTGCTTTCAGATCGACCCCCAGATCCTCTAAACCCTCTGCTCCTATCATCGAAGAGATTTCCTCTTCTACCGAAGGGTTCTCGAGTTCTGACTCTAAAGACACCACCTTCAAACAGGAGACACCGGTGTTTTTCGAGTCCTCTAAAGATCAAGCCCCTCCAAAATGTTTCTGATGACAAGGGTGTTTGAGCACCTTGGCATAGTGCTCACACGGCGAGTGGAGGCCCAAGTCGTTGATGAAATTGGCACTGACACTCTACTAGGGTGTGGCTATGAGGTTGGGGAAGGGTCAGTCTCCAAACAGGGTCGTCGACCACCTCGACCACCTGTTTCTGGGCAACCTTCCATCAAGGTTGAGGCTGTTCTTGAGGACAATGCTCGCCTCAAGGATGAGCTCTCAGCCGTCAAGGCTGCTCTTGCTAAGGAACAAGCCCTCTATGCCAAACGCCATGAAGATTTGCTTGCCCTTCTCTCCACCCTTGCCCCCAGCACTCCTCCTCTGCAAACGAAACCACCCCCTACTCCCTGATTGTCTAGGTTGTTCTCTAGTCTCCTCCTCCTTTATTAGTCTTGTGTTTGGCATTGTACTGTTTTTTTGCAATGGAATATCTATTTGCAGTACCTCTTGCTTTTTAATGATGCCAAAAGGGGGAAGAAGAGTGAAAACCTATTGACTGACAATGTGACAATGTATGACGAATGAACCTAACCAACCTGACATTCATTTAGGTGGATCCCTATCAGCATTCATTTTTTTTGTTTCGTCAATATGGTCACTTGGTTTGTCATCATCAAAAAGGGGGAATTTGTTGAGTTATTATATTTAAGTTTTGATGATAACAAATCCAAGTGTAAAAATTTGTCCAAGTAATGTTGCTCCAAACATGATCTCCAAACAGGTCTAACTGGTGTTTGTAATCTTTATTGTATTAACTGGTTTGCTACATGTGAGAACAAGTCTTCAAAATAGGTTTTAATTGGTGATTCTATATTAAGTCAAGAACGCCATCTCGACAGTTGATTGTAAGGCATGTTCCTGAACTCTAGCACTGCAAAGAACAACTCCAGCAAACAAGGTGGCCTTGGTGTTCACAACAGCTCTACAAATCTTGGACAAGATGACTGGTTCAAAACAAGAAGTCTTGGGTATATAGATTTTATTTACTTAGACTCTTGTTAATATGCCAATATTGAGAACGCTTTTTAAACACATCTTGAATCGGTATTTGCGCTAAGTGCTTCAGAACACCAGTTGCGAACAACCCTGCAAACAGGGTGCCTAGGGTGTTTTTGAACTGAAGTGGCCATACCTAGTTATCTTTGAAAATTCATTTCGGTTGGCCAAGATCTCCAGAATACTTTCTTTAAACTCCAAGATTGCTATTTTTCTGGAAAGGATATTTCTTGAAAATATTATGGGAGATTTGCGAAAATAGGTTTTGGGAGATTTGTCAAAACTAAAAGATTTCCTTTGCCTATATTTTCGGATATGATAAAATTTCAAAAGCTGAAGATTTCTGGTTGCCTTTTGAATCTTCTTCACGGCTATGGGAAGATAACTCATCCCTTATACTTTAGGAAAAGTTTATCACTAGCCGTTGGGGAGTATCTTTGCTTGAAAATCGTTTTCCATACTTAGCTGATTCTTTGGTCTTAGCCGTTGGATTTTTATGTATAAAATTTTAGTTTTTTCACTCCCATTGAGAGACAAGAAAGTAAGCAAGAAAAAACGAGAAACACACAACATACGCAAAAAGGAAAATTTCAAAAAAGTGATTTTTCTAGTGAGAAGAATTTTTCGAGCTACACTTGAGAAAAGAAAGACCGACACAAGTTGTGTTTAAACTGAGCTTTCAATATATTGGCATAATAGGATCTTCATTGTATTGGCATAATAGGATCTTCATTGTACCTTACATCTGCTTAGTAAGAAGCACCCCCAGTAAGGTGTTTGTTGACTTTGATCCCAGATCAGTCGAAAGTAAGTGAGTGTGTCCTGGTCGTGTGGACTTTGGACGTGTCCAATCTGGTGCGATTTGGACGTGGTGTAACCTGTCTTAGAGAAGGAGGTTACGTGGTTGCAAGTTGTAACAAGGTGTGTTACATTTGTAACGAGTTAAGCCTGGTTTAGTGAAGTGGTTAAATCCTACATGAGGTAGGTCGTGGTTTTTCACACCTCAGTTGGGCTAGAGGTGTTTTCCACGTAAAAATTGTGTGTGCTTTATTTTTCGCATTTATCTTGGTGATTTTCGCATTTACAATATTTGAGAACACCCTCTGCAAACAAGTCACAAGGGTGTTTGTTATTCACAACGCGAAAATCAGACACCACAATTCACCCCCCTCTTGTGGTAGAATACTCACGGACTTAACAGGACTCATTTAATATTACATACTATTTTCGTTTCTTTCTTAATCATGCACAGTGTCCAATAATTTTGGTATAACAATTTATTTTGGATAGACATGATGTTGGACTCCAAATACATTGTCATCATTACTTATATATATGATTGAATATTTTTAATACCTAACAGCATAAAGGTTTATATCCTAGTAATAGTTACATGTTTTTGTATTGTATAAACCACTACTGTTGGTAGCATATTAATTTAGTACGAAGCCCATTGCAAAAGAAATAATTGTTGATAAATAAGTTTCGTTATTTATGAAATATATATAAGACATGGTCATATTTTAAAACCAACATGGGGATAATAACAAATGCCAATGGAATTTTTTGAAGTGGGTAATCGCAACACCAACAGTAATCATATGTTGGCAATGGTAACACCAACACATATCTATGTACAAAGATTTCTGTTTGAAATACTAGTGCCAATGAATTAAAACTATTGGAATAAGTTGTGCCAACAGAAATGCTAATAGATTGATTTATGTTTGGAATACTAATGCCAAGGGATCAAAATTGTTGGAATAACCAATGCCAACAAAAATGCCGGCACATCAATTTTTGTTTGTATTATTTAACATTTACAATGGAATACAATTTTCTGTTGGAAAGAGCTTTATGAACAGAACCAATCCCAACAGTATAGCCAACGGAAATATTTTTGTCGGCATAGCCATTACATACAGTAAATTGACTATTTGTCAACAAATGAATCATGTTGTCAAGTCGTATTTTTTGTGGTGAATGTTCATAAAATATTATATTAGCATGCTTATATTTTAGGAGTGTTAGGGTTCTTTGTTTTCCTATGGGTGAACACTCATAGTTGATATAAATCTTGACGTATGCCTGAACGTATAGTTGTGCATGATTTTAGGATCGCTTGGTATTGCTTATGTATAGCTTATGGTCTTGTTTGGTAAAGAGCTTTTTGGCCTCAAAAAGCTCTTTTTTTGGGTATTAGCTGTTTGACTTGGGTCAAAAAGCTCTTTTGATTGTTTGGTTAGATAGCTTTTTGAATTAGCTTTTTGGATACAAAAAGCTATTTGGAAGAACTTTTTGCATCAGCTTATTACTATTTATCACCAAATTTACCATATTACCCTCCTTCTTTTGACATAATTATATTTATAGTATTTAGCACAAAAATCCTACTCCTTCCTTCATTTTTTCATTCTACGTTGTTCTTCCAATGGGTTTCTTCTCCAACCCCTCATCATTCAACTCAGAGAAAGCCATCTTTGAGGATTGTTCAACCAATAAGGTAATTCTTCAACCCCAAATGCTTATATTTTCATGTGCTGTTTTTAATTTTCATTCTCATTCTTTCTTCTTCAACAATTATTTTGTGGGTTGGATTTCTCATGGAATTGAATGGATGGATGGATAATCTAACACCCACAGTAGGCTTGATGATGACATGTTTGTTGACATTTACATTGTTTCCTTACCTTCTATTTTAGTTTTGGTAAGCTTTTATGTGTTCATGGAATTGTTTGGAGGTGTGGGCAATTACACAACAAGCAAATTGGGGTTTATTTAATCAAACTTTGATGGTTTATTGTTGTTATGTTATTGAATTTGTGTATTAAGGTTATACGATTCTAAGAACTCAAAGAAAATGAAATCTTTTCACAACGCACACCAAGTGCTCCATGAAATGCCTAAACCAATAATATCATGGGTGATTGGCATTTGCACAACTGATTTGGGGATGGGAGGAATAGCAGGTGCTGAAGCGCACATAGTGAAACAACAGATTTTGGAGGTGTGGAAGTTTACACTCTATTTCCCTTATTCTGCTTGCTCTTTCCCCCTTCCCTATCCCACCTCTAAAGAAAAGATATATGGCAAATTTATTCTGTGTTTTCTTCTAAAGCAAAATCTATCTTTTGATTCATTTTTGCAAATTTAATGTAATTATCATCATATCACAGAGTAAAAAAGAGCTTCTACTGTGCCAAATAAGTGTCATATGTTAGATCATATTTCACTTTTATGTTCCAGAATGAGCAGGAAGTTTGAAACCTATTTTTCCTTTTTTTTGAAAATATTTTTGTTTCAATTTAGTTCTAGTATATTGAGAATGCTTGCATATAGTGATGTACATAGATAAATCCTTCATCTTGGCCATGCTTTTTGGTGTCAAAATAGCAGCGTAGGTAGTATTGTGTCTTCTAATGAGTGAGGATCATATTCTTATAAGGTCCATGCTTTGTATAGACTTAAACAAGAAATCCTTGACATGAATGATTTTAGTTATCTTAATAGTGGGTTTTGTTAGAGGGAATGGCAAACATATATATAGCATACTGCATTTCTAGGATTTGAATAAGGACATAGGGAGGTTCCAATGGCTACTTATGGATGAAGGGTACTGGAGCTATTAAAACGCTTGATACAGTCATTGTATTCGGGTTTATCAACCATTTATTGAGTTGATTTTGTCCATGTAGTGAGGTATCGTGTTCTTCAATGCTAGGCTTGATATATTTCACTACAATCTAGTCACCTCTCCTTCTTCAATATGTTTTCGCTAATTCTTTATGTTTCACCTTGGTTTTTTAATTAGTTCATTTATTTAATTGTTTTTGGATCATTCTAGTTTAAAATTTTGATTTAGGATTCATTTTCTTTTAGATGGCACCGCCTAGAGAAGGGGATAAGCAAAATAACCAAGTGGGTGAAGAGGGTCATGCTAATTGGTCTAAGGAAGCTCTTCTTATGTTTTGTGATCTATATAGTGAGCAAGTTGAGAAGAGTAAGGGTAAGAAAGGAGGGACAATCTGTCAAAGGCTTCCATAGAAGGAAATAGCAACAATCTTTTAAAAGAAACCAATTTATCGTGGACTAGGAAACAACTAAAGAACAAGTACGACTTGATGAAGGCTAGATAGGGTTTATGGAAAAGGTTAAAAGGAAGAGAAACTGGCCTAGGATGGGACCATGAAAAAATGGACAATTGCAGCTAGTGCCGAGTAGTGGGCTAAGAACATTGAGGTTAGTTATGTTTTTAAACTTGTCTTAATTTAATTGCTAATAACTTTGATATATATATATATATATATATATATATATATATATATAATTTTTATTTTAAAACTAGATATGAACGTTATAAGTATCTTTGTTTTATATATATAAATATACATACATATGTGTGTGTGTGTGTGTGTATATATATATATAGAGAGAGAGAGAGAGAGAGAGAGAGAGAGAGAGAGAGAGATACATATATATACATACATACATACATATATATATATATATATATATATATATATATATATATATACACACACACACATATGTATGTATGTATGTATAGGAAGATGTCAAATTTAAGCCATTTCGAGATGAGGGAATTGAGCCATAACTGGAACACAAAATGGACCGGTTATTTGCAGGTAGTGTAGCAACCGGAGAGGGTATAATGACTCCTAACATGGATCCTCCTTCTGACCATACACAACAAGAGCAACAAGAAGTGTACATCCCATCTCCACCAAACAACGAAAGCATTCATGATTTGGCATTTATTGTTGAGGATAATGTTGAGACAATTGATGCTAACTTAGGCATGGGTGCTAGTGCATGGCAAGAGCTGTGGTGTGAAAGCTCGCCTGTAGCTACTCCTTCTCCAACTCAAATGGTACACAATGATGGATGTCAAGTAAGAGGCAAGAGGCCATTTGAGGGCAATGTTTTGGGAGATAATAAGAGTGCAAAAACTGAAGGTGGTAAAAAAAATGGGGTCAGCTGCCGTGTTGTGTAAAAAGCTTGATAGCTTACTAGAGTCCATAAATGAGAGGAATAAGAGAAAAGCATGTGCCGTTGAGCCTACTCCTAGTTTTGTTGATGCTTTTGGCAAAGTTGCTTACTTTTGATCTTGAGACATCATTGTTTTCCTTTGCTTGTGCTCTTATGGAAGATCTGTGAAAGAGAATCACTCTAAATTGTTCGTCAACTGATCGTGTCATTAGCTGGATGAGATACTTGTACATTGAGCATAACAAAAAATGAAATTTGTTCCTTAAGCTCCTGTTAGAATAGCTATGAACTTAGCTAACTTCACTAGCTAGCATATGCATTGAAATGTTTAAATGATGGCTACTTTTTGTAAGTTGTAGTTTAGCAACTAGCTAGCATATGCATTGAACTGCATAATTGGTCATTATTTTTGTGTGGATTGTAGTTGGTTGACTTTTAAACTACATTGGAAATATGAACTTGTATCTTTTGGTATGAACAATGAACTTGTAACTTCTGGTTGAAGTTGTGAACTTTGATTCCTACATTGTATAACATGTAACTGCACTCATATTCTGATTATGATTTCTTCTCTATCAAGTGGCTTGTATCTAAGTAGACTATGTTATACTAGTGTCACTTGCAGAAATGGATGACCAAGATATAGGTGAGCAAGTTATGCAATGGAAATATATGGATGATGACGATGGCGACGATAGTGATGATGAATTTTGGGATAAGATGCTTTATGCAGTATGTTGTATTACTCATTATTACATTAAACATGTACATGAGGAACCTTGTATGACTTCTTATATGATTGGTGAGAAATGGATGAATGAACTATTAGATGGTCATGAAAAAAGGTGCTTCAACATGTTTAGAATGGATCAAATTACTTTCTGTGGTCGATCTGCTGATTTACAATACAAATATGGATTGAGGCCTTCAGATAGAGTGTTAATTTTGGAGAAGGTTGGGTTGTTCGTTTATATTCTTAGCAAAGTTGCTTCAAACAGAAATGATCAAGAGCGCTTCCAACATTATGATGAGACCATTAGTAGAGTGTTCAAAGAAGTTTTGGATGCAATAGATGGTCTTTGGAAAGATACTTTAAACCTAGAGACCCTAAATTTAAAGACATCCCACAACAAATTGTCAATGATAGTCGATATATGCCTCATTTCAAGGTAAGATTGTGTTTTGTATTTATGCTCATTATTTGCGGTTACATTCATCATATAACATTAATCTTGTAAATATTCTATTTTAGGATTGTATTGGAGCTTTAGATGGAACACATATTGCTGTAACTATTTCTAAGGAGGACCAAATGTGTTATGGAGGGAGAAAGGGAATACCAACTGTAAATGTCTTAGCGGTATGTTATTTTGATTTGCAATTTATATACGTATTAACTGGCTAGGAGGGATCAACTCATGATGCACGAATCTTGTTATCTACAATGAGAAACCCAAGACTCAAATTTCCAAAGCCACCACCAGGTATTATTTTATATTTTTATTATCTATATTTTTTTAATTTGCTAATTATATATTTTAATGTACATTTAGGTAAATATTAATTATATATATTAATTGTAGAGTTTATTAAATATATATTTTAATGTACATTTAGGTAAATATTATTTGGCTGACAAAGATTATCCTAAACGAGAAGGAATTTTAACACCATATTCAAAGACAAGATATCATCAATCGGAGTTTTGTGGTGCAAATCCTAGAGGTTATAAGGAAATATTTAGTCGGGCTCATTCATCCTTAAGAAGTTTCATTGAAAGGTCATTTGGTATTCTAAAGGCTAGATGGAAAATACTACATTCTATGTCTTGATATTCAATTGAAGACCAAAATAGGGTGATATTGGGAACCTTTGCATTGCATAATTTTATTAGAAGAAGTGCAGCTCAAGATCTAGCTTTTCGAATCATTGATGAAGATCCAGATTTCAACCTTGTTGACTCACTTCTTGATGTTGTCAGTGATCCCTTAGAAGATCTAGCAACAATTCCAGAACTCCAGAAACGTCAACCGTTTCTGACAATATTGCTTCAAACTTTGACGTAGAATGTTCTAAATTACAATATTAATTAATTTAATTGAAAATTTGTGCTAACATTAGACCTTTTGTTTTAGATTTTTCGTTCGTTTTTTGGTCTTTTCGGATAAGAGTTGTGGAAGGTCATGATGTTTAAATTAATGATTTTAATCTTAAAAACTTTCTTCAATTTAAGAAATAATGTAGATTAATTAGTATTTTGGGGTGTAGATAGTTCTAAACGTTATTATGTTGCAAATTTCAATTAATACCAAAAATAAAATTAAAGTCAATTAAACAAAAATACAATGATAATAAACATTAAATTTGGGTGAAGGTATAATTGTAATTATATATATTTCACAAGTCACAATCTATAATTCCCAATTCATGTGAAAAAGAAAAATGAAAATGCAATAAAAATAATTATGTTATTAAAAAAGTAATGAAATTTTGTTAAGTTAGAAACAGCTAATTTTACCAAACACTTTTTTCAGAAACAACTAATGCAATCAGCTAAGTCAAATAATTAATGCAATCAACTAACAGCTAACAGTTAACAGCTAATAGCTGATTGCCAAATTGGACAATATATAAGTATTTAATTAAAACCAATAGATAAGGAAAAGTATTTCATTTCTTTGTTTTATAAAAAGCGTACATAACTTAACCACTTAGTGAAAAATGACAATGAATGCAATATTTGGTAACATTTCTCTTATCTTTACTACTAGTGATAACATTACAATGTTCTTAATTTAGTTATATTTTCCTTTTAAACTTTAATGAGTTAATATCATGTTTTATAAGTTATGATTTAAAATGATTCTTTATTTTAATGTTTAATAGGAGGTTTATCCTTTAGATCAAGAAAAAGACTTCAACATCTCTTAATTTTAATTAGTACTAGTTAATGAGACTAATATCATTAGATATTATTAATAATTAGCTAATCATAAAGGATAAGTTATGTGTTCAACAAGTTGTAAAAAGAGAAGTTGAAAACCAATCGTGTGAAGCACGGTATTGCAAATAATGTTGATGTAATTCAGCACAATTTTTTACCATTTAATAGTATTTAATACCATTTTTTGTTCTCAAGCACTATTAGATACTTATTAAAATTACCTTCGCTCTATTTTTTGCAACACCTCTTAGCGTCGTTTAGTAACATTCAATGCTTGCCTATACTATCTAGTACCACTCATTGTCAACTATCTAATTTAATAACACTCAACGATAGCATCGTTAGTTTCAGTCTGAAGGATATGCCCTTACGCTCTTTTCGATTTATTCAAAACTCAAATTATAAATGCAATATTAGAAGAATAATGTAAATGGTGCTACAGACAATTACAACCACTAAATTCAACCACTTAAGTTGAGATTAAACTAATCTAATTAACTTAATACCTAAAAGCGTCAAACAAACAAGTTGTTAACACCATAATACAAATAGAAATTAATATTAAACTATGGCATGGCTTAGACATTGCTCTAAGGATGATTTCTCCAAAATTAAGAAGTAAATTTCAACCAAGCGATCGTTCTCTAAGATTGACATGATGATAATTAATCTGGTGAATTCTCAATTATGCTAGTAGTACGTGAATCAATGTCCAAATTAAAGATGCTTATATTAATATGAGATAGTAGATTAAATTTGATGGATGATATACGTGGATTAAGAGTCAATGGTGTTTTGTCTTGAGGGACAAAATGCTTAACGTATGTGAAGTAAGAGAAGGATGACAAGGGCCAAGGGCTTGTTCATTTGAATTTTTTGGAGCATTTTCTAACCGCTAAACACTTCTAAACATTGTTAACCGCTACCAAGTGCGGTTAACCACTCCCAAACACTAACCACTATTTCTAAATGCTCCTAACTGCTCCTAAAACGTAGCCAACCACTGTTAGCCACTAACCACTAGTCTAACGGTGGCAATCTTTTCTGAAAGGACAAGCATTTTTGTCATTTAATTTTGTGAGGAACGTTATTTGATTGTTGACGCAATTTAGCGTTGTTCGATTTCTTTGAAATTTTTTGATGTGATGAAATGTGTTCAACTAGTTGCAAAATTATAGTCATTATATTTGGGTAACTAGAGAATATAAAATTACTTTTGCTCAAAATCATTACCCACAATACCTAGCACTATCAATTGTTCCTTAACAATCTCAAATGCTCTGAAGTGCAATAGTGCTCTGCAATGGTGTTCAACTCTTTCTATTGCATAAATTGTATATTATATGAAAAAATAAAGTCATAAATGCTCATTAATATATGTTCAGATAAAAAATGTAAAGTCGTTGCATAAAAAATGATCATTGATAATAATAAATGCTCCTGAAGACTGCCAATAAACTCTACCAATGTGCCCAACCGTTCTCAAACACAAAATGCTTAACTGTTAAATCTAATGTTGTTAACTGCTCTAAAGTGCTTGTAACCACTGCAATACCTTAAATGCTAATTATAAATGCTATAACGAATATTCCATTAGTGTAGAAGTGTTTCATGTCTTTTGCCTTGAAAAAATATGCCAAAAAATCTCAACTTGCATGCCCTTCTCAACCATGGGACATATAGAACAAGAGAAGGGAACATGTCTTCCAGGACATAGAAGAAAGGATAAGATTATTTTTCCGCAACAAGATGGGGCCTAAGCTATGGCATTCGCACACATATGGCCAAATTATAGGTGGCTACCTTTTGTATAATCTTTGACAAACCAAAAATTATTTTTACTATTTTACAAATAGAGCATGATAAAAATGCTTCCTAAAAGCAATGAAATAATCCACCCAAAATTTGATTTTTCCTAACATAGGATATTAAACAAAAACTATCCTTTACTCAAAAAGAAAGGCTAGAATTCTGACAAAACAATTGTTTTGCAAGATGTGTGCGTGCTTCAAAAATTTTATTAATTGTTGAGTCTAAGTTATAATTACAAATAACTTCCCCTTTGTAAATCCTTTGCAAGCTGCTCAGATAGTCACATTATTTACTCATTCTAAATCTTGATGGTGTGTCGCTATTTTAACTTTACAACATTTGTCCCTGCCTACCTCTTCACTTTTTTCCCCATCTTTCAACTCATCTGAAATTCTCAATTTCATTTTTGCTCCATGTTGTAATATAAAATGATACATGTTGTTATATTTTATAATCACGACACTTTTTCTTCATTTATTTGTCTACAAATTATTATCCGCTATTTTCAATTTTGTTTCTATCTTAACATTATGGTGTAGAAGATTGACAAGGATGTCACTTGAAGTCTTGAACTTAATTTTTGGATCCCAAATATTCTATTAATTGAATTAATCGACACCAATGTATGAGTTGTATGTAATTATAATTATTTTTAACCTTTGGTCTAATGAAAGTATGGACTTTAATGTATGCTACATAATTGAATTTTGTTCCAATTAGTATAGTTGACAAATCTTGACTCTTGATCGAATGAAAATAAATCCCATCCATTAAAATTTATAACTTACAATATATTTTAAAGGTTAACTTCTCACAATTATTTTTAACTTATGTGTTAGCTACTCTCTCCTAACTCCTAAGTCTTCGACTTTCACACTTAATCATTCCACTCATCTTCGCCCTCCCTTGTCCACTCCTTTGGCTCTTACATGGGAGTATGAATCTAATCCGCACTCAAATAACCCCTTGTCACCATTGTTGAGAAGCTTTTGGGTGTTAGCTTTTAAGTTTGTTTTTGGATTTGTGTCCCAAATTCCCTTTTCAACCCAAGTGGGGTTTTGTTTTGTGAAGAAGGAGTTTGGTGATTTATAGACATTATTTAATGGAAGATTCTTTGGTTATAGATCTTCTCTTTTATAGAAATCATAAGATTTGTATATTTTGAGTTAAAGATATTTTCCTTTATTTGGAATGTTATCTTTTGGAGTGTAACTTCTCATTTATCGGAAGATATTTTTTCGGTTTTCCTATATATTGATGGTTTTTGTTCACCTTTTGCATGCTTAAGTTTGAAAGCCACTCTATTATGGTAAGAGAATTTGGTGATTTTGGGATTTTGTGTGCGAGTTGCCACCTCTCTTTGGTTGATTTGTTGCGTTGAGATTATTTGTTGTACTCTTTCTCAATTAATGAATTTGTTGTGCTCGTCGTTGCTTTGGTTTTTCTTTGTTTGGAATTTCCACATTAAAATCATATCTCCTACTTTGTTTTGATCTTGTTTTATTTTTCTCAATTTGTTTGTCATCTTATATTTCACTTCTAGTTATTAATTGCTCGAATACTAACCCTAACAAGCAGTATCAGAGCAGATGTTTGCCTAATAAGTAGTATCAGAGCTTTGACTATATGATAACTACTATTAGAAAATCTACTATTGATAAGTATGATGGTAAGATCAGTTTCAATATAGAGAGAGTCAAGTTAAGAGTCGTTCTTACACCAAGTTTGATCTTGTTTCACTATTCAAGTACAAAAGGCTAATAGAGCCCAAATTGACAGTGTTCGGCATCCACTTCAGATCCATTCTGAGGAGCATAAAATTATTGAATTTAGGTATAGATATTCTTCCTTGAATTAGCTTTCTAATAACATATTATACACCAATGTTTGAAAAGCAACAAAAAAGATATAAGTCGAATATTTGGGCTTGAGCTGAAAATGACATCTATTTGCTATTTTGTCTGTATCTTGTTCCATGCTTACCTAGAAATCATGAAATTAGTTTTATTAGAAACTATACTTAATAAGCTTTCAGAAAAAAAAGGATCACTCAAAACGGAGGTCGAACGTGAAAGTTATGGCAAAAAAAAATAAAAATAAAAAATTGGGTTGTTTGCTGCCTAGCCTAAGAACTTAGTCAGGTTCCTGCTTGGTACAACTTGACCAAACCATGAGCTGGACCGAGTCTTCTGGCTGGGAACCCAACCGGGCTCCCTTTCTCCAAGTCTTTTTCTGCCTATACAAGATTAAGTAACTAGAATTCTAAGCTCATTAGTTTACCTAGACTAGTTAGTCAGAACTCTAGCTGAATTAGTGTAGCAATTTAAATTAATCTTGATGGAACTAGGATTATGTCTCCTTTCTCTAAACCAATTTGGACCATTCCCTCAACCACTATAAATAGAGAACTAACCCTAGGGGTTAGAGGCATCAATCAATTGGCATCATTTAATTGGCATCAAAATCGAAAATTTTCCATCAGTCAATTCGCATTAGTCGCTTGACCTCAATTAGAAGATGAAATCAAATTGGCATCAAAATACATCAAAAAACTAGAGAAAGGATAGCATCAAAATCTAGGAGAGAAATACTCCACACATTGGAGGTATTAGGAGAGAGATAATTGGGTCACCCATTAAAAAGGCGTCATTCTGCTGGGTTCCTAGCCAAATCAGGTGGATTAACTTGAAAGCGAAAACTCTATCTTCTTCTACTGTTCTACGCTATTTCTCTTTTGTGATTTTTGATACTAAATTACCAAAGATATAATCTTTTGGTAGTTCCCCGCCTGTTGTAACTGTTATCTATTTCATGGATTTTTGTTGGAGTAAAGTTTGTACCTTTTGCATGATTTAATATAATTTATACTACTATGTTGCTTGAGTATGTGTTAGCAAGATTAAGTTTTGATTTCCCGTGTCGATTAGAAGAGGTCGTTAGCAATGACGTTCTATGATATGATGCACTCCATCATGTCACCATACCATCACCCTTGAATTTGGATCCTAGGTTTCAGTCCATGGAGCCAAGATGGCTTTATTAGGGATAAATTGGGCCCTTTGAAAACATTTTTCAAGCGAATTAACAATCCCTTTTGTTGTCCTTTTCGATTGTCCCTATCGGTTTATGGTTTGCTTTGAAAAGTAAAATTGGGTTGTAATTTTTTCCTATAACTCACTAATGACTCTATTAGTCAAATTTTAATAGCTTTTTTTTATGATTTCACCTATTTCCTCTTTTTTGCACTTTAGAATTGGGTTAAAGGATTCAGATCCTGACAACCGGGCATGTCTGGAAAAGAATTCAGGGCCAGAATTGGCCCAAGAACCCAGTCGGGTTTCTACATCAGGTTTGTGCCAAAATCTAGGCCAGACTGAGCTACTGGTAGAGATGAAGCCAAGGAACTGGACCTAGCTCTGACCACGGAGCCCGCCTGGACTCCTTGGTCAAAGCCAAGGCCAGATTCCCCTTGATCTTACAACCCAATTCTATCTATGTTTTAAAAATGAATTAAAAGATTAAATCTATTTCTAAAAAATAAAGTATTTACCACATGAATCCAACCATTTGTGGGGGAATTACCCTCAAGGAGGTGCATCCTTACAAAGACCAAGGAGCAATGGGATGAGAATGATGAAGAGGCTCTTACGACAGTTCAACTTTATGTTCCAAACCATCTTCTCAACGAGGTCGTTCATTTTACATGCACTATGGATCTTTGGCTAAAGTTAGAACAACTTTATATGACTAAAAGTCTCGTGAACAAAATTCGTCTGAATTAGCATTTGTATCCTTTCTGCATGGCTGAAAGTACTCTTATTCAAATTCACGTCGACGAATTTAATTCTATTCTTCCAGGTATGTAGAATTTGGAAGTTGAAATTGCTAATGAGGATAAAGCCATATTGTTGGTTGTTCACTTTAAATAAATCTTGCTATATAGTAGTAATGAAGTTCTGATTTACGAGGACGTCAAGTTTAACTTGCTATCCAAAGAAAAATTTGGCTTTGAAATGCATTCTAAGGAGAAAATTGAAGGCTTGACTGTTAGGGGTGGTTCTTGAAAAACGAATTTTAAGTCTAAGCCTCAGAGAACTTGTTATTATTGACCAGAATTTGGGCATAAAATTTTTGAGTTTTGTAAATTAAAATTTAAAAAGGATAAAGAGGAACAATATCATATTTCTGCTAAAGATACTTTTGCTGAAATTGAGTCAAGCGTTGATGTTTTGCTTGCTACTTCTCTTGAAAAGGGGAGGGCTTTTCAATGGTTCTTAAATTTTGGATGTATTTATTACATATGTGTAACACCCCCAGCCCCTAGGGCCGAAAGCGTTACGTTTTTCTAAATTCTTACTTAAATTCTGGGACGAAACGGACAGAGTTTCCCCTGAAAACTGACCGTGTCCAGGCTAAACGCCTTACAATAAGTCCCTGTAAATCAACGGAAGCGTAAACATATAAAACATAACTCAACGACCACACGCCGGAGTTCATAACTCTACGAGCCACCCGCTCGGAGTACACCAAACAGAATAGTTCATTAATACAGAAAAAGTAAAAGATACAACTCAACGGTTTACACAACCAGAGTATGGGGTTTACATTCCAAAACATAACTAACTTTGACCAAAAGACGTCTAACTGACTGGATGGTTGGCTCATATGGCCATACAGAGCGACTCATAAACAATATGCATTACACGAACTTAGAATACTTATTTACAATAATTTCAAACTAAGAATACATGACATGACTTCATTAAGCACGTAAGATCCCTTCAAATGGATCTAAACAACACCTGGCAAGCAAGAATGAGTTCCATCTCGACGTAGCTGACTCCACTTCTTTCTGTTATAAAGAAAACCTGGGGAAAAAGGGGGAAAGAGTAGTGGGATGAGCAACTACGCGCTCAGTGAGTGTCCCCCGACCCCCTTAAAACTAAAACCGTTGCAGGCAATAATATCTTTACTAGTCACATATCACGTATCCATACTTTACTATCATATTAGGCATTCACAAAGTTTTCATAGAAATATCACTAACCGTAAGCTTCACTTTAACCACTAAACATATTTCTAGGTCCCTAAATGACCAAACTTCTTTACTAACAGGCAGTCAAACAATGAAGCAAACAACGAGGCTAAACACACAACTTTCTTTCTCATAAACATAACTCATAATATCCACTTAATGAACAGTTAGGTAACACTATGGCTATAATAATAAGTTACATGTCACAGATTGTAAACACTTAAACATGATGGGTTCTTAGTTTCAATCAACGGTGGCATCATAGGAACTCACTTACACAACTTGTGATTCTAATCATAACATTGGATGCCTTGCTACTCATTTCAAGAAATCATTACATGATGCACGTGTGAAGAATATGGCCACATGGCACCTTGAAATCACATACATCTAACTATAATGCTTGTAAACTCACTTTGAAGCCACATATTCTTTAAAGTCACATGCTTTGAAGTTACAAGTGTAGACGCTTTCTTTTCTTTCTTTGCAAGCATTTCTTAAAAGTTCTGAAGGTTAACTTCCTTTTAAGAAATCTCTTCATATTGCCCTTTTAGGACCCTTAAGACTTTCTTTTCATACTCGTATCTTACTTAGCATCTCATTCACAAGTTATACTTGGAACATGCACATAACACTTTTGATACTTTGCTTAGATCTCATTCATATGATATGCACAAGTCATACATAGGAAACTTTCTTTCTTTTCTTTAAAAACACTTCATTTAGCCTCTTGAGGCTCATAAAAACTCTTCTCTTAGCCTTTTGAGGCTCATATATCTTTTGAAAGAATCTCTTTCATCTTGGTCTCATAATGACCCTTAAACTTTCTTTCTGAAATACTTAAAAAGGCGAAATGCCAACTGCTTTTCTCATTTGATAAGAAACTACTTCTGGGCATAAGAAACTAACTTTTGGATCTTAACCCTCGTCAGGGTCTCTAGGGACTACTCCCTAGGCTATATAGGGATTCCCCCGTTCGAGCAGGTTCACTCCCTATCTATTGTCCCTATGCACTTATCTTAGCCATTTAAACTTGTCTTAACGACTAATACGTTTGCTGCCTCTCACAGCGAAAACCTTTATCATGCAACTCACGCTTTTGTAAAACTCTTTAGGGATTCCCCCGTTCAAGCGAGTTCACTCCCAAAACTGTTTTCATTTAATTAAAATAGGCCATCATGCATTAATGGTTATGACTACTATCATTTCAAAACAAGAAATCTTTCTTTGAAGACTCACTCTTATGCACATAATGCAATTTAAGCATTTAAGTACATATATTGCATATATCATATTTAAGCACTTCATATCAATTCAACACAATGAGCCACACATGGCCTCGCAATCCACACGATTGTGGTTAATTCACAACCCAGTCTCCCTCCTCACTTTCACCGTACCACAAGACCTCAAATGCTCATAATGTTGTCCTCAAACCATCCAACTACTATCTCGTTTCATCAATTTATTAATCACAATATGTTATCATATTGGCTTATATAAAAGAGAGTGAGGTTTAAGCTCTTACCTGAGCAACCACACCATTCAGCCACATATAACCACATTTCTTTATGATCAACAACACTTTATTCAGTACATCAAACATTCTAATCATATACAATGCATTTCGAAGTAACTTTCCTAAGCATGAACGTACTAAGAAGGGGTTCAAATGAAAGCTAACATGATTCAATGACCTCGAATTTAATTCAATTACATGCATTAGCTAGTTTTAATTCGAATCGAAGCTAAACACGTTTAAACAACTTCCAAATTAATTCCTTTTCACATGTTAGCTACTTAACTTGAGTCGAGGCTAAACACGTTCATATAACTTCGAAATTAATCCCCTTTCATGCATTAACTCATTACTTGAATCGAAGCTAAACATGTTAAACTAACTTCGTTTTTAATTAGAAACTTAGGCATGAATTAGCTATATGCATTCGAATTAACACTAAACATATTCGAATTGAAGCTAAACATATATAAACCCCTTCGAATTAACATATTATGCATAATTTACCTAAATTGATTCAAATTGATTCTAAACATGCATGATTCATTCCAATGCTACTTTTCAGGCCTTAGTTAATTAAACTAACATACAACACAACTTAAAGGTTAAAACGATTTCGAAACTACTAATACTTAGGAGGTGAGAAACACCCACCTGGATTCCAAGCTAAGAATCCATTCTAAGGGCTTTTTGGGACTGATTTGAGTGCTCATGAACCCGAAGATTCCCCCTTTCTGCCGCTAGACCCTGACCCGAAGCAACCATGCAGATCCGGTTTCTTCCCTACTTTCGTTGCTACTGACATTGCTGCTGCTAGTGGTCGCCGAAATTGAGCCCAGCTGCCGGAATTGAACCCCACCGCCGACGGTGTGAGTCTCTGTGATTTTTGACACCTAGGGCTCGAAAACCTAGCCCTCAAACCCTTGATTTGCGTAGCCCTTAGTGGACGCTGGACTCGAGCCCATCGGAACCCTAGCCGTCGACCACCGCCGTGATCGCCATGGTCACGGCTCCTCTCCTCGCCGTCTCGACCTCACTTCCTCTCTCTTCTCTGTGGCCGATCTGTGCTAGCCCTTGCGGTTGCCGCCGAGCCAGGTGACGGCTGGCGATGGCGCGTCGTCGGTGCGCCACCATCATCATCGGTGGCCCCCTCTTTCTCCCTCCTCACTCAGCCTCTCTCTCTCTCCCTCTTTCTCCGCGTGGTTCATGGGGCAGGGTCATGAGACCCCCCCCCCCCGAGTCGCGTTTTGCCGTGAAGAGAAAGGGGGTCTCGACCCCGCTTTTGATTTCTTTTCTTTTTTTTTTGGTCAATTGCTAGTCTAATTCGTATCTCGAACCTGACATCCTATCCCGAATCGATAATACGACCCTTCGCCCATTATTCGATCCCAAATACATCTAGGTTTGATTTAATAAACCTCAAAACTAATTCTAAGGTTAAAAACTTAATCGTACTCGGGAAACGACTAAATAAATCGAACAACAACTAAATTAAACTATTGATATAATTTAAAGGTATAAATAGCACGAATGAACTTTAAAATCAATAATAGCAATAATAATCCCTTTTTATAAAATTATAGCTCCCATAAGCACGTCAATAATAATTTAACTCATACAGTTACTAAAAATATGGTTTTGTAACGTAAAAAGCAAAACAAGCAACTTAATGTAAAAATAACGAAGACAGGTCTAACAATATGTCATCATAAGGACTTGCTGTCCACATATGGTCTTGTTGATTATGGTGTTGTGAATATGGGCAACGATGTCCAATGTAAGGTTGCTGAAATTGGTACTATTTAGATTAAGGTTCATGATGGTGTTGTGAGAACCTTAATAGAAGTTCGACATGTTTGCAATTTGAATCATAATCTGATCTCTTTAGGTGTCCTTGAAGCAAAAGGCTTAGGTATTCAACTGAAGTTAGAGTTCTAAAGGTTTGTGAGTGAGGAGAAGAATTCGAGTTTTAATATTTGCAACCCCAAGTGAAAGGTCTATCGTCAAGTACTTAGGATGTCGTCCATTAAGAGTTGGATTTCAAGTACCGAGATTAACTTAAGTATTCAATCTAGGCCAAGTGAAAGGGAGGAAATGAAAACAACTGTAAACTAAGCTAATAAAAGCAAAAGAGGTGGCTTGAGGCTATTATTTTACCAATTGGCGAACTAAATATACAAGATGAGTCCTAACATACCCGACTTATACCCTCAACTGAAGATGGTCGGTTGAGCCATCGAAGACCACCCAAGCCATCTCTTAAAGGTCATGAGCTAGTCTAATAAGTCTAACCACCTATTTTCATGGGGTTAGCCAAAATTAGACCACAAGGTTAGCAACCCTCGGACCTAGCTAGGATTGGGGCTATTTTTATGTCCAAATCCCGGCTATTCCCTCTTCTACACTAGCTAATTGACCTCACCACTTGGCATAAGTCAATCACCCAAAAATATAAATGAAAGCTGTCTCAAGCATTTCATCAAACACTTGGTGAGCATGAGAGAAAACTCTAAATTCTAGGCATAAATTAGGTGTAGTTAGGCCTACTCCTAGACTAATTAGCCATCAAGAGGCTAATCAAAATCCAAGACAACCAAAATTAACAACTAATCATCAACAAAATACAAAAACCCCGAAACAAGCCTAAACTAGCAAATAACTCAACAAGCATGAACTATGGAAATTAATCTAATCTAACATGGCTTAATACAACTAATGAATAGAAAATCATAAGAAAAACTAAACATTTGACCTAAATATAATCTAAACTAACAAGATTAAATAAGAACAAATATGAAATAAGAAGAGAGAGAGGAATGAGAAAACTTATGGATTGCTTGGATGAATTTGAATGTATAATGCTTGAACCCCAAAAACAAGCCAATTAATCCTAATCTACCTACTTTATTCCTCCTAATGAGATTTTTAAAGCTAAACTAGCCTAAAAATCGCCCCAAAGGAACCCCTAGAAAGTCCTCGAGCAAGGCCTTTTCTAGGAATCGAGGCGGGGCAAAACAAAGGAGCAGCAGACCAGGGGGCGACGGTCGTCGCTTAGCCGATGGCCTATTGGCTGGGTGATCGATGGCCGTCACCAACCTCATGTCTGCTGTTGGCTTTGTCCATTGGGTGGTCGAGCTTGACAATTGTCGTGCAGTCGACCAGCCCCCTATCGCCCGTTGCTTTGTCTTCTTTTTTTATTCTTTTTTTGCTCCTTTTCACGGCACTTGCTTGGTTGATCTTATTACCTATAAAAGTAAATAAAAGAAGTATAAATCCTAAAGATTATATTATTTTATGAGCTAAAAATTAGATGAAAGGGACATGTAAAATGCTACAATTTAGCACCGGATAGTGAGGGTGCTAAGGTCTTGTTGAATGGTTTAAAGCTTGGTGGCCTCTATGTTCCATAGGGTTCTATATAACAGGGTGTTCAGGGTCTATAACAGTTTTGGTTTGCTTTTCTGATGATGACTTCACTCATCAATTTCATGTGTGGTTGAATCACATAAGGAAGAAAGCTCTGGTCAAGTCGGTTCCTTTACCTAAGTCTAAGGCGTGCATAGACTTAGTTGTTGATCTTAGGTTTTTAATTGCCCTTCGGGGCTCTGCTTTTCAGGGGCTCTACCCTTTGCGGTTCGGTGGTAGTGATGGGTGTTGCAAATAAAATTTGGTCCAATGTAGAGTTTGTTGGGTGTGTGTCCCAAATCTCATTTTCAATGCAATTGAGGTTTTGTCTCTTGCATTGAAGTTTGATGATTTATGGAAATTATTTTATGGGATATCTTTTGGTTAGAGATCTGCTATTTCTGGAAATTATAGGGTTTTTATATTTTGGGTTAAGGATCTTTTCCTTTATTTGAAAAGTTATCTTTTGGAGTGTTTCTTCTTCTTCATAAGAATATATCTTTTAGCCTTTCCTGTATATTAAAGGTTTTTCTTCACCTGTTGTATACTTAAGTTTGAAAGCTATTCCATTGTGATGAGAAGAGAGTTTGATAAGTTTGAGAGTTTGTGTGTGAGTTGCTATTTACCTTTGGTTGATCTCTTGAGTTTAGATGGCTCATTGTATTCTCTCTTAATTAATGGATTTGTTGTACTCACTGCCACTCGTGGTCTTTTTCGTTTGTGTTTTCTACATGAAAATCTTGTGTCCCACTTTGTGTTTGATCTTGTTTTATTTTTCTCAATTTTGTTTGTCATCATGTATTATGTTTCTGCTTATTAATTACTTGAATACTAACCCTAACAAGCAGTATCACAATAATTTTTGCCTAATACCTATAATTCTCTATTTCCAAAACCCTGCTTTTTTTGATAAACCTTCAGTATATAATTTTAGTGTTGTGGCTTATCAATTGTTCATTTGATTTACATTCATCTATGATCTGGCAATTCTTTATGCCTTGTTCAATTATGAAATTTTTATCTCAAGTGCTTTATTTGGGAGATTACTTTTCTTTAAAAAAAGAAATGGTGTTGGGAAGGGTTATGGGTAACAAATAGGGTAAAAGAAGGGAAAGGTGAACATAGGAAGCTTGGGTTTATGTTAGGGAAAATAATAATTCTGGTTCCATCGTTTGTTAAGAGTTTGATTTTTTCCAAACAAAAAAGGTAATTGACACTTCAGAACAAGAGCAAACGATGAAGAAAAGAAGACAGACTTTAATAGCGATGGATAAGTGCCAACCAAATGGCATAGTAATCCAAACAAAACCAAATTGAACTAGGCCCTTATAGCTTCGGTTTCCTTCTTAACTTATTTCTTTTTGAATCTTTTTTATTTTCGATTTCCTTCTCAACATTTTTAAGATTAACCCTTCTTCATCCTGTGAGGTTCTTTTTGGTGAGTGCAATTTGTTTTGTTTGAAAAAAATGCAATTTATGACTCTGTGGTACTCTGATTCTATGAAAATAATTTTTAGGGGTCAATTTCTTTATAATGTATTCCCAAGTACCTACTATTTTGGGTAAATTATTAATAGGGGATAATATTTTACGAAATAGTTACTGGTCGAAGTTTTTTTTTTTGCAACATAGTCCCTGAACTTTATGAATTTGTTGTTTTTGCCCAAAATGAGGGTTAACACGCAAATACTCAACTTTTTGAGGCTTTTTAATAAGACTAAGCTTATATTTTTGTTTGGACTCCTTATAATGACTTTACTAGTACTAGTTATCATAATCTACTAGTTATATCATAAATGTTATATTTACTATGATTAACAGCCCATCATGCTTAGTAAAATAATTAAAGCTTAATTAGAGAGTTTCAACCATTACCTAAACGTAGGCGGTGCTGGACTCTGGCGTTCCTCTAGCTTCCGGTTTATAGAGATTACTAATCTCAACCCCACCTTCCTTAGATTAGACACAACAGATATCTGTTTCGTTTCCTACCTAGGATTATAGTCACTAATCAACTTTTATATATTTTTAAAGAATAGTGAGACTTAATCAAGAAATTATAATACTTACGACATAAGGTTCAATTGAATAATATTCCCTACTGAAAAAATTTCTTTTATTGAAAGCTTGACATTGGAAATATTACAATAGAAAGCTTGAAGAGGGATTTTAACATAAGATCATTAGAGATGCTTGCTCATACAGAAATAGAGAGTCCTGACTTCTCTTTTACTCAAGAATGCTCAAATGGTCGTATCCCTTCTCAGCACTCGACCTCTCCTTTTATAGAGGGGATAGGGTAGGGATGCCCTATGGGCTACAGTACATACTGATTTTTCACATGGCTATTGTATACATTGGCTTTTCACATAACTATACTATACACTTTATTTTACAGACCTAACACTTGTCAAAATAGTACAATAATGGGGCAACCATTTTTCAGAGCTTTTAATGATGACAAGACTAGTCATCATTATTGAGATTCTACATACCTTCATTTCCAATTATATCTTTCAGACCATCATTCTTTAGATATTCATCAAAACCTTCATTTAATTAAAGATTTTGTGACTCCCATTTCTCAAATAACTCAAGAAGATATTTTGTTCCTTTTTCTGATAAGAATTTTCCAGCTCCAACATCAAAGAGATAATCAAAAATATATTTTGAGACCGCTCCTTTCACCTTCATGTATTCTTTAAACTCATTGTCATAGACGAAAGTAGTATTCCCACAATGCATTAACGTTTTTCCTTGTTCAATTCATGCCCAACTTTGATGATAAATGTTGTAAAAACTGATGGCTCTTGCTAAAGCAGGATTAGTAACAAATCCTCCTCATTCTAGAAATCATTCTTATCGCTGATCATAAGGATCGTCATAATCAACGATCTGGACGAGAGAATGAGTTGGTTTGACTTTTCCATTTTCATATTCAATTAATGCACAATGTACCTCCAAATATAGGGGTCTGCTATATGAAAGTTTTGTTGGACCATCAGGAGATGTAAGAATGCAATGGATCTTCTTGAACATACATTGTTAGAATTTGGTTAGTGTTGAGAAAAATAGGGACTTTGGATATGGGATTTTCACAAAGTAAACTATCATCCCATATTCCCAGGATTTAATGAGGGGTTACTTGGAGGGATTGAATTTGTTGGGAAACTAACACCACTAACTCTAGACTTATCAGAAAAATAGATCATTGTACTCCAAGGCTCCCAAATATCATAAGAATAGTTATGATAATAATCGATGCAAGCTACATATCACTCATTGAACCATTTTTCTTAAACATGGGAGCTTATTTTTTCTTGGCTGTCATAAGGACACCTACGGTAATTAACTTGTAACTCTAGAAGGGACAATCTTTGGGCTATTAGGTAGGCAGAAGATAGTAGACCAAAGTGTGATCTACTTTTTATGGAATTCCAAATTATCAATAAGGACTTTACTAGAACGCGAAACCCATTTTAGTAACAATGGCATTTCGTTATGAATTTCCTCCTTTTCTGGCAGGAAGCCTTCTTTGATGATCACCATTGGCGAATTCTCGAGTTAAACTATCTGTCAGAGAGTTCTTCAATCCCTGTATATGTTCAATAGAGAAGGAAAATTGGTTAAGCCATAATTGCCAATGTAGGAGTCACCCTTGCGCTTGCATATTTGATAAATTCTTTTTCACAAAGCCAAGTATTCCTTTGCAATAAGTTCGAATAAGAAAAGTTTTGGGGCTAAAAGGATTAAGAACTTTTCAATTCCCTTATGGCTGTAAGAATTTATGCTTCCATCGTAGGATAGTTGCATTCTGCCTTATTAAAATTTCCATTGTAATATTTGTAGAGTTTTTTCTCCTTCTTTGATTTTGAGTACTACACTCTAGTAATCATTGCCGGCATCTGTCTCAAGAACTAAATCATCTCCTTCATTATGCAAAGTAAGGACATGAACATTTTTACACATCTTTTGGAAATTTTGAACAATCTTTGTATTATTAGTGGTCTATATCCAACTTATTTCTTTCTTGAGTTTCTGCTGTAAATTGCAATGACTTTCTTAATTTAGCTCAATCTTTAATGAAATCTAAAACATATGTATGACATCTAAGAAACCTTTGTAGTTGCTTCCTATCTTCAATTTTTTTTCCGAGAAATTTTCTATTTTTTTCAGAATATGTTTTTGTGGAATGATTTGTCCAACTTTTATTTCTAGACTTAAGAACTCAACTTCTTATTTAGCATAAATGCACTGGCTTTTTTCAAGTATGATACCATGATTAATGCACCTTTGGGTGACAGCTAAGGCATCATCTTTGTTTTGTTCTACAGTTTTCGAAAAGACAAGGATATCATTGATATAAACTAAACAACTATGATAAAGGTCTTTAAATATATTATCCATTCTTCTCTGAAATATTTGGAGTGTATTTTTAAGGCCAAATGGCATTACTATCCATTCATAATATCATTGTGGGGCACTGAGTGTAGTTAAAGGAATACTTTCGTCATCCATTTTTATTTGCCAATATCCACTTTTGCAATCCATTTTTGAGAACCAAGAGGCTCCTTGAATTCTGTTGAAAATGAATATTTTCTTAGGAATATAATAACCATCAAAGATAATATTATCATTAAGTTTTTTAAAATCGGTCACCATTCTTACTTTTCCTCTTTTTTCTTCTGCATAATTTCTTACCATGAAAGCAGGACTAGTGTGAAGACTCTTGCTATTCTTGATTAATCCTTTATATAGAAGTTCTTTAATTTGTTTATCAAATTCTTGGATGTCCTGGTGTGTATACACCATTTGTTTGACTCGAATAATAGTGTTGAGATTTAACAAAGTAATTTTTTGTTAAGGTCTTATATTTATCCTAAAACTTTAGTAGAATATCATAGTAGAGTTCTTTGCATAATTTTTCTTATTGTTTGTCAATATGCTCTTTAATAGATAACTCAAGTAAAGAAATTGCTAATGCTACCTCGCGTTGTGCATGCATTACCTTCTCACCACATTGGCTGCATGTGAACTCAATCTTCTGATGGGTGTAAGCCTTAGTTTTTTAATAAGAACAGAGTGACCATTTATTGTGAATATTATCCAGTTTATGGTCTATGTGCATGAAGAATATAATCTCTGAAAATTATTTCCAATAATCATATCATGAAAGGGTTGATTAGTAACCTATAGAACTGGTATAATACATTGGATTCCTCCTAATTTTATGGATAACCCTTCTATTGCTTCATTATGGCTCATAATGTTATTATCAGCTATCCTTACTTGTAAAGAATTTTTAGCTCTTTTCCACATAAACTCTGAAAAAAATGGTCTTTTCTCAAGGCATACATAACAACCACTATCTATGCAGGCACACAACTTATATTTATTATATACCTTCTAAGCATGCGTTTATTTGGATATAAATGCTATTACGATTTGTGTTGGTGACTTCATAGCATATCTCCATAGTTATATTTTTGGCTAATTCATCCTTATAAATTAGCTCACTAACAGTTCTTGTTTTGTATCCAATGATCTTTCTTTCTAGACTCATACCTCGATCTACAGTATGTCTTGCGGGTTCAAAACTCATTCTACTCATTTAATTGGTCATACTCATTGTATCATCTTCTTTAAGCTCTTCTTTAGCTGATGAAGATCCTTCTCCCCAGTCTGATCTTGCATTGATGCTTCTTAATAATTGAGGTTTAATGGTAATTTTACCATTTTTATCACATTTTTCTTATTGATTTTTGTAGGGTTAGCAAAGCTAGATATCTATAAACGATCAATCTTTACCTCCTGTAGATTAGATTTAATCATTTGGATTTTCTGCACAGGGGTAGGACTTTTAAATTTTTCTGCCTCTATCATGGTGACCTTAGTTTTTGGGTCTATAGTATTATCTAATTTATAGATAATTTTTCAAAATATCCTTAGTGGGGTATCCCCCTTTTTTCATGTCCATTCCGATAGTTTTTATATTAAGGGATAGAAAGTGTTTAGCAAACCCATCCTTTAGATTCACATAACATTCAGGTCGACAATTAAATCCTACCTATTCATTACATAAATTGGTCTTAATCCCTGCAATAATTTGATTATTAAATTTGGTATGCATTATATCACAGAGTAAAACATAAAGATCAATATCTTTGCATGATATTGGAATGGAGTGATTTGAACTTGAACACTTTCAACATGGATATACCTATACATTCTATCTTTGTTATGATTAAGGATATTTTCCCAATTAATGAGATTAACTTCTCCCACATCATACGCACAGTTGTTTAATCTCTAAATCTCCTTCCATCATTTCGCACACATACTTATTCTTTAATTGAAAGATGGATTTTTTATAGATCATATCTTTCTGAATTATGTGAAGAACCTAATCTCCTTTAACTTCCTCATGATCACTGTCTACAATAAACTCTTCTCCTTGAAGATCACCAAGACTAATTGAACCACTTTCCATCATATGACTTGTTTCTTCATAATCACTTTCTTCATATTCATTGTCCAATATAATTTCAATAATCCCTTTGTTGTTACTTAGGCTCAGGTCAAATGTCTCATCTTCACTAAGTTCAACATAATCTAGGCTATCCAAGGTTTCAATAAGCTTATTATTTTTCCTATTTTTGCATTTATTAGCATAATGTCCTACTTCTTCGTATGCCCAATATTTACACTTGTTTTTCTGTGCAGGACAATAAGCTGCTTTCTTAAAAAATCTATGTCTTTTAGGACTTGGTTTGTTGTAATATTTTCTTTTATATTTCTTTCCCCTTTGCTTATTAGAGCTTTTTTTCTTATAAAATTTTCTTTTCCATCTCCTTTTAGGTTCTTTTTCGCATTAGTGAGGCGAATCCTAACAAGTTAGGAATTGCTTCGTAATTTTCTTTTACTTTTGGAGATCAAGACATTGATCATTGGTCCATTTTCTTAAATAATTTGAGCCAAGGGTATTAATGATATTTGTTCGTTCAAGCCATGCAATGTATTTTTCATTAATTATGGAATTTATCGGATACAATAATTTGTCATAGAACGTATCAAGATTAGTCTCATTAGGCCCAATTTTGTAATAATATTGACTAAATTCAGCAACATAATTTTTCATATATCTCATATCCCATAGTTCTATATTATTAATCTTTCTATGCGATTTTCTCGCCTTTTCTTCATAATCAAGTTTAGCTCCGATAAATTTGGTTTCAATTTCCTTGCATAGATTTTTAAACATTGCAAATGGCGTTTCCATCATTCTTAAAGTATTTTTACCATCTTCATTTAACGAATCATGCCAGCCAGCTAAAGCGCTTGAAAAACTATGCTCGATGTAATTTAGGAAATTTGCAGTAGTCCATGTAGTGTTTAGGTTTAAGGTACTATTCATGCATCTTTTTCAATGTTCAAATATTTTCTCGCTATTTTGAGCTCTATCTATAGTTAAGATGTATCCCGTCTGACTAATTGGAGTTATGCTAACTTGTTCAAATGTTGTAGTTTTCTTTGGGATAAACCCGAAGAAAAAATTGGTTGTACGTCCTGCTGGAACGTACCTAGGTCTCATAAAATGAGTATTTCTTCTAGAATGTTCACCAAATTCTTCAGATTTAGGAACAACATTGTTAACCAAATTGGCCTCTATCTCACCTAAGTCGAGTTCTTCTCCAATTTCATTAATCTCATCTTCAACAGTCATTTTACCATATTTTTTTTATCCAATTTTCTTTTAATTTCTTGTAAGGGTACAGAATTAAGATCTTCTAGCTTAATTAGGTTCATCTGCTGATTTATTTCTTCTTCTAATTGGATATTATTAGTCTCTTCATTATCATTAGATAGTGCTTCGTGTTTATCACTAATTGTGCCCATGATTTTGTTTAATTATTCTGGATTCTGTTCTTTCTTGAACATATTCTGCAGTTGTTCAAGAGTATACTGTTTATACTCCATCTTCTTCTTCTTCTTCTTCTTCTTCTTCTTCTTCTTCTTCTTCTTTTTTATTTTTAGCCTATTTTTCACATGATTTTTCGCTTACTTCTTTTTGGATTTTTATATCGTGCAAAGAAAATTGAATCCTGTTTTTTGGCTTTAAGAAGAAATATTTATGCTGAAATGGAATACTAATACTGAAAGTAGCTTTTTCACTATGTCTTACTTCGTTAACTAGATAAAGGTGAATTATCGATATTTGCTTTTTAAGTTCATTGACTTTTGTCATAATTTTAGCTAATTCTGCTTTTAATTCTAAAACTATATCAGTGGTATAATTTAATTGAGATGCTATTGGAGAAAGGCCTTCCGATAAGTGAACAATGTGAATAATTTGGTCCAGGTCAAGCATGTGATGATTCTAGCATTAATCACAGCTAAGTAGCTTAATCAAACATTAATTAGCTTAATTTTTTTTGGTTATGTGGCTTTGATACCAGTTTAAAGAGGGGTTCGAGTAGTACTTATAAGAAAATTTTCACATACACAATTTTTGGATTTTCGAAAGTAAATTTTTAAGGATTTGGGCTAAAATGCAAATATGAAAAGTTTAAGGTCTAGAAAGAAAACGCAAACAGTGAACGGTCGCCTTAAAATAGTTTTCACAGGATATTGCTCATTTTAAATATATTCTAATAACATGATCCCTAATTATAATTTCCACAAAAAATGAGATATCTGGCAGTGATTTTTTTTAAAAAATGATACCTTTTTTTAAAGGTTGTTTTTAGTTCTAAATTCTAAGAAAATGGGAATTCTTTTCTATTTTGATGACCGTGTTCTACAAACCCCCCTAAAAAAGGTTTGGGCAACAATCGCGTGAGGTCCATATACTTGAGACGAAGAGTTGCGGAGAGAAAAGGTAGAGTGACAATGATAGAGAAAAAATTGAGGTGAAGCGATGAACCTCTACCTTGTTTAACATTGTATCATGGTAGAAGAGAATAGATTGGAGAGGCGGGAATAGTGAAAAAAAGGAGGCAATAACTATATGTTAATTCAATCTTTTATAATAGGCAGCCTCTATTGAAAACAACGGCCGAAATTATAAGAGAATAAATCAAATCACTAATGAACTCAGCGACAGTACTTGATTTTTTTTTTTTCAATTATGGAAAAGACTTCACAAGAAAATTTCGGGTTGACATTTGTGACAGTGAACACTGCTTCAGGGGAACGTCTTTTCTTTCTCTCCACGCCCGGTGTAAGTTAACGAACTCGAGTTTTTACAATGAATTGATATATATATACATATTCGAATATCAAATTCAACCGTTTGGGGGGCACCCACCAATGCGCCATTGGTTCAACGAGGGGCAGGCACCGGAGAGAGAGAGAGAGAGAGAGAACCCGTTTCACCATATTTATAGGGTGATCGAGAAAGAGAGAGAAAGAGGAGGAAATCCCATTAGGTTCATCTCATCTTGCTTGGGTTTGAGTAGCAGCACCTGAAGCTCAAAGAATGGTACCCGAGGCAGTGGATGAGAATGCAAAATTGAGGTTAAGGTTTGTGGCGAAATGCGTGGTTGTAGGGGTGGCTTTAGGGTTATCAATTTGGGGAGTTCATGCTTCGGCCTTTTCGGATTCCCTAGAAATGTGGGTGAGGAAGAAGAAGAAGCCAATTCGGGTGTACATGGATGGCTGCTTCGATATGATGCACTACGGCCATTGCAACGCTCTTCGTCAAGCTCGAGCTCTTGGGGATCAATTGGTTGTGGGTGTTGTTAGCGACGCTGAAATCACCGCCAATAAGGGTCCCCCTGTTACCCCCCTTCATGAAAGGTCTCTATTTATCTCCCATTTAAGAGTATGATCCAAGTGGCAACTGGGTTTTTCTATGTTATCCTTGAATTCAGGCTTCAATTCTGTGTATCTCTATCAGTGATGACCTCTTTGCCTGCATGCTTTTGTGGGAAGATTGGCGTGATGGATAATAAATAAAACAAAAGTACAAAAAGATAAATTTAAAGATACTTGTTTAAGGCACATCTCAACTAGAAGTTTAAAAGCTAATGGTTGATGGCATATAAATAGGTTTTATACTCTTAACATATTCTGTTATGTAAATTTCCTTTGGGTTTGAAGTATAGATGCTGTAAAGGCTCACTTGACATTAGGTAATTAATCAATATGGGGGTGTTGAGATTTGGACTTAAGACCTCTTGCTGAGAAAGGGTCTAACACCATATTCAATAAGAATCTCAACCAAAAGCTTAAGCTAATAGTTGAAAACTCCGGAATAGGTTTTATGCTCTAATAATAGTTTTCTCTCCTATCTCTAAGTTCGCTAGTAGCTGTTCATTTCATGTACGGCTTGTTATGCTGATTTTTATATACATCATTTGGGAGGCTAGGATTTAGGAATCATTCCTTCGGATTATGGGAGTTCTGTTCCTTTTTTTGGGGTCTATTTGAAGTGTCGTGGTGTCATCTCATGTCTAATTTGCTCAAAGGTTGGAGCTGATGCTTTAGTTAAACTGGTTAAGCGGTTGCAAGCTAACTGTACATGTATTGTAGTTGCAAAAACTTGGACAAACTCCTCTAAAAGAAAGCTTTCTATGCAATTTCAGAGAATGAATACCCAATTTTTAAGATAGTCATTCTTTTTGTATTGGATATGCTCATGACAGAAAGAACTGGTTAGTTGGTACCTTCTTAAAGGACATGATAAGAAATGAATCTGCCTTTGATATTCTGTTGATCAACTGATGTGTTAAGCTCATTCCACTGGATACCTATCTTTTGATCAGAGAGAAGGCTTTGTCAATTTTCTAGCTTGTGCTTGCTTTTGTTCTTTTTGGTTTTTCATGTGCTTGTGTAATATGTAATTAAATTACTTATATTTAGAATGGTTCTTTTGACTTGTATAATGTGTAATTAATTGGCTAATGTGGTCAGGATGATTATGGCCCAAGCTGTGAAATGGGTGGATGAAGTAATTCCTGATGCGCCTTATGCAATTACTGAAGATTTCATGAAGAAGCTGTTTGATGAATATAACATTGACTATATTATTCATGGGGATGATCCCTGTCTTCTTCCTGATGGCACTGATGCTTATGCTCTTGCCAAAAGAGCAGGTCGATATAAACAGATCAAGCGTACAGAAGGCGTGTCCACTACAGACATAGTCGGTTGTAACTCTGTCCTAAAATTTTGATGAAGTTGTGTTTGCTTTTTGCAAGGAATGATGTCTCATGATTTTGATATTGTATGACATGTTACTCTAATTTGGTTAAATGTCTGTATGCATCTAGGTGGCCGAATCTTATATTTTCTGAAAATTCTGCATGCCTGTGGTCTAAAATAAAGCTTAAAAAATCTGTATTTATTGTTGGGTGTCAAGCATCCAACATGGGTAATTGAGGCAAAGTCTGAAACACTAACTAATCCCTCGGCCTCTCCCCCCCGGGCCCCCCCCCCCCAACCCATCTCCCTCCTGTGTGCCGAGTGTTCGTCAAATCTTTTGTGTTGCCTTCAAGAGCATATAGGAAAGTGTGATTGGCATGGTTTTGATATCTTTGTCTGTATTGGATAGTAGTTATTGGTCAGTTTGTGTGTCACCAACTTTAAATGATTTTCAATGTTCTTAAGTGTCTATAAACTTCTGTAAGACTTCTTTTTGCTGTGTCATCAGTAGAAATGTATTTTAAGACATATTTGGTCTACCATGTGCAGGCCGTATGCTGCTTTGTGTCAGAGAAAGATCCCTTAGTGATAGCCCTAACCATTCGTCTCTTCAAAGGCATTTCAGTCGTGGTCATAGCCAAAAAGTGGATTCTGGTGTATCAGCTGGTCGAACTCGTATATCAAACTTTCTTCCCACATCTCGTAGAATTGTTCAATTCTCAAATCGCAAGGTACATAGGATCTAGCATAGTCAGAGAGATTTGTCCTGCTTGGAGTTTGACATTTTGTTGAATTTAGCAGTCAGTTTTAACCATTCCCTCACATTTATTAATTTTTTTGGCCGCCCCCGGGGGGGGGGGGTGGTTGGCAATGCAGCGCATTAGTCTATTACCACTTCTTTGGACTTTAGAGATATAACTAGTTGGCAGGTAAGTTATGCGCTAAGCAATTGTGAATATGAAGCCCATTATATGAAACAAGTAGCATTCAGAATCTCGAACACTTGTGATCTATGGATTCCTTGTTCATGTATTATGAATTTATAATGTAAATAAGGTGGACCTTTGTTGCTAAGCAATTCTCTGGAAGCCTATTAAAAACAAATTACTTAAGAGTGCAATGACTTTTTCCAGTTTTGATTTCCAAAACAAACTACTGAAATCATTTTAGGGGACTCAGTGACTATAACATGAATGGAGGAAGAACCTCAAGATAAGATGTCGATCCTCTTGAGGTTGTTTTAATGTTTTTGGAATGGCCTAAGCAAGGGCATATCTTGATAATCCTCTCCCTCCCTTGCCAGCTTTTAAGAGCTCCACTTTAGTGTTGCCAATTTTGACGTATTTTAGATAATTTCATTTTCTAAAAGATTGGGCACTTTGTTTCCATTTAAATGTTTGATGAGATTTTTGGTAGGGGCCTACAAAAAAAAAGGCTCTATGAAACTTATTTCATTCATGCTATAGAGTGATTCACATCAAAGGTTCGTATCATCAAACCGGAACTAAACCCCCTTTTTGACCAAAGCTTGAATGACTATCCCTCTTGACATGTAAGCATATAATGAAGCTTATAATTCTATGATTCTATCTGTAGAAAGAGTTCGGAATGCTGCAAATGTTTGCAATTATTTTTCAAATTGTTGGTTTTTTTCCTTTTCTTTTTTCACTTACATGTGTGCTGATTACTGCATGAGTTAATTAACGGTATGCTTTCCCTGATTTTCATGTATGTTCGTTATTCATGGTTTGTGTGATTGTAATGTCACTGTTCTTTCTTGATTTCACAGGCCCCCAGACCAGATTCTCGTATTGTATACATCGATGGTGCATTTGATCTATTCCATGCTGGGCACGCAGAGGCAAGCTGCTCTTTTTCCTTTACTTTCTGTAGCTTACATGCCGCTTCCTTTATTTTCTCATTTACCTTTTGCAAAGAAAAATAGGAATTTATTTTCATGATTCACGGAGCAGGTCCTTTTTCCCTCCAGCCTGAGCAGGGGGGGGGGGGCAGGGTTCAACCTGTCGTGTTTTGTGCATCCTGCATGGTTTAATGTCATTTGTTCTACAGTACTAATATGTAATCAACAGACAACAGCCCGTGTGGATTCTGCCTTTGTGAGTAGGGTTTTGCCTTAAATGTAGGTAACCTTACCCTATCAGGAAGGATGCCAATTTCAAGAGTCCCACAACGTTTTGTAGAAAACCTTTTGTCAGTCAGTTATGAACATTAAATAAAACTTTCGGTTATTTAAAAAAGTAAAGTTGGATAAGATAAAATTAATTAGCAATAAAAAAAATAAAAAATTAAAAAAACTCTGATGAAGGAAGGAATGGAACAGCATGCACAGTAACAAAGGTAACAGATATATGCTGTTTTTGCAGAGCATAAAAGTTACCAAATATTGCTATAGGATCGAAAACCACACTCCAATCCCAATCGTAGTGAACGACACATTATCAACTAAATTCTAATGGTGCCAAAGAGCAAATGAGCCTAGAGTCTGCTGGACAAAGTCTCTACTTTTTAGAGGCAAGGTTGCATATGTTTAAGTCTCTACTTTTTAGAGGCAAGGTTACAGGACCCTAGGGTATTGGTTTGATTTGATTTGATGCATGGCTGTTAATTTGTTAAAATGTCATGCAAAATCTCTCAAACTCTTTAGACTTCGTTATTTGCGGATGTTCCTTGGTGTCATCGGCAGTGTGTGTGGCCTAGCGATGGTCTTCTTGTAGCTTCTGAGCTTGATATCTGTTTCTTTCATGTACATTGTCCTGGGGTAAACTACTATGTTACTTTGATTCTTCATTTTTCCCAACTACCCTTGTGGGGACACATGACGATGGATATGGGTATGAACACTCAATGCTTCATTTTGAACCAAAAGTGAATAACATTTTTTTAGAAAATTGCCAATGCTGACATGACAGCCCTGCAATGTGAATATAGCTGGGTGAATCATATGCTCATATAGGAACCTCGTGTCACAAACAAGAGTCCCACATCGGAAAAGTGATGAGAGGATCCTGGATTTACACCCCATCCGACCGTCCTTTTGGGGAGAGAGTAATGGCCCCGTGACAAGTGGTACTAGAGCCAACCCAGACTCGACTCCAATGTCTCGCCAAGCGCTCCAGCGGGCAGGGTAGGCAGGGGGCCAATTTGTAATGAGGGCATCATAAGATTGGGTGGGGGAGAATGTCACAAACAAGAGTCCCACATCAGAAAAGTGACGGGAGGGTCCTGGGCTTATAAGTGGTGGTACTGCACACCCCATCAGACCGGCCTTCTGGGGATATAGTAATGGCCCCCTGACACTCGGCTGGTGCTCAAGTTGTATTTGGGTCAATGAGAGCCTTTGTTTGCTTAGTCAAATTCATCCTTGATTGTTTAAATCTTGCAGACCCATTAGACTTCATGTTGACATCCTAGCGAGGAAATCTTCGTCAGCTGTTGCCTATTTTAACTGGCATTTTCTACACTTCCTCTTTCTCATTCCTGTATGTAAACTAGTAGTTTATTATGAAATAATTATGATTGTAATTCGTGTGCTTGAATACTGACAATCTTGCGAATATACAGATACTAAGGCTTGCTCGAGACTTGGGAGATTTTCTTCTTGTTGGAATTCATACTGATCAGACTGTCAGGTTTCAATCCCGCTCTTGCTTCTAATAACTGGCATTCTTTTCACATTGTGTCTTTAGCGCTGTAATGTTTGATGGCTTCATGGATATTTAAGAACCATGAACATGTCAATAGATGGCTGATATTAGTCTGCTTTCATCCACTGCCCTTAAAATTGAATAACTTTTGAGGATGAGATGTAATTGTCTAAACAGTTGTGTATTATCCGATAGATACTGGATAAATATTTTAGACATTTACTGACTACACTTCGTGTACATGAATTATGGTTTTGCTGCCATAAATGGTTTTTGTGACCCTTGAAAAGCAAGGGTGCTATGCTAAAACTGGTTTGGATGTATTTCGTGCAATTCTTTTGACTGTTTCCCTAGTTGTAACTAGCTTTCTCGCAATACATGTTATGAATTGTGTCTATGAGGGTGTCCTGTTCCACTTGTTTTGGCTGTGCTAAACTTATTTGCACTTATCCTAAATATTTTTAGGTGGACTTATCTAAACTTATGTTAGAAGTGAACTTATTTGGCAATTGTAATGTGTAGAAAATAACATATGTAGACTGCACTTTCTGAGCTTATTTTGGGTGAACTGAATTTATTTAAACTTATTTTGTGTAATGGAACGTATTTGAACTAGTGTGGACTTTTCTGAACTATGCAGAAAGGTACCAGACGTGGATTTTTTGGAATTCTTTCTTTCTTCTTTGGGTAGGAACAGAGTAACTGATGGAAGTAAATGATTAATCTCTTTTAAGCATGCTGAATGGAATTGAATTCTGTTACTAAAATAAGCCAATGCACAATAGAGAGAACACAAAGTCATTCTCACTTGCAGGGAAAAAAAAAAAAGGTCAGGTCTCTGATTCTTGCATATAATCTAAATGCATGAAGAAGAAATTATTTCAAAGGGTATCAAGTTTAGCTGTCAATCTTAATCAGGTCAAAAAGAACCAAGCTATGAATTCTAGTGCCTTTGTTCTTACAACTTACAAGTCTAAGGATACTTCTATGTTGTGATTAACATGTATTTGTTTATTCTCATTTGTTCACTACTCTATGATAATTGTTGGACAGTGCTAAAAGTGGAGCTCATCGTCCTATCATGAATCTTCATGAAAGAAGCTTGAGTGTCCTGGCTTGCTGTTATGTGGATGAGGTGATCATTGGGGCACCTCGGGAAGTGTCTAAAGACATGGTTAGTTCACTTTCAGCTTGATTGTTTCTGATTTCTCTCCCTTTCTTGTCCCTGTGTCACCCTTCTAGAGATAAACTTGGGAGAGGTGCGGAAGAATTCAGCAGAGTCTGCCTGTTTTTTTTTTTTTGGGGGGGGGGGGGGGGGGTGTGGCTTTGCCAAAAGTGAAGTTTTATGTGCTCTGGATCCATCAACTTGGCCGTTCTATTTACTGTTGCTCTATTGCCGACGACAACTGTTTGCAACTGTGGGGGTAAACATATGAAAATGCAGATACAGTATTCTAAGCTGTCACTTTCTAGTGGTGATCCTTTTCTCTTACACTTTTCTCCATTTTCTGTTTTCTCCTTTTGACCGATCCCATTTGTCTCATTCCTGCAAGAAGGCATACTGTAGTGGCTGGGATATGAGGTGAGACTGAGACTGGAAATTTTTTTCATCTAGATTGTTGGAGTAGAAGCAATCATTATTATCTTAGTTTACCAAACTCATTCTCCTCTATAATCTCTTTTTTCTTTCCTTCTAATTTAATGTCTGTGTAATATCACTTTCTTTGGGAATACCATGTTATGTATAGGAAGTCCAAAGTGAGAAAGATAGTCATGATCTTTGATCAACAAAAGGTCCTATTTGCTCATTTTGACGGTTGAATTTTTTGCATTAACTAATTTAAATCAGCAAATCTGTTCAAGCTCGGTCTAATACAGACAGCTCATTGCGGAATCTCTTGAATAGATTTCAAGCACCCCAGAAATTGTAATCTGCAACTTTGACTATAATTGTTATTGGACACATGTAGAGATTTGGATACATGGTACCATCAATTTTGTTCAAGGTTTACCCAATGAATTACTACCTGTGTCTTTTACAGAATTTTTAAAGGGGGGAGATGGAGGGTGAAAACAGAAAAGGAATATGATCATCTGCAGTGATTACGATGCAGATAAACTTGTCATTACATTTCCAATTGATTCATAATGAGGGAATGTTTCTGCTGTTAACTTGTTAGATATAACTGTTTTTTCCAGATCACAACATTCAACATCTCGTTTGTGGTCCATGGAACTGTAGCTGAAAGTGATGATTTTCAGTCGGTAAGTAGTCATAGTAACATGATCTTGATGTCTGCTCTCTGCTGGTGTAACTGAGAATCTGAGATTGTTTTACAGGAAAAAGACAATCCTTATGCTGTCCCCATGAGTATGGGCATATTCAAAATTATTCAAAGTCCACTGGATGTCACCACTTCAACAATAATCAGGAGAATCGTTGCCAACCAAGAAGCCTATCAGGT
>JACYFF010031954.1:84353591-84365817 GCA_017589665.1 Selenicereus undatus | reverse complement strand
CCTGAATTTTTAAAGACACAAAAACACAAAAACACAAAATCTAAAAACACTACACTAATTATACTAAAATACTAATATTTGGGGGCGGGGGGTCTTGTTCGAAAATAATTAATGCTAAGGTTTGGTAAATACTTTATTGAAGAGAAAACAAGAGCCAATTAAAAGTCGAACAAATACCAATCAAATATATCAAATTAATATAAGTACTTAGCACAGCCTATATCCTCCATGCAATCTAATATTTATCATTAACACACAAATTAATATCCTCCCATGAGCTAAACTGTAGAAAAGGTCCACCAGTGGCTTTTTTCCATTTGTCTGTAGTTATTAGTTTAATTAGGACCAGCCCCAAGTTAAACCCTACTAATATTGATAACCCTAGTACAACACTTGAATTTAACCAAATTAGAGCATTACAAACTAGAAAAACCTCATCTAGCACCTTGTAACCAATTTACTAGCAAATCAATTTAACCAGGATCAATGGCTATTTCCTAATTAAAAGAGATGGTTGTGAGCCATCTATTATCAACTAGGGTGATACTATTGTTTAAAAGACTAAAGCTTTTACGTACTAAAGACCTTTAAACTATCAAACAAGATTATATTGGACCAACTAGAATGCATCCTATCAATCCAAAGTAAATTTTGTAAACAAATAAGCACAAATTATCATCGAATCATGGGACAATCAATTAGACATTAAAACTCGACATTTGTTTCAAAACATATAAATTAGCATGGATTCAATAGATTATGCCAAGTAAAAAAAAGTACTCTATCATATTAATAATCATAACACATGAATTATCGTCACAAAACATTATTGTCATCAAAACTAGTTCTTTCAATGACAACTATTAAACAAAAAAAATAAATAAATTAAATACAACTTTCAATCTGACCAAACCTAACAAGAGATTGATGATGGTCTTGATGGAGAGAATCACAGGTGCAACATCAATCTTGGGTAAGTTGATGATGGCGTCGTGATCATGGATGCATGACAGTGGGATGGGTTTGGCAGAACAAAAGTGCCCCAAGGTTGGGGAAGGAAGGTTATTATGATATGATGATGGTTGATGAAGAAGGGTTATCCCTCCATCAAGCTCCGTGTATCTGTTTATAAAGCGAAAAGGATGTCAATTTCGTATATTTACTTCCCGCAAAATTAGGAAGCCAAATAATATTAAGATTGCTAATGACTCATTGTCCTCCGAGGCTTCCTCTTCTTCCTTCTCCAATTAGGACTTTTAGTCTCCGAAATAATTTGATTCTGATTTCACTTGGAATTTTTGTCCTACAAAATCTTTCCTTTTGCACACCTTCTTTACTCTTTTATTATATTGGAGATATTACCTAAAATCAACAAAAAAGATTAAATTAGAGTGAATAATTATAAAATATAAACTAAATTAACTATTAAAAACACATAAAATATACAACTTAACAAATTTTCCAACACTTAGACTTTGGAAGCCCTCGTGCAAAGAAATATGTGACTCGACCTAAAATACCTATCTCTCTCATAAAGTCATACATGAACCTGAAGTTACACTAGGCTCAACTTGCTTTTAAAACAGTTTGAATCAAATAGTTAAGCTCTTCCCAACAAGTGGAAAACCACCAAACCATCAATTGAACCCAAAGAGTTCGTTGGCAGGCCTACACTATCTCTCCAGCAAGTAAACATGATCAAGATAGCCCATCTTATTCAACTCATGCATACACCGATGAGAGGACTTACAAATATAAAGATAGGAAATATGAAGGTGCGGTCGGGCCATATAGAGACTAGCGAATCAGTCAAGCACTCATTAAAACTCGATCATCAACTTGTCTAGCAATTTTTCTCCTTTTTTTTTTTCAAACACCAACTCCAATGAGGCACATATCCGAGGCCCTTATAGGGTCTTAGAAATATAACTCTCCCTTCCTCACACTCGCTCAAACAGAGGTACTGGAGTGGACGCTTTTCTTATCGCCCTTTTTTTTACTTTTATTTTTATTGTTTGGTATGTTTCGAGTTATAAGACAGCCCTAGACGGGGTTAACTCTCCCAGCACAAGTTTTATCCATTCACAAGCCTCGACTCAAGGACCTTACTTAAGGGACACAAGTGCTGGACCACTTGTGTAGCCTGTGTTGGTGAACCAAATTGCTCTTTTTTTTTTTTTTAACATCACAGCTAAACAAGATAAGAAAGTCACAAAATTCAAATGAATCACCCCACTAATTCAATAAGTCAGGTAAGAAGTTTAAGTCCTTTTACTACCTCTGATGCGGTATATGACATGATCAAACTTAATCAACAATCAAGATTGACACACACTTAAGAGATAGGCAAGGCTAACTCAAAACCACTCTGAATAACAATTAATAAGCTCAGAATTTCTCACTAATAAGGGAATATGCTAAAAGCAATAAAATTTTAAAAATTTAAGTAAGGCCTAGCATATACTCATATTCGTGCATTTCTTTACAAGAAAGATTTTTTTTTTTTTTGGTGAGACGATGAAAATGAACTACTGAATGCACAAAAATTAAATGTAGGATGCACCCCCACACTTAATTCATGCATTGTCCCTAATGCATGCAAAGGAATAAAAACAAAGGAATAAATAAATGAAAACTTCCCTAAACATGTTGGGTTGCCTCCCAACCAGCGCCTCTGTTTACTAGCTTTGGCTCGACACAACTGTAGCTCATGGATCTTCTAGATGAATCGCCTCTATGAGACAGACTCGGTCTCCTTCATAAAAGTGGTTTACCCTGTGGCCATTCACTTTGAAGATCTTGTTAGTAGATAAGCTTTTAATGTCAACAACACCATGTGGATAAGTCTTTACTACCTCAAACGGTCCAAGCCATCTTGAATTTAACTTACCAGGAAAGAGTCTCAGTTTTGAATTGAGTAACAATACTTTCTCACCACCTGAAATTCTTTTCTGAAAAGTTTAGCATCACAAAATGCTTTGGCTTCACCTTTGTAAATGACTGAATTGTCATAGGCTTCCAAGCGAATCTCCTCTAATTCCTACAACTGTAATTTACGTTCTTTTCCTGCTAACTCATAGTCAAGATTACATTACTTCACAGCTCAATGTGACTTGTGTTCTATCTCAACAGGAAGATGACGTGGCTTTCCAGAAACTAACCTATAAGGTGACATACCAATAGGGGTCTTGTATGCAGTCCTGTAAGCATAAAGAGCCTCATATAACCTAAGACTCCAATCTTTCTTGTCTGGCCTAACTACTTTTTCAAGTATGCCCTTGATTTCTTTATTAGAGATTTCAGCTTGGCCATTTGTTTGAGGGTGATAACTAGTAGATACCTTATGAGTCACATGATATTTGGCTAACCAGGCACCTAAAGTTCTATTACAAAAATGAGTCCCCATATCACTGATGATTGCTCTTGGTACTCCATATCTATGCAGAATGAGAGATTTAATATGTTTCACTACAGTTTTAGCATCATTAGCTCTAGTAGCTACAACTTCTACCCATTTGGACACATAGTCAACAAGTACAAGAATGTAAGTATACCCAAAAGAAGGGCAGAAAGGTCCCATGAAATCAATACCCCACACATCAAAAATTTCACAAACATAAACATTATATAAAGGCATTTGATTCCTTCATGATAAATTTCTAGTCTTGTGGCATGCTTCACATCTTTTACAAAAATCATAAGCATCACGAGAAATAGGAGGCCAATAAAATCCATACTCAAGAACTTTATGTGCTGTTTTTTTGGGTCCAAAATGTCCCTTACTTTCTGAAGAATGACAGAAGGTTAGAATGGAATGAATTTCACTATCAACAACACAACACCTCATTATCTGATCACTACAAAATTTTCATAGGTGTGGCTCATCCCAAATATAGTATTTAGATTGAGCTCTTATCTTTTCTTTTTCAGCTCTAGACAAGTCAAAGGAAAAAGTTGTGGTGACTATATAGTTTACAATATCAACATACCAAGGTAATCTACTACTGACAGCATACAAAGTCTCATCAGGAAAACAATCACTAAAAGGACTACCATTTTCCCCCGTTTTAAGATGGTTAGCAACTAAATTCTTAGCTCCAGGTTTATCTTTAATTTTCAATCGAAATTCTTGCAATAGTGACATCCATCTAATCAATAGGCTTTGAATCTTTCTTTTCTAGTAGATGTTTAAGATCAGAATGATCAGAGTAAACAGTAACTTTCACCCCCAACAAGTAAGGATGGAATTTTTCAAGAGCAAAAACAACAACATACATCTCCTTTTCTGTAGTGGTGTAGTTACATTGTGCAGAGTCAAGAGTTCTAGAAGCATAGTAAATCACATGAGGTACTTTTCCAACTCTTTGACCTAAAACTGCCCCCACTACCTTATCACTGGCATCACACATTAACTCAAATGGTAAGGCCCAATTTGGGGGTTGTACAATAGGCGAAGCAGTCAATTTCAACTTCAACTGATCAAAAGCCCTCATACAATCATCATTAAAATCAAATGAAGCATCTTTTGCAAGCAAGGTACATAAAGGAGAAGCAATCTTTAGAAAAATCTTTGATAAACCTCCTGTAGAACCCTACATGCCCTAAGAATGATCTCACATCCTTGACATACTTGGGATGGGGTAAAGACTGAATGATGTCAACTTTTTCTTTATCTACCTCTAATCCCCTCGATGACACTACATGTCCAAGTACTACCCCATGCTCTACCATGAAATGACACTTTTCAAAATTAAGCACTAAATTAATATCAATGCAACACCTAAGCACTAATGTGAGATGATACAAGCACTCATCAAATGAATCACCATGCACAGTAAAATTATCCATGAAAACTTCCATAATCTTGGTGATAAAATCAGAAAAAATACTCATCATGCATCTTTGAAAAGTAGCAGGTGCATTACATATACCAAAAGGCATACGTCTAAAAGTATAAGTGCCAAAAGGACAGGTAAAGGTGGTCTTTTCCTAATCCTCATGAGCTACAAGGACTTGAATGTAGCCTGAATACCTGTTTAGAAAACAATAGTGTGACCTACCAGCCAATCTTTCTAACATTTGATCCATAAAACGCAAGGGAAAATGATTTTTCTTAGTGGCTTTGTTCAGTTTTCTATAGTCAGTGCATACTCTCCAACCACTTTGAACTCTAATAGGTACTAGTTTACCTTCTTTGTTTTGCATTACGGTTGTCCCTCCCTTTTTAGGAACTACATGTATAGGACTAACCCACTCGAAATCAGCTATGGGGTATATAACTCCAGCATCTAACCACTTAAGAATTTCTTTCTGGACTACCTCCATTATAGAGGGATTAAGTCTCCTCTGAGGATCCCTCTTGGGCTTAGCATCTTTATCTAACGTGATCTTATGTGAGCATAAAGTAGGGCTAAGTCCCTTGAGGTCTAGCAAAGTCCACCCTATTGCTTTGCTATGTTCTCTAAGCACCTTAACAAGTTTTTTTCTCTTGGTCAAGGGTAAGTGCACTAGAGATGATGACAGGCAAAGTCTCATTATCCCCCAAATAAGCATACTTCAAATTACCAGGTAAAGGTTTCAATTCCAGTCTAGGAGGTGAAATGCTAGAGGGAAGTAATTTAGCATGATTTTCAGGCAATTCAAGCTTGTTAGGTCTATTATGCACTTTTGCAAGTGGAATAAAGACCCTATCACATCAACTAGATTATCGTTAACCTGGTAGGGCACTCTTTGAAACTCAGCATGATCAAGACTCTTAGTAAGCACAGTAAACAATTCATCTTTATGAGACAAGTCGTAAATATCTTGGGACAACTCATCAATAACATCAAGTGCATACACGTAATTCACATCAGCAAGAAATCTCATGGCATCAAAAATATTAATTTTAATCACTTCACCATCAAATTCCATGGTTAATGCTCCTTTATACACATCAATTTTAGTCCTAACTGTTTTAAAAAATGGCCTACTAAGCAAGATAGGAATTTCATCACATGCATCACCCATGTTCATCACATAAAAATCAGCAAGAAACACAAGGTCATTAACTTAGACTAAGACATCCTCTAAAACTCTATCTGGGTAAGTACTGCTCCTATCAGCTAACTGAATCACTACACCAGTTTTCTTTAACTCTCCTAAGTTTAGTTTGTGAAAGATAGACCTAGGCATAATATTAATGGAAGCACCCAAGTCAAGCATAGCTTTATCGAAGTAAAGGTTTTGTATTTTACAAGGAACAGAAAACACACCTGGGTCTTTGAACTTAGGGGGAAGTTTCCTTTGGAAAACTGCAGACATATTTTCCGCCACACTTACCTTTTCATTACCTACTAACTTTCTTTTAGTAGTTCACAATTCTTTCAAGAACTTAGCATAGCGAGGCACCTGTTTAATGGCATCAAGGAGGGGTATGTTGATCTCTACCTTCCTAGATGTCTCCAAGATCTCTTGGTTAGCCTCATTCACCTTAGAAGTAGGGCTCTGAAGCCTATTGGGAAAGGGTGGTATTGGCTTAAAGGGTTCTCTTTTCTTCTCACCCATTTCCTTAGTAGTTAGATTAGAATCTTTACCTAACTTCGGTTCAGCTTCTTTGACCTTTAACTCAGGCTCTACTTTTCTACTCTTCCTAGGTTCTTTTAACTTTTTCCCACTCCTAAGTGTCATAGCATTAACATTCTTCTTGGGGTTAGGGTAAGGTTGAGATGGTAACCTCTTTTGCATTTGAGCCTGCAAGTTGCTAACTATGGTATCAGTTGCAGTCTGTCTCTCTTGAACCTGCTTAAGAGTTGTTGCAGTCTATCTCTCTTGAACCTACTTAAGAGTTGTCTCCACATTTTGGAACCTATCATCCATGTTCTTAAGGGCTTGTTCTAGTAGGAAGTTGGTCCTATCCTGATTAGAAGACTGACAAGATGTTTGGTCAAAGCCAGGTGGCTTGGTTTTAGGGACATAGCTAAGGTTATGGTGGTCTCTCCATCCTTCATTATAGGTGTTAGAATATGGGTCCTACATCCTTTGACCTTGGTTAGAATAGACAACATTAATATTCCCCTCTTGAAGTGTAGGACATGCATCAGTAGAATGCCCCTCTAGACAACAAATTCCATATATGACTACTTTTTGTACTCCCCCAGTAACTATCTTGTTTAACATATCAGTGATGTAAGATAACTGACTTTCTACAGATGAGTTAGAGCCAACCTCATTAACCATTTTAATCTGTGACTCCCTAACACCAAACTGCTGAGTATTTTGGGCCATTAAATTAAATAAATCTCTCGCCTCTGCCGGAGTCTTATTAACTAGAGCCCTCCCACTAGTAGCATCAACCATATTACGATCCATAGGAAACAACCTTTCATAAAAGTATTGAATCAACAACTGTTCAGTTATTTGATGTTGGGGACAACTAGCAGACAGTTTATTAAATTTTTCCCAATACTCACAAAAAGTTTCCCCATTCATTTGTTTGATACCACATATTTCCTTCCTAATTGATCCAATTTGAGATGCTGGAAAAAAATTCTCTAAAAATGATTTTTGCAATGCAGTCCATGTAGAGAATGATCCAGCAGGCATGTAATATAACCAATCTTTAGCATTGTCAAGCAAAGAAAAAGGAAAGACTCTCAACCTAATTTGGTCTTCAGGAATCCCCTTAGGCACCATAACGGAGCATTCGAAGAGGAATTCACTAATATGACGGTATGAGTCATCACCAGCTAATCCATAAAACTTGGGTAGCAGATTGATGAATCCATAGTTCAATTTTAGAGGTTTATCTAATGCAGCATAAGTAATGGACAAAGGTTGGGCTTCTAGATTAGGGGTAGCAAGTTCCCAAAGAGTAGACATTCTTACCTCTTTAGTTTTAAGACTTACTGGTTCAGGATCACCTTATTTGTTTTTAGCTTCCAACGTTTGTTCCTTGTCCTCTCCAATCTCTTTACTACTCCTTAATTTCATAAATTAAAGGCAACTACAAAATTAAAATAATAAAAGTAAGAACAAAGCAATAAAAATAGTAAGACAAAATAGATAAAACTAACAATATTTAATTTTTTTCCACCGCAACGGCGCCAAAATTTGTAGAGCTTGTTGTAGAGTTACAAATTTACTACTACTCTAGATATAAGTAAAGATATAGCATAGGGGAGTAGGGATCGAATTCACGAAGAAAGATAAAATTTATGCTAGTCTAAACCTATTTAATCTAACTTTTTATTATTTTATTACTTAATCAACTTAATTAAAACAAATAATTATGAATATGAAAATTACTATCTGAAACCCTAGAATTATGAAAATAATATTATGGAAATAAGAACAGAAAATTTAAACCTAATTTATTCTGGAATTATTAAAACAAAAAATTGATTACTATTTGAGATTTTTAGTAGAAACAGAAAAATTACAAACCAGAAAAGTAATAACTAAATTAACAAAAAATTATTTAAAATATTATCTAGTTAACCTGGACAGTATTTTAAATACCTAATCATCCAGAAATATTCCTAATTATTTTCCAAAAAATTAAACAGAAAATAAACTGTAGAAATTAAACAACAGAAATCAAAATAGAAAATTAATAATCTAATTAACTGCTTTAAATGAATTACAAAAATAATTATTAAAATTAACTATAAAATAAGACCTAATTTTCTAGACCTAGAATGAATTTTAAAACACAAAATTAAAAGTTTAAAACAATTATTAAAATTTTAACAAATAGAAAATCTGCATGGCAAAACTACGACAATAATTAGAAATTAAATATGAAAAACTAGCAAATGAATTCTAAAAATTACGAAATTTAATTCTAATAGATTTAAACACTTAATTAACCTAAAAACACTCTAACTTTCAGAAATAACCTAAAAGAGCTAATATTAACCTAATTTCTAATTAACCAATTAAAACTAACAAATCGAAAATAGAAATCAAACCTGAATTTTTGAAGACACGAAAACACAAAATATAAAAACACTAATTATACTTAAATACTACTAAAATACTAATATTTGGAGGGGGGGGGGGTGTCATGTTCAAAAATAATTAATGCTAAGGTTTTGGTAAATAGTTTACTGAAGAGAAAACAAGAGGCAATTAAAAGTCGAACAAATGCCAATCAAATATATCAAATTAATATAAGTACTTAGCACAGCCTATATCCTCCATGCAATCTAATATTTGTCATTAACACACAAATTAATATCCTCCCATGAGCTAAACTGTAGAAAAAGTCCACCAGCGATTTTTTTCCGTTTTTCCGTAGTTATTAGTTTAATTAGGACCAGCCCCAAGTTAAACCCTAGTAATATTCATAACCCTAGTACAACACTTGAATTTAACCAAATTAGAGCATTAGAAACTAGAAAAGCCTCATATAGCACCTTGTAACCAATTTACTAGCAAATCAATTTAACAAGGATCAATGGTTATTTCCTAATTAAAAGAGATGGTTGTGACCCATCCATTATCAACTAGGGTGATACTATTGTTTAAAAGGCTAAAGCTTTTACGTACTAAAGGCCTTTAAACTATCAAAGAAGATTATATTGGACCAACTAGCATGCATCCTGTCAATCCAAAATAAATTTCGTAAACAAATAAGCACAAATTGTCATCAAATCATGGGGCAATCAATTAGACATTAAAACTCGACATTTGTTTCAAAACATATAAATTAGCATGGATTCAATAGATTATGCCAAGTAAAAAAAATTACTCTATCATATTAATAATCACAACACATGAATTATCGTCACAAAACATTATTGTCATCAAAACCAATTCTTTCAATAACAACTATTAAACAAAAAAAAAATTAAATACACCTTTCAATCTGACCAAACCTAACAAGAGATTGATGATGGTCTTGATGGAGAGAATCACAGGTGCAACATCAATCTTGGGTAAGCTGATGATTACCTCGTGATGATGGATGCATGACAGTGGGATGGGTTTGGCAGAACAAAAGTGCCCCAAGGTTGAGGAAGGAAGGTTATTATGATATGATGATGGTTGATGAAGAAAGGTTGTCCCTCCATCAAGCTCCGTGTACCTGTTTATGAAGCGAAGATGATGTCAATTTCATATATTTCCTTCCGCAAAATTGGGAAGCCAAATAATATTAACATTGCTAATGACTCCTTGTCCTCCGAGGCTTCCTCTTTTTCCTTCTCCAATTAGGACTTTTAATCTTCGAAATAATCTAATTTTGATTTAACTTGGAATTTTTGTCCTACAAAATCTTTCCTTTTGCACACCTTCTTTACTCTTTTATTATATTGGAGATATTACCTAAAATCAACAACACAAATTAAATTAGAGTAAAAAATTATAAAATATAAACTAAATTAACTATTAAAAACACGTAAAATAGACGACTTAACACTAAATCAACATCCTTCCTTGTAAATCCCCTCTTTTTAAAGATGTTTCATTTTTTCTTATCCAAAAAAATAAAATAAAAAATACAAGTTGTGAACCATGAAGCACTTATTGCTTAATATTGCAAAAAGTTTAGCCTTAAAATGGTAGAGCATCACATCATGATAAATTGAACAACGAATTTTATAACAATACTTGTCAAGACATCCAATTTGTTACATAATTAAGAAGAGTAAGTTAAGCAACAAAGCAATACGTATGAATGACAATTGGTGGCAATTGACTACCAATTGATTTGAAGACAACTCTAAGAGATTAAACATGAATCTAAAAAACATTCAAATCCATTTATGAAAGACAATTTAGGACAATTAACAAGTGTATGTAATAATTAGCTCCGTAGTCTTTGTGCTCAGGATCAACACAAGTATTAGGAAGTACAAATAGGACACTAGGCAAACCCACATTTGATAAGATAAATATAACAGGACCAAGGTGGTTACCCACTGATGTGCAATAGTTACAACCCTTCCTTCTTATTAGCAGTTTCTTCATCAACTTCATAGCCAAACCCTAAGTATCTATCACATGATACATTGTAGATTTTCTTCTTGGCTTCTTCCTCACTACATATATGGCAAGCAATTGCAAAATATGAGCTTCATTTGAACTCAGAAGTTATGTTTAAGTTGATAAACAGAATCTGTAGCTTATTTCCACAAATATCCTTTTTGTACTTTTAAATCTGTTTCAGAAAATATCAAGCTAGCAACCAGAAGATTGATAAAAAATCAATCCAATTAATTCACATGATTAGGTTTTTTTGTGATCGTTGCATACAGAAATGACATGCCATTCGTTACTCAAACACAATGAAGGCCGTAAGATCAAAAAATTACTGAAGGGGGCGATCTAACTATGTCATCCATGGGTTGAGGCCCGCTTAATCATTAAAAGATATATTACATCATAGACTATTTGTACCCAAAAATTGATCTTTCGTAGTGTCCTACAAAATTAACCTGTGCATCCTACAAAATCTCCCAAATATTATCATATATAAGCCAAGATCACAGATCATATGATGCTACTACCATACTCAGCCTCCTAAAATCCTCTTTAACTAAGGAGCAAAACAATATGCCCTTCCCAATCCTATTTGCCATCCAAGCAAAGCAAAGCAAAGGCCAATATTGTGAAGCAATCGCAAATCATAATACCATAGACCCAAGAAAAAGGAAAAATCAAAACAAGAAAGATGGAGGTGCTTCATCATATCAGGATTTCATTTTGCCAAAAATGACTATTCTTCGTCCCCCAGATGTCTTGTGCACCAATTGCACAACTTATTCTATGCACCTAAATAGAAAACATAACAAGCAGCCCACACTGAAAGAAACTGTCCAACCCCATCCTTAGGAGAAGATTCATAATAAAGGAATCGGACAACTACAAATGCCCAAATCAAATGCAACACTCGTTACCCATAAAAATTGAAAAAGCCCTATCTAGAATATTTTCATAAGGTAATTGAAACAAATCAATAATCTATGTCAAAAGCAAACCCTAATTCTTTTTTTGCGCAACAATTACCAAATAAGAACATTCCCTCAAACAATCCCGCAAATGAAAAATTGCCTCAGATAACTACATAACAATCGAAAACTTAAATCAAATTTCTCCCTCACACCATAAAATTCCACAATCAAAAAAAATTCAATTTCCTCAGATAACAACACAACAATCAAGAAACCCAGAAAAAAGAGTTTCCCTTAAAACCCGTAAAATCACACAAACATAAAGATTTTCACATATAAGTACACAACAA
>JACYFF010031954.1:84258716-84272919 GCA_017589665.1 Selenicereus undatus | reverse complement strand
ATATATATATATATATGTCTGTATATATTTTTATATATATATGTATATATGTATGCATACATACTTATATACATATTGTTAGCTTTCTTAAAGAGTTTTTTTATATGTTTTGATGAAAGAGAAAAAGAGATTAATCAATTGACATATTCATCATGTTACATTTGTATTATCTTGAAATAACAATGGCGATTATAATTGAAAAATATTATGATTGAGATTATCCCTTTGATTGTAATTGTTTCCTTATTATTAGGGATCCTTATGAAGTAAATAGCAAGAGTTAAACTCTCTTTAAATGCTTGATATATGACTTGATCTTTAGGAAAGCAATTACAAATCTTATCAAGACTATCTTCTCTTGCTCAAAGTGGAAGTGGCCGTCAGAAAATATTCAGCAACTCAAAAATGGTAGTGGAAGTTGGAAGAATATCAAATCAAGCCAAAATTAGCCTCCTAGCCATTGGTTGCTGAGATTGCTAAAATTTCAAGGGCACTGAACGGCAGTCCAAGGCATTGAACTGAAGCAGGAATCCAGATTGTTTCTAACGGCTAGTTTCGAACAAATCCTATAAGTTTTCCTTATAAATACAAAGCTGAATCAGAGATGAGGAATTGAAGAATTGCAAGCACTCGTTGGCATATTGCTCAAGCAATACATTGGCATACATTGTGCTCAAACTTACTTCCTTTACATTTTAATTGTATTGTTGAAGGTGTAAGTAAGGTGGGATTATAGAGTTGAAGGGTCAACTCTACCAAGCCTAGTTGAAGGGTTCAAATGGTGACTTGGAACTTTGAGTAAGGTGTACTGTAAAGTTGTAACAATCCCTCTTAATATAATTGGGTTAATCCTAGAGTTAGGTAACTCTAGGCGGGGATTGAGCCTAGTTGAAGTTATCCTCGTTAAAAAGTTCTTGTGTTTTGTCCACGTTTATCTTTCCGCTCTTTACTTGATTAATTTGCAATCTTGATCATCACCTTATTCAACCCCCTCCTCTAGGGTGATTTAACTAGCCAAACCGGGCAAACAATTGGTATCAGAGCTAGTACTATTTTTGTGAGACTTCACCGTCTAATAGTTCGATCCCTTGGCTAGCTATAATTTTGACTTTAACTGCCCTTCGCGTTTTAAAGGTACTAGTTATTTTTTGTGGCAGGAAACCATGGAATATTATATCAAGTACAAGGGTCTTGATCTGTGGGAGATCATGGTCAAAGGTCCAATATTTATTGAGAAATCGGAAGATGAATATGCTGAAGATGATTATAAGTGGATATCCAAAAATTTTAAAGCTATAAACATTTTATTTTGTGCTCTTACTATTGATATTTATGAGCTTATCTCACATTGTGATAGTGCCAAAGAAATTTGGGAGACTCTTTATAATTTATATGGTACTAATCAAAATGTCGTATTAAGTGAATTTGTGGCGCAGAATGAAATAATCATGGATGAAAATGTTAAGCAAGTTGAGGATCACCAACCACATGAAGAGCAAGAACATGAAAATGATGATCCAATTCAACGGTTTATACATAATGATGTCAGGCATATCCAAATTGAGGAATTTCTTGAAAATGGTGAGAAAAATAATGACTTATCTATTCTTCAAAGCGGTAAGGATGAGGTAACATCCATAATTGAATTTTCAAATAATAGTATTTCTCCGAGTTGTCACATTTTTTATGATTTAAACACCACACCAAATTTTGAACCTTCAAAAATTGTTGATTGTGGTGTTAAATCAAGAAAATGTGTCAAGATTGAGGGAAAGAAAAATTTTACCTCATTAATTTTTCTTGAATCTAGCAATGTTAAATCCAAGAAGAAAAGAGTATCAAGATTTGATCAAGCAACTTCATTCTTGAAGAAATCAAAAAGGAATGCGCATGTTCATGGGATATTATTGATTTCTCATTTACGTACTAATAATGAATTTTCAATAGCATTTGATCCTCTTGAAAATTTAAGTGGACAAGGAAACGTTGGAGCTTCGCAAAGGTATATGGTAAGTTATGGTTTGCCAAAAGTAAAAATAAGGTAAGTTCATTTGTTTTATCATTACTCAGATTTCAAGGTCCTGAAATACAGTCCAAGGCCTTGAACTGCTGGCAGAAACTAGGTATCTTTAATATGATCAATTCAAATGCTTGAATTTTTATGTCAACATCTTCAATAGTGATAATATTTGGATTTTTGCTAAACATAAGACGATGTTACTTTGCATTATCTACTTTCTATTTGTGGAATTTTGATTTCAAATTTTTTTGAATTTTAATCTACTTTATTATCCTTGAAATTTGAGCACGATTGATCTTATACTGTTATGACATGTTATTATGCACATTTGATCTCATTGCTTTTGTCCATAATTATTATGATACCTAATACTTATGTTGCTTGTTTCTAGAAGAGAAAAATTATATCACTTGATCATTTTTTGATAGCCTCGATTTACTCTTAATAAGGGGAGAATTTTGTTCAATTATTGCATCATTATGCTATTTATAAAAATCCCAAGTCAATGAGCATTAGCGTATGTGATTAATTTTTTTGTTAGTATTTTATCCCCTATATTGTTTTTATGAGTGCCATGGATTGAGGGGGAGCATCTTTATCTAGCATTGACTTATTAAGGGGGAGTTATATGTGTTTACTATAATAAGCTTCAATTTTTCTTTCTCCTTCTTGTGCTATCTTTTTGATGAAATACAAAAAGAGGGAGAAGTATTTGGAAAACTTTTCATGGTGTGTCATTCAAAATTATATGGACTTGTTATTTTCATTGGGTTTTGTCCTTATGAAAAAGGGGGAGATTGTTAGCTTTCTTAAAGAGTTTTTTTATATGTTTTGATGAAAGACAAAAAGAGATTAATCAATTAACATATTCATCATGTCACATTTGTATTATCTTGAAATTACAATAGTGATTATAATTAAAAAATATTATGATTGACATTATCCCTTTGATTATGATTGTTTCCTTGTTATTAGGGATCCTTATGAAGTAAATATCAAGATTTAAACTCTCTTTAAATGCTTGATATCTGACTTGATCTTTTGGAAAGCAATTACAAATCTTATCAAGACAACCTTCTCTTGCTCAAAGTGAAAGTAGCTGTTAGAAAATATTCAGCAGCTCAAAAATGGAAGTGGAAGTTGGAAGAATATCAAATCAAGCCAAAATTAGCCTCCTAGCCGTTGGTTGCTGAGATTACTAAGATTTCAAGGGCACTGAACTGCAGTCCAAGGCACTAAACTGAAGCAGGAATCCAGATTGTATCTAACGGCTAGTTTCCAACAAATCCTCCAAGTTTTCCCTATAAATACAAAGCTAAATCAGAGCTGAGGGATTGAAGAATTGCAAGCACTCATTGGAAGATTACTCAAGCAATACATTGGCATACGCTGGCATACCTTGTGCTCAAACTTAGTTGCTTTACATTTGAATTGTATTATTGAAGGTGTAAGTAAGGTGGGATTATAGAGTTGAAGGGTCAACTCTACCAAGCCTAGTTGAAGGGTTCAACTGGTGACTTGGAACTTAGAGTAAGGTGTACTTTAGAGTTGTAACAATCCTTCTTAATATAATTGGGTTAATCCTAGAGTTAGGTAACTCTAGGCGGCGATTGAGCCTAGTTGAAGTTGTACTCGTTGAAAAGTTCTTGTGTTTTGTCCACGTTTATCTTTCCGCTCTTTACTTGATTAATTTGCAATCTTGATCATCACCCTATTCAACCCCCTCCTCTAGGGTGATTTAACTAGCCAAACCGAGCAAACACATATATATACATGCATACATAAATCCATACATACATACGAATCTAAACGCACGCACACATGCACACATGTGGTACGTACGGGAATGAGTGACTAGCCTAGTCTTATTGGGCTTCTTCATCACATTTCGGTGGATCCTTGACCACCATGTTTGTGGGCACATCGAAGGTGGAGGAGATGTGCTCGTTTAAGGAGGGCCTGTTTTACCGGTGTGTGGTTATTGAGGGCGATTAGTTTAAGTTTGTCAGTACCGGGCTGATAGGTCCCACCGTTGCTTCGGTAAGTGTTACTGCTTTGAGGCATTGCTTGCTCTTGTAATGTGTCTTATTCATAATCCCGTCTCTTATTTCCATGACCAACCATATGTTTCCATTGTGAGGTATGCACTTTATAGACTAGCTGTATGAGTATATGAGATGTCTCTTAATTATTTAATGTCAGAAATGAAGAGAACTAATGCTCTAACTGAGGCATTTGACAAAAGCCAGTGCATATACATTGAGGGGATGGGATTATTGCATAAATGGGTCAAAAATGGTGGTATCCCTATCGAAGTGATTGGAGACGCAATGAAGTAGGTTCGTATTGGTAAAAACAAGTTGTTAGTTGACCTGGAGTTGCACTACTAATAATACGATTGAAAACTGTTACTGAGATTCGTAGCCCTTATTGTGGGTAGTGTATTAGTTGTAGTGTACACTTAATGACTCAGCTATCTGATTGTGGAGTTTAGGCACTCCTATATGACATTGGGCATGGTCACTAGAGCACTCATGAAAATCCAAGCACAGCATATGACTTCTAGGGTTAGTTAATATGCATTGAATGACAAGACTAAAGAACGTAATGTGGGTGGTAATGGCCTTTACTTTTAGAAAAGAATAATGGTTCATAGAAACAATTTTGTTTCACCTTATTCTGCAGGCCAAACTTTACTCATCATACATCTAGTTCATAGCCCTAAAGACGCTAGACCCGATCTGTTACATTTAATTGTCAACCTAAATCTATTTCTTGGATTATTTTGAAATAGAGCGGGATTGTCATAAAAATATTATTTTTACTAAGTACTTCAAAAAAATGTTACTTTTGTTTGATAAATATTCTCCTATTTCAGCCTATGTTCAATATCATCTCACTAACTTACGGTGCCAAACACTTTTTGTTATTGAATGTTTCACTAAGTGGCATTGATTTGTTAAAGAACGAATTTTACAAAGGCATCACAAAGTTTGGTGTAAGACTTATCCAACGAGATTTTGCCACCTATTTTCATGCTGATTTTGTTGCTTTTTCTCATCAATTATATCTTATTTTCAAATAAATTTTATTCCATAAATATGGCACTCTCACTTATGTGGTAACTATAACTTAGCCTTACACTTTATCTTATTCTACTTCACTCTTTCATACAAACAACAACAACAACTCCCAGTGTGGGTCCCGCTTTCGCGGGGTCTGGGGAGATCCAGCTGTAGGCAGCCTTACCTCTACCAGCATTCTTACCCGTAGAGAGGCCTCAGTCTTTCATACAAACTAAATACTAATCTTTATTACCCTTATTTTATGGGTCACATTAGTCAACATTTTATTCCTGTTCCCTTATTTGTGAGTGCACATGGTTGGGAAGCATTTCTTACATATTGGAAGGGTGGTTACCTGAGCCTTTTGCACCAACATTAATATTCATGTGGGGCAGAATTATCCATATGGCTTGTTTGATTCTGTGTAATCAAAGTGGTAATGTAATAAAAATGGTAATGATGAGTCCATTATTATATTTGGTTACCATTAAGGGATGTAATCAAGATTACATTATAATCACATCTACCTTCATGTACGCAAATATAATTACTTGGCTTTTCCTAAACTATCGTGATTGCATACCTTTGAATCAAAGTCTACCAAATCATAAGCTATTATATTTGAGGACTCCCTCTCTCTTCTCTCCATTGTTACTCATCTGCTTCCCATATCTTAGTACTAAACCACCATGAAGCCCTCCTCACTCCCCATTCTCTCTCATCTCCTTCTTAGATACAGTTTAACATAGACCATAATCTTATTATTGTAACTAAATTTTTTTATTTTCTAGGGATCATCCCTCTCTCTCTCTCTCTCACACACACACACACACACACACACACACACACACACACACACACCCACCCACCCACCCACACCCACACCCACACACACCCCACCCACACACACCCACACACAAACACATCATCATCATCATCATCTTTTTCACTCTGTACTTACTAAACTTGAACAATATTACATTATTGTAATTTAGTAAAAATAGAGTGAAGTAAATCTCATGTGAAGCATCATAATCATGATGATAAGATATTGGATGATAATTATAAAAAAAACTACAAATAATTAACATAGGCAAAATAAAATATGAATTGAATTGCAAGTGTTTCTCGCCACATATAAAATTAAGCATTGTTTGTAAATGAATTCATCCCATACAATTGTAAAAACATTGTAAAAAAACATTGTAATGTAATTATTATTCCATTCCATTCCAATAACAAATTGTATTACAAAGTTGATTCTATTGCATAGTAATTGCATTACTTTCAACCAAACGTCACATTGAGGACAATGTCCAACACTCCTGAGATAATGCTACTATTTCTTATCTTGTTTTTGTTGTCCTTCAGCATCCTTTATTTTTGAATTCTTTCCAACACTGTCAACATTTTAAGTAGCAAAGCCATCCAACTCACCTGCTTCAAAACTCATTTGAAATCTTTTTAACATACTTACCCAATGTTTTATTGTTCCTAGAATATCAAATTTGCTCATTCCCTTCTCTCTTTTTCCAAATTATCTCTTCATTAATCAACTTCAATCAAGTAGAAATTGCAATTCACTTCTTCAATTAACAAGATTCAATCAAAACATTAAGAAAGGGAAACATTCCTCAACATTAGCAATTCATCTCTAAGCATTCCATCAAGCATGCAATATCCTAAGTTCATTCAATCTTGATAAATCAGATTCAATGCTCCAATACATGTTTGAACACCTATCTAAGCCCCAAATAACCACAATAATTTTACCAACTCAAGAAGATTAAACAAGAACATATGGAAGAGAATGAATAATTTTTGGCTTTTACCTTGAAACATTAAGTGGAATATGCAAGAAGAAGTTAAAAGGGAGGTGGCGGTGCTCGATTGGAGGCCAACGACCTCGTAGACATTAGCTGATAGGGGCAACCGACATTATAGGATGCTGGGTAGGGCACAACAAGGGGATGAGAGAGAATAGACATTTTGGGATTTTTTTTTTTGGGGTTCTGGCCACATTAGATAGATGTATTGGTTTTTATACTCTTTTTTCTTTTTTGCTTCCTAGATTCCTATAATTGATTTGTCACCCTTTTCCTTTCCTTTTTTTTGTTGTCTTAAATTACCGCAAGTGCACGGTGCCAATCGTAGTTAGCAACGGCAAGTACGGGTCGTATTCCTTAGGAAACTTGGTTCTAATCACCATATTGACTTCAACACGTAATTTAGGTAGAAACTGATTTAGGTTGATGAAAACTGAATACTACTAAGGCCCTATTCTATTTTGCATTTTTAAGGATTTAGTTAAGAGCTTACATATCCTTACAGCTTCTTACATCTCCTTATAGCTCCTTACATCCTTAACATAATCCTTACATCTTCTTACAACTCTTTACATCTTCTTACAGTTTCTTACATCTTCTGACATCTCATATGGATTTTCTATAACATTCAACAACTCCTTACATCTATCCTTACATCTTTCTACAGCTCCTTATATCTTCTTACAGCTCCTTACATGTTGTTATAACTCCTTCGATCTTCTTACCATTCCTTACAGCTCCTTATAGCTCCTTACATCTCGTTACATCTATTAATTGTATCTAAGCGCAAAATAGAACAAACCCTAAAACTACTTGATTTAATAAAAAAAGGGATCCTAGATTGGGATTTACCACACCACTATGCTCTTCGGATTATAAACCAGATCATGTGAATCTACTCACTCGAATAACTGAATTAGAATAGTTACAAGTTAAGGCACATCTACGCCTTCTCTTGAAGATCATTAGACTTGCTAAGCAATCCTAGTTATCTATTTTCATGAAACTATAATCAACAAAACCACAAGATTTAGTAACTTAAGTTTCATGAATTGAAACCTCATCTATTCTCATGTTAAGGAACTCAATTGCTTGCACAGTGGCTCTAGGTAGAGGATTTGACTTTCACTAATCTTCTAAGCCCTATTTATGAAACATGAATATATCCCTCTCTGGTAATTCATCGAATATGTGGCCCACTAAGTAAGAATTCTATTACAAAAATGGGCTAAACATCACAACAACCACAATCACATATAAGAAACTGAAAAGCATCATGAAAGATGCAAACTTCAATGGAGATTACAAAGAGAAAGGAAAAGAAACATCCTTCAATAAATTTGCGATGACAATTCAAAATCAGCACTCAGAATCCAACTCTCAAATTGAATCTAGACTAGTGTATATGGTGCTCAACAAAAACCTAAGAATTACCTTCAAGTAAGCTATCTAATTTAGATCCTAGCCTCCTCTAAAAAATTGCCCCGCAAAAGAGTTAAGTCACGAAAATAAGGAGTGGCACGATCCTGCCATTTGGCACGGGGTACCCGTGCTAGATCTCTGGTTGGGATCTGCTGGAGTACTGGTGTGGCATGCTCATCCTCATTGCATAGGATATCCATGCGAAATCACTGCCTTCAACCGTACTCCTTGTATGACTTGAAACTTAGTTCCTTGGCCCTCCTTTCTACTAGCATTAGCAAATCTCTTGTTTTCTTCAGCAAAAACTCCTGAAAATACAAAGAACCACTACATGAGCGTAATTTAGACTGAAAGAGGCGAATTTGACCCTTTTCTCATCAAGATTAAACATGAAAACAAGAGGAGAGAGGGTAAATCTAGGGGCTAAAATGATGTCAAGATAGAGGTTTATCAACTCCCCCATGCTTATCCCTTGCTTGTCCTCAAGCAAAGTCATCAACCAAGAATCAATATAGAGAGGTTCACCTCCGAATTCAAACCTTCTTAGGCAAGCAGTGATAAGCAAATTAATAGATACGGTAATTCGTAACCAAGATACTCGACCAGGGTGAAACTTTTGTTTCCCAAAACACATGTCCTAAAATAGATCGAAAGATCACATGGTCATAATGCAAAAGTAGACACCCCATATTGAATCAATAGACATGTCATACCTCCACCTCACAATTGGTAAGATGGACAAGCCGGTAGATCCGCACTCGTGGGGATAAAGGGGAACACTAATCTCATGTGTTTAGGGGTAAATAATATTCCACTCATAGCTGCCCTCAATGCAAATAGACTACCATATGCTTAGCAAAGCTCGTGACTCTCCATCACTAAGGATGAAGTACATAAATGACAATTATAAGGACTTTTTAGGGGTAGCAACGAGCTGAGGTGAAGGGTAAGGAGAGAGTTATTTTGGGATAATAGAGCTAAGTAGCCAAGTAGCTAAGAGCAACAACATCCACACCAAACCATCAAATGACTATCAATAATATTCCCATACAAGATATTTGGAAAGGGGTTTAAAAAACTTATCGAGGTTCCCTATGCCAAATACTTATTCACACACCATTCCATTGATTTTTTTTCATTTTTTTCATTATATTTTTTGAAATTTTCCTCTTTTTTTTTCAAGAACGAGGGAGAATGGTAAGGGCCAAGCAAAGTTCCAACTCCCCATCCAAAATGATCAAAACTATTATCACAACCCATCGCAAACCAACAAAATGCACCAACAAGCAAATCTCAAAAGCACCCTACTTAGAAAATGCGTTGCTCCACTACATGGCTTAGGATGGGATAAATCATTTTAAGCCAAGGGTTAAATAGATGATGGTGAAGCAAACAAAAGGAAAGACACAAAAAGCAGTAGCAAAAAGGGCGCAGTGTCGTGCGGTGGCTTTTTAGCTCATGCAGTTCATGAGATAATTGAATGCCTCAATCATATTAGCACTATGTATGAGTCAAATATGATTTCGAGGAGAGTTATGCTAAGTTCTAGAGATGCAAGCACTAGAGGGTTAAACATTGATGAAAGAAGGTTTAAGACTATATAGAATGAATAGTCATTACGGCTTAAAAAGTTCCACTGGTTATTCTACCACAATCTTCAAGCTAGCTCAAAAGTTTGGCCAACTGTTAAGTCTCAACAGTTCATGTCACAGTAATTCTCAGAGGCAAATACGTAAACACATAGCCACGCAATCCAAACATTTTTCACGATTCAATTCCAAAGATTTTGCCTAATCAAGCATCATTAGTTCATGAATTACCACAACCATCAATTTAACTCATCATTCCTTAAATGTCATCATAGAAGGGGTTTTCACAAACTTCTTTTGTTTTTTTAAAGCAGTAAACCTACATAGGTGATTAGCATGCAGTTAAATGAAGAGAAGCGTTGGAAGAATTACCTTGCAATCTTTTAAGGCCTAACTCAACACATCTACACTTCAGACTAGTGATTAGGAACAGGATATATACATTGCATTCCTACCAATATGCATCCTCCAACATGCTTTCCTAAATAGAAAATAAAACTAAAACTAATGTATCCTAAAAATGCACCTAAGCTAAAATGACCCCTAAGATCTAAATGCAAGCATGTTCGAGACCAGTGAGATATGTGCATGTTGCATCTAACCACAAACTACATCCATGCTAACAAGAAATGCATCACACAACATCGTAGTCATCCCCGAGCACATAAGTCCACCCCCATCCTTAAGCTATTCATTGTCCCCGATGAAATAAATAAACATGAGATGTGAAAAGGAGGGGGTACAACTCACAGTTACTGCATTCCATCAAGCTTAGAAGGCGGCCAAAAGTGCAGAGGAAATGGCGAGAAGGATGATAAATGGCTCTGATCGAACAATGAAAATGACGACGAGCCTCCTTGGTCGCCGGGAAGGTGCAGAAACACTCATCCAACTGTCAAATGGACTCAAATTGTTGTCATATTAACTCATTCATCCTTCGTCGCTCTTCATACCCGCGAGCTTCCGTCATTGCCTGTTCCTACTCTCGCTGAATCCGTCATAGTTCTCTCTCTTCTTGGTGGTTATCAAACCCGTAGAAGTATGTCACCCTTTTCTCAATAGACTCCATTTGTCCAGACAAATGATGGATGTCTTCGTATATGCCCATGCATCCCTCTTGACTACTGGACACCTCCATTTGGAGGCCAGAGAAGGACTGGAGGAAAGTGGAGTCCAACAGCGTTGCAGCCAATGAGGAGGACCCACCCATCTCAAAGGGGGGTGGTTGGTGATGGTTGGGTTGTGGCATGGGCCTAACCTCAACATGTCCCTCCTAACCTTCATCGTTATCACCCTCATCATCATCATCATACTCCTCCTCGTCATCATCAATGACTTGATCCTCTCTAGGTAACACTGTCTCCCTAATGATCACTTGATCACAATTCCAGTTCCTCTTATTTGACACAGTGGTGCTCAACATTAAGGAGAGTAAGGAGGATTTGATTATTATGGGGATACCGAATGGTGCCACTCGATTTTCTATGATGGTCATGTGGTAGAAGGTACCAATGTCAAGGTGGCCCCCTAAGAAATGAGGCTCAAGAGGGGTGAACTTGTCACTATGTCCTAGGGCTTGGGCGATGGCAGTAACGATGCCCACAATGCTTAAGACATTCTTATGTGTAGTCCTCGACACTTCTGTCAAGTGATGGATGATGAAAGGTCTAGTGCCAATGGGAGTTCCAGATAACGCACACCAAATAATAAACAATTCTGCTTTCCTACACCCATTTTGTTTATTGTTACGACCGAAAATTATATTCGTTGTCAAACATTGTAGGTAGCGGAGATTGATATTACAAATGTCGATAGCCTTGGCATGTTGGGGGTCAAAGGCTCTAGTTCACCCGAACCTATCCATATAAGTCTTCCGTTTGGAGCAAGTAATGGTCATCCAAAAGGGAGTCGATCTCCATAAGGTGGGGACATCCCTCTATGCACCCTCAACCACCAAAAATTTCAACAATTCATTAAACATCCACGGACTCATTCGGTGGTCTATGTTAAACATGATATCTACCTCTTAACCCCTATATTTGTCATTCCAATTCACATTTAATGAACTAAAAAATTGTAACATTAGGCGGTCATAGCAGGTGCATTGCATCGTAATGTACCCCGTTCACCCTAAGTTATGAATTAAGCCCATCACGTCATTAAGCAAACCCAAATTCCTCAAAGAGTCCACACGAAGAAACTTTTGCTCATCGGTGTTTCTAGTGGTCAAATTCTCATAATGTATTCGTCGTTCATCATTAACAAAATGCAAGCCCCTAGTACAAGGAGGGAGAATTAGAAGGTAAGCATCATTGTTACCTTTGGCAGTGGATGGAGCAAAAGAGAAAGGAGGAGCCCTTGGGGCCTTTTTGGGCATGGATAGAGCTTTGGAGCCTTCCCTAACTCTTTCCTTTCCCATTGTGGCAACTTGAAGCAAATTGGTCCCTTGTGGTGCTTGAAGAAGAAGGAAAAGAGAGAAGAAGGCAAACTTTCATTCTCTACAACTTTCAACCTCAACAATGGAGGTTAGGATTTTCGAGAGACAAAGTGGGTGGTGAGGAGGTGAAATTTGGGTGAAATGTGGGAAAATTTGAATGGGAAGAGAGGAATAGTGAGTGAAATTGGTGGATTTGGAAGAAAAAATGGGGATTTGGGGGATAATTTGGGTAAAGAGTGAGTGAGGGAGTGAGAGGGTTTCGTGTAGACAAAGAAAGCTTGAAGAAGAATTGAAGAGGAAATGAGGAAGAAGAAAGAGAAATTGGGTTTACGAACTCAAAAAAAAGGGGGCACGGTACTGCTGCTCGGCACGGTGCCCTAGTGCCATATCTCTGGATGGCCTATGTGCCTTCTAGTGGTGCCCCGTGGCATAGGGTACCCATGCCAACTTGCTGGGTGATCGGTTGTTTGCTTTTCGCCCCCCCTTTTTTTTGAAATTTGGAGGTGACATGGGGTTGCTATCAGGCATGGGGTGCCCATGCAAACCTGCTACCTCTAAAGTCCGGCTTTTTTGGTGTGTTGCCTCTTCATATTTTTGTTACTTTTTTCCTTTCTCTTTTCTCTTAGTTTTTCCTTTTTACGAAGAGGCAAGACGCGCTTGTTTGCGTTTTCTCGTAAAAAGTGCTTGTTTAAGGTCCTTAGCTTGACCTTGGAGGGATTGTATGAAGAAGAAGCCTTCGGGAGGGCAACGGTGGCCTTTCTCTCAAGTGACTCACTGCTAATGTAGTGTTTCAACTTAGAGTCGTTTACCTTGAACGAGCTGGTGGTATTCGTACCAATCTCCATAGCCCCATATGGATAGACTTCAATCACGTTGAAAGGGCCCTGACTATCTGTAGCGGAGCTTGCCCGAGAACAACTTAGAACGCGAGTTAAAAAGGAGAATGAAGTCACCTTCCTGAAACTGTTGACGGTGGATGAACCAATCATGCCACCCTTTGTCCTCTCCTCGTAAATTCTAGAACTTTCATAGGCATCCAAGCGGATTTCCTCAAGTTCATTCAACTATAGCAATCTTCTCCCCCACGCGAGCTTCAAGTTCAAAGATATATATATATATATATATATATATATATATATATGTATGTATGTATATACATGTATATATATATATATATATATATATATATGCATTAACTTAGGCCTTTGAGCAACGGTAAGGTTGTCTCCGCGTGACCAAAAGGTCACGGCTTCGCGCCGTAGAATTAGCCACTGGCAAAGTCAGGTTAGGCTGCCTATAATTCACCCCTAGGGGTGCGGCCTTTCCCCGGACCCTGCGTGAACGCGGGATACTTGTGCAGCAGACTGTCCTTTTATATATGTATTAACTTAGGCATTTTAGAGGATTACCCATCTAGAACCTAGATTAAACAAGAGCCCCAATCTTCATTATCCTCTTCTTCCTTCAAATTCATTTTCTTCTTTGGGGACACAATTCTCTTTGTACGGTGCCTTAATTACAAGGAGAACAAGGCTGACAACGCAAAAGAAAGCAAAAAAAATAAAGCGCACAATACCTATCGAAAATCCGTGAAAAAGGATCATCCAAATCATATATATATATATACATATATATATATATACATATATATATATACATATATATATATATACATATATATATATATATATACATATATATATACATATATATATACATATACATATATATATATATATATATATATATGCACAGACACACAGACACACACACACACACACAGACATTAGAATGTACATATACACACATATATACACATATATCTATATCTATCTATCTATCTA
>JACYFF010031954.1:84203386-84246030 GCA_017589665.1 Selenicereus undatus | reverse complement strand
ATGGTCTTTTAGCAGGGTATGTATTATCCCCTTTTTAGTTTTTAATGTTATATTGTTCTTGACTAGATGATGATCAATACCCTGGTTTGTAATTACCATTTAATCGATAAAAAAATATAAAAAAATTTCCGTGCGTTGCGCATGTAGAAAAACTTATTTTACTTAATATAAGAGTTCAAAGAATTTTTCTTTTATTTTTTATTTAGAGACTACATAAGACAATATGTGCGTGGGAAGGCATTTTTGAAAATTTGAATGATATGATGGCATTTTGAAGAACGCCAACTTTTGTCTCACTTTGCTAAAAAACGGTAAAGATTATTACGGGCAAAGGAGATGGGACAAAGATTAACACCCAAAGTTATTAGTTACTAATTGGTATGCTTTTCCCAGTACAATATATCGGGTAATTTTTTAGTTTTCAACCTCAATAAATATTTCTATTATGGGTTAATCGTTTATGTGATTAATTTATTCAAACAATATAATGCTAAAATCTGTTTAATATAATACATGATTTATTTTGTTAAAAGTTATACCGCTTGATTTTTTGTATAATATGTATTTAAAATATAATAAACTATCTTCTAATATCTTATAATAATAAGGGTGTAGTTTTTTTTTAAAAAAGATAAATTATGCAGGAGTGACATGTATCACAAGATTTGAAAATCTTGTTTTTTTTCCCCATATCCAAGTGGTGCTTGAAAAAATTTTAAATTTTTCTAATTTTAATAACTATATGAAAAAGTATAGTAAATTATATTTGTAATTCATGTAATTTGTGCAAAAATTGATTCAACCTCTATAAGCAAAATAGTCCAATAAGCTTTTTAAAGTTAAGTGAAAAACTTCACTCTCAAAATTTATTGTCAATGGAAAATAGAAAAATAATTTATAATGTATTAAGATAATTGTGGATTTTTCACTTTTAAAAAAAAAATTAAGTGGGTAAAATTGTTTTACATAATTCATGAATTATTTATTATTTGTGTAATAAATTATTTTTGATAAGGTATCATGGGTGTATGCACACATGTGTATATGTGTCAGTGTGTGTGTGTGTCCAGGAAGGGTGATACTTGTATTTCTAGTTACTTGTATTTCTAGTTGCCATGATGACCTCTAGTAGGCAATCCAATTACCTCATTTCTTATCATGTGCCTAATAACAACAATAATTTCTAATCCAGATCCTGATTTAATGAGTAGGACATTTTTATCCTTGCAAGTTAGAGATTGATTCGGGGGGTATTTTTTTTCGAAACTTGTGTTGAATACTATGCAAATAAAATTGAAGTGAAACAAAACAAAGTCTGGACACAAGCGAAGAAAACAAATAGCACTGCAATCAAGGTAAACAGAAGAGGAGAACAAACCAATTCATTCATTCGATGCCCGAGAGTGCCTTGTGCGCTGAGGACATGGAAAGCAAAATGTTGCGTATGTTTTGCTCGAAATGTGTGCGAGCAGTGCTAGCAAGATATGTCTAGCTTCATTACCTAATTTCTATCTAGTAAAAAAAAAAGTCGAAATTGGATAATAAAATTTGTAATTTCTCAGAAGTCATTTTTGACATTACTTACACAATTTGCCGCCAGAGCAAGCTAGACATCATATTCCTATTGCAGTAGACCTTTTAATGGCACAACATGGTCTCCCAGAGGAAAAAGCAAATGGAGAACTTTACAAGAAAGTGGAGGACGCCTGGAAAGACGTAAATGAGGAAATGTTCAGACCTACAAAAATTCCGAGGCCATTGCTCACTCAAATCCTCAATCTGTCGAGGGCAGTAGAAGTTTTCTATCAACTTGGTGAGGAAGAATACACAGTCGTGGACAAAAATATGGTCCATAAAATTCAAACACTCTTTGTTGATATTGTCACGGTGTGATCACATCGCTACCTTGTACCATTAGCAAGAAATTCTGTTCACTTTTCTTTTCTTTTTCCATCATGTCCAAGTGTTGTTTCAAAGAGCTGTATGTTAGTATTATCCGGGCTCAGTGGCTTGCCAGTCCCCTGGATGAACTAGATGTTGATTGAATTGGTTCTTGATTTCCCGGGGGGAAAAATTGCTCATTGCTTTCATTATTGTTTTGTTAGTAGGTTAATGATTTTTCCCAGCTTTATTTTGCTAGTTTATGAAAAGCGGACTTTTATTTATCAAAACTTTCGAAAGAAAGATACATAAAGGCCAATTGATTTGGCTCGTCCCACATCATTGGGCTGTGGGTCTAGAATGGGGAGAAACTCCAACGGGAGACGTGACCCAATTGCCATAAAATTTATATGAACTTTGCACTAGCTTGCCAAAGGGGAACCGTGGATTTTAAGTAGAATGACTTGGAGGGAAGCAGACATGCATGAAATGAGGGTAGGTTAGAAGGAATAACTGACTAAGCTAATGGCAAGACTAAGGCCCTGTTCTTTTTGTTGGAAAATTCACCAACCCCACACTCACCCACTTATTCCCCCTCTTTCAACTCTTTCCCACACTTAAAAAAAAAATACAACTCCTTCCCACATTCACGCAGTCTTTCCCACACCTACATAAAACAACCATTTCTCATATTTTAAATTTTTTTATAATTTAAGTAATTGTGTGTGCGAATAATCTGATAGCAGTTATGAGCAGTTTTAATTTTTCGGATGTTATGGAACAGTTTTTTGTTTGTTTTTCATTAATTTTTTAATTTTTAATTTTTTAAATTTTTTTATTTCTATTTTTTATTTTTTATGTTTTATTTTTTATTTTTTATTTTTAATTTTATTATATTTTTGTATTTATATTTTTTAAAATTTTTTAAATTTTTAAATTTTTTTGTATTTATTTTTATTTTTTATTTTTAAAAAAATTTAAATTTTTTTATTTTTTATTTTTTTGTATTTATTTTTTGTATTTTTTATTTTGTTGTATTTATTTATTTATTTATTTATTTATTTTATTCCAGAAAAACAACCAACGGCAAGTTCCAAAAAAATAAAAAATAAAAAAATTTATAAAAAAAAAAGAAAACAAAAAACAAATACAAAAAAAAATTAAAACTCAAAAAATTTAAAAAATTTTATAAAAAAATAAAAATTAAATAAAAATTAAAAATTAAAAAATTAAAAAAAATTAAAAAAAATTAAAAATAAAAAATAGAAAAAAAAAAAAACTAGAAATTACAAATACAAAAATCAAAAATAAAAAATAAACAAAATAAAAAAGAACAAAACGGAATAAACAAAAATAAAATTTTTGTATCATCATTAATTACTATCACAATAAAATTATTATATTATAAAACAAAAAAATATTAATAACTAATACTTTAACTTTATTCAACTATATTCAACTTTCATCTACAGTCACCCACTTTTCCCACACTTAAAAAAAAATACCACACTCACCCACTCCTTCCCCCCTTTCTCATAATCACCCATCACACATCCCCCATTTCCCACTAAAAAGAACAGGGCCTAACTAAGCTAATGACAGTTTGCGAGCTCAACACCCTGAATGTCAATATTTCTATTAGAATATGTGAACATATTAGAAATCCCTTATTTTGTACTTTCCCTTTTATTTTGGGATGCTATCTTTGATTAGATGATATTGTAATTATTTCATTCCCTAAATTTAGTTGGCAGACTTGTATATAAGCTTCCTGTAACATTAGTTTTGACATGTAATAAAAAACTATAATCTTTTCTTCACATCAACTTTCATGGTATCAGAGCCTTTCTGAGCGACAGATCTCAAGTTCGAATCTCAGTAGCTCCCATATTGATTTATTGCATAAGGTAGAGGGTGTCTTTGCAGCATCGACGCTTCAAGGCTAAATGACATTCGCATGACGGGGCGTGCTAAAGGATGATAAGGAAACCACTTCCTTGAGATATTGTTTAGTCGTAATTTAGTAGGTGAATCTTGGAGATATTATTTCATTAATCATCTAGTAGATGTATTTTAGATAACTTGGTTTTCTTGCTTTCCAAGTCATAGAAGAACTAGGGTTTCCTATGTATATATGTTATAGCAAACAATTGTGTTGGAGTATAAAAGTGGGTATTGTTCCACATTGTTAAAAATACAAAGAATACGAAAGTGGGTGTTGTCCTACACTGATAAAATTGAAGGGCTTGAGCACCTATATAAGCTTGTGAGTTACTCCACCTATTGCCAATTGGTTTTGTCTTGGAACCTCATTTGAGCTTGTATACATTACTCATTGTTGAAGTCCCAATTCATATAAAAAATTTAACATGGTATCAGGGTAAGGTTGCTCAATCTTGATTTGCCACTGTCCCCGTTTTATCAAAATTGTATGCACATGTTGGGCCTCATTAATAGCCCACACATGAAGAGGCGTGTTGGAGTATGAAAGGGGGTATTGTCTCACACTGATAAAACACAAAGAATATGAAAGTGGGTGTTGTCTCATAGTGATAAAATTGAAGGGCTTAAGCACATATATAAGATTGTGAGTTACTCCACCTATTGTCAATTGGTTTTGGGTTGGAACCTCTTCTAAGCTTGTATACATTACTCTGTTGAATGTCCAATTGATATACAAAATTTAACAGAGGACAAACCTATTCCTGGGCCTTCAACCATGAGTTCCAAAGCTCACATAACTGCCCTCTTTGTTCGACATCTATACTATTATATAAAAGCAATGTTGTGCTGACGTGGATTTTTCCCGCATCGTCAAAAATCAGAACTTTTGGGCCATAAGATTAATCATCACTCTTAATCACATCCATTCATATTAATTAATCAATTCAGAACAACAAAATAATTAACAATGAAAATATAAACATTAATTACAGAAACATTAAAGGGAAATAAGAATAACAATGAGAATCACTGCATTCTTAGAATATAGTATTCTTAAATATAATTACCAAAAAGTGGTCGATCGTTGTTCTTACATGGTTTAGGTTGTAAATTATATTGGTAGCTCGTGTTAATTAGTTTTACACATGGACGTACTTCCACAGTTTAGGTTGTTTGTTCAATCATTGATGTATTTATAATATTAATTTTTTAGTCTTACCATTTTATTTGTGATTATCATTGATCATCTTAATTAGTTTTTTTAAGCATGCAACCCCCTACCTTGGCCAGAATATTAATAGTATAGATATATTACAATATTATTATTATCTTGACTTAATAATTTTTTGGAATTTATACCATTGAGTGTGCAAAGAATATTAATATTATCTTGACTTAGGATTTTTACCTATTTTTTGTAACATAACTATGGAATATCATATATATTTTTCCAATATTTATGAGAACAATTACATATGCTATATATATAACATAATACCATCTGTAAATTACCACAAAATTGATTTCAGTCAAAGCACAAGAGTCGATCCGAGCTAAAATTAACTTCTTCTGGAGGGTAAGGTACACATCTCCTTAACGTGATATGTGATATATGAATGTTTCTTACACATGCGACCTCTTTTTTAATGGTTAATTAGTTTTTAAACACTAGGTTAAGAATGCTAGATTTGGTTTGATTAGTAATTTACATTACTATCATGTGCCAAGTTACTTAGTTCCAATGAGCAATATTCACACTACACTATTCGATTAGTATATATTTATGTGATCTTTTAGGCTTCTAGGCATATACTTTAGAAGCGATGAAGTTTAATCGTTATGTTGATGATGTTAATTATATTAGTAGCTCATGTTAATTAGTTTTACGCATAGACTTCCACGGTTTAGGTTGTTTGTTCCATCATTGATGTATTTATAATATTAATTTTTTAGTCTTACCATTTTATTTGTGATTATCGTTGATCATGCTAATTAGTTTTTTTATGCATGCAACCCATTTGAACGTTTAACTAGTATTTTAAAAAAATTGGGTTAAAACTAATAAATTTTATTTGGTTAATTTACATTATTATCATATGTCAATTTGCTTGAATAAGAAATGTTCATATTAGAACGTTCAATTAGTCTAAGTTTATATAATTTTTTTACCTTCTTCATTATTATAACTATTTCCTGTAATATAGTTACATATATCATAATTTCTTCGTCAAATTCTTTAAATTGTATTTATTATCCATTAAAAATTTAGAGTTCAAGAGTTGATTTATATGCATTTGCAGGAAACAGAAAATTGGACGAGCGGCGGCCATAACTCACAAGTATCATAGCAACAACTCATATCTGGTGAGGGTTATCTCTTACTTTTGGTCAAATCTGTACGTGACTTTTTTGTATTCTTTTGTGTGTAAATGTCTCCCCCTTCTCAATTTTGATATGAGATATATGTGATTATTTACATAATTTGAGAGAATTATTAGAGAAAGCAGAAATTTTGTTAGTTATAAAATAATTTGTGTCCCATACTGCAAACAATATAAAATAATTGGACAAATATATGTGTCACTTACCATAACATGCGTGAAATTAATTTGAGAGAATTATTAGAGAAAGTAGAAATTTTATTAGTTATAAAATAATTTGTCCCATACTGCAAGCAATATAAAATAATTGGAAAAATATGTCACTTACCATAACATGGGTGAAAAGTATTATGGCATTACCAATTTGTCCAATATGGCAAATATACTATGATCAGTGGAAATATATTATATTCTATGGCATGTTAAAGCTCATGTACATTATTCTTTTGCATAAAACCACAACACAATTGGATTCATATGCAGCACAGGTATTATAGTGTTCATCACGTTTTCCACCATTTATTTTTCGATGACTAACTATCTCATCATAACGTTCTCTACAGCCATATGGTCATCTATCTCTATATGTGATTATAGATGATTACATAGGCAAACCACGGGCATTTGTTATGGAGCCTCCACGACATCATGATGCAGAATTACCTATCACTCTTATTGCACCAGTTAGTTTGGAGGAGGAGGTGTATTACTTATGAAACGCTAATGCTAGCTACAGCAGGTATACAAGATGTAATTATAGGCTTCAATTATATCATTGTTAATGAAATTATTACTAAGAACTTAGTTTTTAATGTAGGCACAAGAAGAGAAGGTGGATTCTTTGTCATTGGCGCCATAAATTAATGTATAATCATGTCATTTAGCATTATTTTTAGTTTCATTTTAACTACCTATAATCTCTATCATACTTTACGTCGTGTCTTTTACAATCATTGATTGTTTTAATTATTGAGTATCAATGGTTGTGCATGAAATTGCCATCTACTTATAAGTTTTAACAAATTTGAGTTTCCTTTTCTAAATTATTATATTAACTTTGTCACTAGTGATTCCTATATTATTTTGAACAACTGTCTCTCTCTCTCTCTCTATATATATATATCTATCTATCTATATCTAAATATATATACATATATATATATATATATACATATATATATATATATATATATATATATATTTTCAAATTGTCTACTATAGTATGCACAGTGCAAAGTACAGATCCAGACTAGTACAAATAATGGATATGTTTTCCTGTTATTGTACGTGGATGACATGATAATCACGGGAATGATATGCAAGGAATTCAAGCCTTGAAACAATTTCTCCATCGAGAATTTGAAATGAAGGATCTTGGATTACTAAACTACTTCCTAAGTCTGGAAGTTTCCTCTGACAAGAAGGGCTACTACATGACACATGCAAAATATGCTTGTGATCTTGTGTCTCGAGCTGGATTGTTAGATGATAAACCAACACCTTCTCCTCTTGAGGCTGATGCCAAATTCTAATATATAGATGGCTCACTATTGAAGGATGCCACATTGTGTCGTCAACTAGCTGGGAATCTTGTTTACCTTACTGTTACAAGACCTGACATCGCTTATGCAATCCATTTAGTAAGTCAATTCATGGTAGCCCCTCACACTACACATTACGCTTCTGTACTTCGTATCTTCCGTTATATCAAAGGCACACTATTCCAAGGACTCCATTTCCCTTTTAACTCTTCTCTAGAGCTAAAAAGTTACTCAGATTCAGATTGGGCAAGTGATCTTACATGTCGGCACTCTGCTACCGGATATTGTTTCCTTTTGGGAGGCTCTCTAATGTCATGGCACAGCAAGAAATAGACGCTAGTTGCACGTTCTAGCACCGAAGTAGAGTATTGTGCCTTTGCAGATGCAACATCTGAACTTGTGCGGCTACATTGGTTATTAAAACATATGGGCATATGTCAACATTCCCCAACAGTAATTTACTATGATAATTGAAGTGCCATCCAAATTAATCATAATGATGTCTTCCATGAACGCATTAAACATATAGAGGTTGATTGTCACTTCATAAAACAACTTGTCCCTTGTTTCTGTCTCTTCCACTGATCAGATTGCTGGCATATTTACCAAATCTCACTTGCTAAGCAGTTTTCATCAACTAGTATCCAAACTCAAGATGACTTCTCCTATTATGACATCTTGAGTTTGAAGGGGGGTGTTAGAATATGTGAATATACTAGAAATTCCTTAATTTGTGCTTTCCCTTTTATTTTAGGATGCTATCCTTGATTAGATGATATTGTAATTATTTCAGTCCCTAAATTTAGTTGGTAGACTTGTATATAAGCTTCCTATAACATCAGTTTTGACATGTAATAAAAAATATAATCTTTTCTTCACATCAACTTTCAATTTCGGTATAAAAGGCAAGTCTCAGTGCATTTTGGATAAGTTCTCCATACTATTCTGTTCGTCTCACATGATCACTCTCATTGTCCCTCTAACTTGAGTGTTGGAGGCTTAACAGAGGACGAAACCCCTTTTTCCACATAATTTCCTATAGATTTGCTAGTCCTCAATGTCCCTTTCCACTCAATAACTAATTTGAAACAATTGACGCTGCCTTCAGGGATTTAGAATCAAAGCTCACAGCCATTGAAGAAGTAATCAAAGGATACAGATTTGTTGAGTAAGACCAATCCACAATAGATTGAGGATCACAACCCTAAGCTCAATCCAAGTGATCCTTTAGAATTTATTTCAAATTAGAGGAATGAACTCCTCTAGAACTACTAGAGAGAAGTATGACTCTGGTGTAGTGGTTGTACGTACTCCATTCTCAGGAAGATGTCTAGAGATCAAAATGGATTTTAAGTTTATTAGACATTAATGAGCAATTGCTCTATTGTTGAATGTGATTCAAGCTCTTAAATTAGCTTGGAATTCCATCTTGCACTATAGTTTGATTAAGGAAATCGCATCAAGTCTCTTTTTGAGGAGCGTTTGCGCCCTCTTGAAAGAGCCCTCGATGGTTTGATCAGCGGCTGGCTTAGGGCACCTAAGGTTTGCCATCCTTTAGGCATTCGTTTTTCTTCTGAAAAGGTGGATTTGGTGCTCTTGAAGCGTTGAGTGTTAGAAATTGTGTAAACAAAATTTTAAGTTTCGTATAGAGTCACTAGAATAGTTTTACATGAAATGTATAAAGTCATAATCCAGTAGAAAAGGTCCATGCTTTCTGTTAACTAAATATGTATAAATTGAGGAACAACATTGGGACATTGGATTTGATTTCCAAAAAACAACAAAATTTTCTATTATAAGATTATAGTCATTGTTATCCAGAATGGGGAGTATTGCAAACCATAAGATTGGGTTTGAAGGCGAAGGTGCGATATAATCAGTGGTAAATGTTCAGGCCTAAACTATGTCCATTTTATACCTCATTCATAGAGATTTTACCTCATAAAAATTGTTAAATTAGGATTTTTATTAGTTTTTTTTTTTTGCTTTTTTAAATAAAGGTGTAAAATATGCAAAACATTTGGAAGAAAATAGAGTTAACTTCAAAGAACCCCTTAATATGACCAAGAAGAATGACTAGGCTAACCGTTCACACAAATTGTAGAAGAAACAAGAAAGAAAAGAAGATTAGCAAACTATGTCACCTCTATTATTGCAATATTGTCATGGCCAAAATCTAGAGGAGCCTCTCCCGGCTACACTTCTGTAAAATCTCCATTCTCCCCTCCCCCTATTTGTAATTAACTATGTTTAACTCAGGTTTAGGTTTACCGTAGGGTTCTCAGTAGTATATTAGAATTAGAGTTGCTTCTCATAGACACATTAAAGCTAATGAAGTTTCAATTTCTTGCAAATTGCTATCATTCTCTTCTTGACTCTCAATTTTTTTCACTTCACATTCTTACTTTGCCTTTGTCTTGATTTGTTGGTGCTTAGATCTACATGCTTTTGGTTGTTTAATGTTCAAAGTTAATGTTTCTCATTACTAATCTTGCTCCTTTTTATTTTCTACCCTTATTCTCTCCATTTCTTCTTCAAATTGCAACTTGTTTCCTCTCCCTCTCTCTATCATTTTAAGGTTTCAAAATTCATTTTCAAAGTTTAAGTTTTTAGTCTATCAAAGGGTTATATTAGAGTTAACTAGATCATATTAGTGTGAAATAAGTAGAGATAAGCTTCAAGCTGATCCTCTTCAATCCAATATTATAGGGGCACCATCCATTGTTAAATTTGAGGTTTTTAGGTATCTCTCTTTCTCTCTCTAGTTTAATTTAATGGCTTTATAGTGGTAAAACCCCATATATATATATATATATATATATATATATATATATATATATATATATGTATATATGTATACTTATATATATATATATATATATGTATATGTATGTATGTATGTATGTATATATTAGTATCTATATGTATATATTAGTATGAATATTTTGTGGTGTTGGATGGACCAAGAATGTTAAGTTGATAAGATGGATAAAATTTATAGATAATTTAAGGTATAATTTAGGTGTAATTTAAGCCAATCCAAGCTAAAATAACCTTTTTTCTCTATTATTCGTTCGCAAGAAATTCTGAAAATTTAAATAAAATTATTTTTAGGAAAATGAACTTATTTTCAGCAAGAAATCCACCTTTCCAAGCCATGGTGTGTGCAGAAAAAAAAAAAAATTCTCTTTCTTTTTCTTTCTCCGCCTTCAACTCTTCTTCCTTCTCCCATGGCTAAAACTCTAACCCTAAATTGTTGTCTCCTCTACCTCTCTTAGGCAGCCAACTCCATCTCCATCTCTCTTGCTCTGCCCCTTTGAGCCCTCTCTCTCTCCCCCTCGCACTCTTTCCCTTACACTCCTTCCTGCACATTCCTTGTCTATCTCTCGCATGCTTTCTCTTCGTCTAGCATTCTCTCCTTTCCCTCACTAGCGACCCTCAACCATGGCCATCGCCGCCGCCGCCTGCCGCCCAACCTCTTCCTGCTTGGTTAGGTATGATTAGGGTCTTATGAAATCCTCACCTTAACTCTAACTCTCCCGTTTTCATATATCATATTTTTATATTACAATATGATTTTGGTATTTAAAAAGTAATAATCAAATTTATTGTTCAATTTTGGATTTTCATATTCGATTGCTTTAGTGGTTGAGAAATTAAATTAATTCAAACTCTCCTTTTTGTTCTCAAAATTTCAAGTATGTTTTATTCAATTATGTTTATTTCAATAATAAAGATCCCATCCTTCTTTGGCTTGACTTAAATTAATAGGATTTCAAAGTGTTAATATGAATGGTGGGTTTATAAGGATATACGTTCGTGGTTATGATGAATGAAGGATGATGTTTTAGGATCAAAACCAATCAAGATGTACCACTACTGTAAACCATAATGTAGTGTAACTTTGAAACTTCATGTACAGATGTTGAATTATATAAAATATATGGAATTTTTAAGGTGCATAGATCAGGAAGTTCTCTTTATGACAAATTTTAATTATAAGAATTGGAGTTGAATTACTAAAATATGGATTGAGGACTGAGAGTGCACAAATCCGAATTGTTCTGAGACAGTTTAGAATATTGGTAAACTTTAGACTAGTTATCGTTGGAATATGCTAATCTTCTTGCGATGAAAGTTAAAGTGGACAAGTTAAGCTTTCTAAAATAGGCTTTATCTCTAAGATCCGATATCTAGATCATAAGTTATGACCTCTAGAATTTGGAATTAGAGTCTGTCCCTATTCTGGAAGGTTACAGTGATTGTTTAATTCAAGAAATAAAATTCCAAAAAATTCACAAAAATTTCCTTGGAGAGTCTATCTTATTAATTGGACATAAAAAGAGGTTTCTAAGTGAATTATGGGCCTTAGTCCTTTTGAGTTTGATTTTAGTCTAAGTATAAGTATTAACAAAATTTAATAGTGCGTATAACTCTGAGAGAGTTTGAGAGGAGAAATTGGCAGAGCTTTGTCCATTAAAAACTTAGTTAAAACTTATGAAAGAAAATTTAGTGTAGAAAAGAGAGAGATGAGGAAAATTTCTCATAGGCAAAGAGAATATCTCCTAAATAGTAAACATTATCCAAGTGAGGAGGGGAGTCCCCTATTTATAGCACTACTAAGGTAACTAAGCTAAGAAAAACACCCTACTATACAAGGGATAAAATAAATTTCTAATTCAAATTTTCATAAAATGGGATGGAAATAATATTCACTGAATCAATCAATCTTCGTTTATAGCTGGCAATCAACATTTAGCACGATTTCATCAAGCAAAATTCAACATCTTAAGATTGGACATTAGGAGCAGAGCAAGTCCTAGTGGCAGTAGCTAGGCAGCCAACACTTAGTGTTGGAGCTTAGAGGTAGGTTGCTCATGCTACCTCCTTTCATTTTCTACTTTAAGAGGATTGTTTATGAGAGATGTAATACAAGGCGATGCTATACCAGCTTTGTTATTTTCTCACTCATTTGTGTTCAATGTCAGTGTTAAAGCCCTAAGATGGAAAATTTCTCAAATCCCTAACTTGTTTCCATTGCTATCTTTTTTCAATGTTTTTAAATTTTTAAGAATTCTAAAATTTTTTTTTCCAGAATTTCTCTACCATAATAAATCATTTTTTCTTATGTGAACTACTTCTTAGGAACTTAAGTATATGGTGTTGCTTTGCCCTTAATGGGTTGGTAGTTTTCATCACTAAATGATAATGCACATAACATGTATGTATAAGGTCACTTCAAATTTTGACGACATAATTTTTGTGTCTATGGGAGTCCTAACTCTAGAAGAGACCATTAGGTAAAAAGGCAAAGTACACATTGTCATGGTACATTGTATGCAAATGCTCAGGTATCCCCTGTGCATTGGGGAAATACGAGTGGAATCAAATGTTGTAGATGTAAGAAGGAGAGTCTCTTTATAGTCTTGGAGTGACAATCCCAAGGGCTATGCAATGATAGGTCAATAGGAAGGATCACAATCTCAGGATTGCTAATTCTCGAGTGTTATGCAATGTTGGGTTCAATGAGTGGCTATAATCTCAGGATGACTAATCCTAGGGTGTTATGCAATGATGGGGTCAATTTGCGGGCATAATGTAGAAGGCAAAAATTCTGTAACCAGTCGGATGGTGCCACGTGTAAAAAAATCAGCCAATTAAACACTACGAAAACGCAGTCGATCTCCGACGGACAAAGCGACGCGCTGGACAGACCTCGGGAAATGTCAGAGGGGACCGACGGAAAAACAAGCGGGGCCCGACGGGAATAGGAAATTCCGACGGAATTTCCGACGGACGCCCTTTCCGTCGGAAATTCCGACGGAATTTCCGACGGGATTCCGTCGGATTCCGTCGGAATCCGTCGGGCATTTTCGCAGATCTCGAGCCCGGCGTTCGCGTTCCTTTATAAGTTTGGGGAGAGGGGCGTTCGTTCGGTAGTTTGCGAAATTTAGAGAGAGAAGGTCTCAAAGAGGAAGAGAGGGAAGAGAGAGAAAGTGAAGGTTGAAGATTTTTGTAATCGGTAAGTTTTTTGTTTCGTTAGTAAGTTGTTTAAAATTAAAATAGTTTAGTTATTTGATATTTTCCATGTTTTAAATTTGTCAATTGTGACTGTGTCAGCTTCTTGTCGCCGTCGGTACTGTTCATCGCCGCCGCCGCCGCCCCCCACCGCCGTCGCCGTCGCCCCGTGCCTTTTCACGCCGGTAATCTGTTTGATATTCCATGTTTGAAGGTTAGTCGAAATTGTTTCATTTTAAAATTTTAAAGTTATATTCATGTTTGTTATTTTCAATTAAGTATTTTAAGCGTGTTTAATATGTTTTTGTAAATAATTTAAATAAAATGAGTTCCGTTATTATAAAACGTTAAATATGTTAACCATGTATGTTTTTTAAGGTATGTTTAATGTTGTTGTTATTTTACTGAAAGTATGTATGTTTTGGTGAATATGCGAATATTATGCCTTTTTTGAGACGTAGTTAATTTTTTACATGATTTGGTTGGTTTAATATGAAATTTAGTTGTTCGTAGCATATGGATGTAAATTTTGTTAAATTTCTATTTCATTTCTGAAGTGTATTTATTTGAATAAGTGACATATTATATAATAAATACGTAAACGTCACCACATAGGTTAAATGCGTTAAATATGTATGAATTTTAAAGTATGTTTGCATTTCTTTGTACTTTAAAGTATGTTTGATTTTGTTGTTGTTTTTGTGAATTTATGTATTTTTTGGTGGTTATGCGAATAATATACTTTTTCTGGAACGTTAGTTAATTTTTCAAATGATTTGATTGGTTTAGTGTAAAATTTATTTGTTCGTAACATATGGATGTAAGTTATCTCACAAAAAAGTTAAGTACGTTAAAGATGTATGAATTTTAAAGTATGTTTGCATTTTTTGTTCCTTTTTTGAATTTATGTATGTACGTTGAGTGTATATTAATATATGTTTAGTAAGTATGTGAATAGTAATTATTTCGTTTGGTTTGTTTAAGTAGATGAGGTGGGTAATCGATGGTGTCATTTGTTATTGTTGTTTAATAAGATTTATGTAGAAAAATAATATTGTTATGTGAAATTAATTATTTATAGCATTCATGTGTAGTTACATTAAGTGTTGTGTTTGAGGTGTCGTGAGAATTTTTTATGATAATGAAAAAGTATTATATTTTTCTGATTTCATATTTAGCGTATATTGTTCTGAATAATTAAACAGCATGTGGAATAATTCTAATTTAATATATGTTTCGTTGTGGTAAATGGTTTAATAATGTTAAGTGTGTATTTTGTTTGAATTGTCGTGTACATTAAATTTTGGTGAATATGTGAATAATATGCTTTTTTTGAGACGTGTACATGCTAAAAAATTTGCTTTGTTCGACGGAAAATGGCGAAGGAAAATTACACTGACGGACTATTCGACGGATCCAATTTCCGTCTACAACTCTGACGGATTGGTCATATTCCGTCGGATTTTCGCGGAATATTCCGTCGGTTCACCTGATTTTTTAAACTTCTCTTTGTCGGGTAGAAGTGATAGGTTTTTTTTGAGGAAATGCCTGTTGGAAGGAATATTCCGACGGAATTTTACGGCGAATTTTCCAACAGACATGCATTGACGTTGAAAATGTGTAATTTTGAACTTATTTGGAATGTCGGTTTCTTCATTTTTTTTGCATGTTGCTTAGAAATAAGTGACCGAACGAAATTTTCCGTCAGATAACACTGTTTCCTGAAATTTTTTTAAAAAACATCCAATAAGGTGAAGTGGTCTACTGTTTTCAAAAACCCGATTGCTCAAGCAATGAGACACTCCACACACACACACAAACCTTTTTCTGTCTACACCTTAGCCAGTGCCGCCCTCTTCTAGCCACTATCGTCGCGCTCTGCGGCCGTCCGACGTCCTTCGCTCCTCCCTTGAAATCAGCCCTTTCACTGCCTCAACTGGTCGCTGCATTCGGTGTAGCACTAAGAAACTCATCATCTTTGAAATGAGTAACCGAACCCAATGTTATTGGAGAGAACATTGAATTGCCATTAAAAGATGGTGAGTTTCTTAGTGTAACATTGAATGTTTCGTTTCAGATATCCGTCGGCTTCCGTCGCCTACTCCGTCGTCCCGCTTCCCGACGGCTGTCTCTTTCTGTCGGAATGTGTCCGACGGACGGGAGATTTCGTCGAAACCAACGGGTCTAGGGGACTTTTTCCTACAACCATTTTTCGTTGGATTTTCCATCAGAAAATCATTTTTTTGGTTTAATACGAAATTTATTTGTTGCTAACATATGAAATTTATGTTAACTTTGTTTTTCATTTGTGAAGTTTATTCATTTGAATAAGTGGAACAAAATGTGACAAACATGTACATTTTTAATTATTAGATAATTATTACGAAATGTTGAAGTATGTTACACATGTGTAATGTGTTTTGGTTTAGGGAATACTTTAAATTTCTTAAGTATATGAATATTTTCTTTGGTTTGTGATATATATATTTACGTTTTGTAAGTATGTGAATTGTAATATATGTAATTAAGTTGGTTGGGATTTATTTATTTCAATGAAGTACGAAGTAATAATTGCATTTGTGTTTAACTTTTATTATATAAGTATATGAAGTGTTCTGCTTAATTAGGTGTGTTATGATATATTAAATAGTTTTGTTTTGAATGTGTTCTGATTGAATATGTGACGTGTATTATTTTGAATAATTAAACAGTATGTGTATTATGTGTAATAATTTTAATTGAATTTATCTTTCGTTTTGATAAATGGTTTAATAAGGTTAACTGCGTGATTTTTTCGGTTTGGTGTTTGATGTTTGATGTTCGATGACATTTATTTTTACAAATAATATGTACTGTCTTGAATTTTTCGTTGAAATGTTTAAGTATGTTAAGTATGTTTAATTTTTATTTAAGTATGTGATTTATGTTTAACGTTTAATTAGGTGTACTGTGATGATATATTTAATGGTTTTGTGAAATATATTTTAATGTAATTCGTACATGTATGTTGAACTGGTTGAATTCATTTGTGCAAGAATTTTATTACAATTAAATGTAGTGTACGTAACAATTAAGGAATTCATATTAGGAACATATGGATGGGCCGTTGCATCGTCAATGGATGTAAAGAAGAAGAAATCCTAATGGACATGGACTTACAGAGGAGTGGTTGGAGGGAGTTAATATGTTTGATGAATTTGCACGAAATCAGGAGGAGTATCAAATTAATGGAGTTTATAGATGTCCATGTGTCAAGTGTAAGAATATGCAATATTTTGCACCTGACGTTGTAAAGTCCCATTTGTATAGAAAGGGATTTGTGAAAAGTTATTGGTATTGGACGAGTCATGGAGAAGAAGATAATTCGGAAGTTGGGGGTGCAAGTAGTTCACATTCTATGAATTTTGATGATGAGCACAATGATTATAATGATATGGAAAATATGGTGCATGCTGCGTTCCAAGCTAATGAAATGAACATGAGTAGTCCGCATGACGTAAATCCTGAGGCCTTTTACACTATGCTTGAATCTGCCCAGAGACCTTTGTATGAAGGGTGTGATATAAATGAACTTGAAACATCTGTGAGGCTACTGAGCATTAAATCGGGACACAATATGTCTCAACGTTGTTTCAATGAAGTTGTTGGCCTGATGAGAGATGTATGCCCTTCTGAAAGTGGCATTCCGAGAAATTATCATCAGCAGATGAAAAAAGTGAGAGACTTGGGTATGGATGTTCAGGAAATTGATTGTTGTCCAAATGGTTGCATGCTTTATTATAAAGAAGATGAGAGTTTGTCCGCATGCAAATTTTGTGGACATGCAAGACAGTTACCGAAGAACTCCAACCAACAAGGTCGTAAGGATGTACCATATGCAAAAATGCAGTACCTGTCCTTAATTCCAAGACTGCAACGATTGTATGCCTCTAAAAAGACTGTCGTCCATATGAGATGGCATCATGAGCACCGCCAAGAATCGGGTGTTCTCCGCCATCCCTCAGATGGTTTAGCTTGGAAGCATTTTGACCAAAAGTATCCAAACTTCGCTGCAGAACCTCGGAATGTGAGGTTAGGTCTTTGTGCTGATGGTTTGACACCATTTTCCATATCTAGAAGATCGTATTCTGTGTGGCCGGTTGTGGTAACACCTTACAACTTACCTCCCGAAATGTGTATGACTACCCCATACATGTTTTTAAGTTGCATTATTCCGGGTCCAACAAATCCGAAGAACAGGATTGATGTGTACTTACAACCCTTAATTGATGAGTTGAAATTGCTGTGGGATGTTGGGGTTGAAACATTTGATGTATCAAGCGGTGCAACTTTTAGATTGCATGCCGCATTGATGTGGACTATCAATGATTTTCCCGCATATGGTATGTTATCTGGATGGAGTACTCATGGGCTGCTAGCATGTCCGATTTGTATGCATCAGAATTGTGCATTTCAGTTACAGTATGGCCGAAAGCCATCTTGGTTCGATTGCCATCGTCGGTTCTTGCCTCGGAATCATTGTTTTAGAGCTAACAAAGTTGCTTTTCGTAAAGGGAAGAGCATACACATTGGCCCTCCCCGAAGGATTCCTGGTGAGATGTTGTCTGATACTGTATCCACTTTGCCTAAAGTGACTACAGATATCAATTTCCAAATTTCGGGATTTGAGGAGAATGAACATAATTGGACAAAGCAAAGTATCTTTTGGGAGTTGCCGTATTGGAAGCATCAACTTCTGAGGCATAACCATGATGTGATGCATATTGAGAAAAATTTCTGTGAAAATATTATAAACACAATCATGGATGTTCCGGGAAAAACAAAGGATGACATCAAAGCAAGGATGGATATGTCCATTTTGTGTAGTAGGCAAGAGTTGGACTTGGCTAGAAGAGGTTCAACTGATAGATTGTGTAAGCCAAAACCAAGTTCGCACTATCGCCACCTCAAAAAAGGGCTGTATGTCAATGGTTGCGGGAGGTTCATGTACCTGATGGTTATTGCTCTAATGTGGGCAACTGGGTGGATCCATCTAACACAAAGTTGCAAAATATGAAAAGCCATGATCATCATGTGTTTTTGGAGAATCTTCTTCCGGTAGCTTTTGCTGCTCTTCCGGATGATGTGTTGGGACCCTTGGTGGAATTGAGTGAATTTTTCAGAAACCTATGCTCTAGTGAGCTACAAGTAAGCATGCTGGAAGAGATGCACAAAAACATTGCTGTAATTCTGTGTAAATTGGAGACTGTGTTCCCTCCCAATTTTTGGAATGTCATGGAACATTTGCCTATTCACTTAGCCGAAGAAGCTTTGTTGGGTGGCCCTGTTCAATATCGATGGATGTATCCTTTTGAGAGGTACTTTGGTTGGTTGAAACCTACGGCAAAGAATAAAGCCCGTGTTGAAGCATCTATGGTTCATGCATACTTGGCGTTTGAGATAAAACATTTTGCTGAGTACTATTTTCAGTCAAGTTTGGATAGCCCAAGTATAGGGCGTAATGAGGGTATGCAACAGCCTGAATCACAAATGCCAACGCTATCGGTGTTCAACCGTAAGGGTACTCCATTTGGGAATCGAGGCCGAAGATATCTCACTGAGGCGGAGTACCGTGTCGCTCGCCTTCACATTTTACTGAACTGTGGTGAAGTGCAACCATATCTGGAGTAAGTACATCAGTTACTGAAAGTTTCATTTAAATACTTAATAATTGTCGAATAATAAGTAATTAGTTTCATTTGTTAAACAATACAGTTGGTTCAAACATCAGTTTCGCTGTCATAATCCAAGTGCGAGTGATGCGGAAGTTGACTTGTTCATCGAGGCAAATTTCGCACAGTGGTTCGAGTGTAATGTAAGTAATTTGTCATAAGTAATCTTCAACTTCCAAAACACATTTGTGTAATTCTGAAGAGGGTTGCCTTCTTTTTCTCTCCGTAGGTCAATTCTTATCGGGTGTTTAATGATGAGAGACAAGATTTTTTGGTGAACTTATCTCATGGACCGCTTACGGTGGTGGAGTGTTTCTCTGGATATAAAGTTAATGGTTATCGGTTTCATACCAAGGCCAGAAATGAAGGTAAAGCAACATATAATTGTGGCGTTTGTGTCAAAGGAGTTGGGGAAGGTGACGAAGTCTCAGGGGATTATTATGGTGTACTTCACGAAATTGTTCGTGTTGAATTTACGAGTGAGCCAATTAAAAAATGTGTTCTTTTCAATTGTGAGTGGTTTGACCCGGATGTTCCTCGGGGGTTACGTTACCCTAAATTTACCCCATATCCCGAGGTGAATCATACCAGACGTTACAGAAAGTATGACCCATTCATATTTGCTGATGTTGCAACCCAAGTGGTATATGTTAAGTACCCTGAGGGGATATCAGGAAAAGCGAATTGGTGGGTAGCTATACCAAACAAACCTCACGGTGCTCCTAAAGATAAAGAAAACCAAGATTTTGCCTATCAACAGTTTGGAATGACAAACATGAACGTGGACAATGTCATAGTAAGCACATTAGTCGATGAAACTGCAGAGGCTGATGATGTTGATGAACATGATTGGGGTGATGATGATGATGGGAATGGTGAACATGATGATGGTGATGAAGAGGATGAAGAAGGTGAATGGGAGGATGAAGATGAAGACACTGATGATGGCCATGATGAAAATACGGCAGTGCAAAGTGGTGATGATGACGATGACGATGATAATGCGTTCAACCATGATTGATTGAATTGTTTTGTTGTATGGATATTTATGCATATGTATATAAAGCATTCCTTTATTGCAAACTCAAAAAAAATTGTTTGTATGTACTGTAATTTTTCACTAACAATAGTATCAAAAATGGCGTGGTTTTATTTTTTTGTTCTTATTTTTTAGATGTCTGGAAATAATGGTGGACGTGGTCGTGGTCGAACGGCCAGGAGTGATGCCGGTAGAGGAGTACCACAACCGACTCCACAGTATGATCCTGCAGATCAAACTTATGAGCCGAACACCTTTAGTGGAATGTTTGGAGGTTTTCTTGATCCAAGTCAACCATTCGGAAATTATTTTGGTAGTATGAATGAGCAATCCCACCTGCAACCACCTTTCTTTGGTGCAGGTATGCAAACACCAATTCAACCAAATATTCCTTACATGGGTGGTGGTTCATCTGCTCCATTAGTTTATCAACAGTTCGGTACTGTTAGTCCGCATTTCAACAGTAGTCATTTTATGGGGCAACCTAGAATGCCAAGTCAGTCAGTGCACAACGAAGGGGTCCGCAATGAAGGGGGAGGAAGAGATAGACACAGTCCCACACCTGAAAATGACACATCGACCACCAATAATAAGATATATTTACAACCTGATGGTGACACATAAGTTTATTATGAAGTTTGCAACTTCTTCACTTCTCATATTCTTTTGATACGTGTAATCTTTATTACTAACCAATTCTTTTTGTGTTCTTAGTTTTGTTCCATATCAGGGCGTAGTTCAAAAAATAGTCGAAAGCTTTGCAGGTAAGTACCCATGTCCTTGGACCACGTGGGGGGAAGTTCCACAATCTCAAAGAGACATTTGGTTCAATGAGTTCAAGGTTCATAATTATCTGTGCAATAAATTTCAAAGTCGTGATTAGATTGTTAATTTGGAATGTTTGATTACTAATATGTATACTTCAATTTTGCCGCAAAAACACTACTACTGGCATCCAGACAACGAAAGTCAGATATGGCGTAACTTTGAGTACAGAGGTGCCACTCGACTCAGGGACATTCTAGGATACGTTAGGAAGTACAGCAAAAAACCGAAGTGGTTACCGCCTAGTGTTTGGAATGATATGCTCAAACATTAGAGTGACAATGACAGCTTCAAGAAATTGAGTGAACAAAACAAGAAGAATAGATTGAGTGATGTTGAAGGTTTTGGTCCTTCGTTGAATACATGTGGCTCAATTCCGATTAGTGAAAGGAAAAGGCGTTTGGTAAGAAATTATTAATAAATATATTTGTTATATATAAAGCATGATATGGGTTGAGGTCCTCGTTCATCATCCTCGCTTATATTTAATTGCGATTTACTTTTGTTTTTCAGACCCAAATATTAGGTAGGGAGCCCACATGTGAGGAATTGTTCAAGGACACTCACTGCAAGGTGAAAGACAAAGCTTTTGTGGACAAAAAATCTCCCAAAAAATATGTAAGTTTCACACATTCTATTTACAGATAATTCATATGTGACAATTGTAGGTTTGATTTAAAATAGTTTTATGTTGTATAATTTTCAGGAGGATCATCAGAACAAATGGCAGGAGTACTCCCAAGCTGCAACTCAAGGGGGTTCTCAACTGCTACCTTCGACCCAAGAGGAGTTTTGGATTAAAGAAAATCTCGACAAGAAGGGCCGTGTATACGGTTTTGGCACAGAGGGGGTCAAGTTGAAAAAATCGGCTACTGTTGCAGCTGCACGTCACTCATCAGCTGAGCATTTTGATCCAAGACAGCAAGCACAACTCTTCAATGAGAGCATAACCAAGCAAGCAGAGGCTATAACTCAAATAGCCAAGAAACAGGGGAAGACAGAGCGCATGCTGAAAAAAGTTTTAAGATTTTTCAAAGGTCAAAGTGCAGGCTCCTCCAGCTAGATCAACTTGAATCCCGACGATGAAGAGGAATCTGAAGATGACAACGATGATGATCCCACAAATTTAGCTGACTCCGAATAGTTTAGTAATTTGTGTACATTTTAAAAAATTTCCTATATATGTCGTAGTTCATATTTAATTCAGCATATTTCTTTTGACAGATATATCTATAAAATGTTATCTTTGGTAATTATATTGTTACGCGCATATTAATTTTGCGTAATTTTTTTTTTGGGTTTTCAAGAAAAATTTCGTAGAAATTACTTTTTCTGTCGGATTCTCAATTCTTTAAAAAAAAAAAATTTCATCCAAAAATTTCATTTTTAAACAAAATTTTTTTAAAAAATGGGGAATTCCGACGGGAATTCCCCTCCCCCATTTTCGGCCTTCGCTTCCTCCGATGTTGCAGGGCTGCCCGACGGCATATTTCCGTCGGAAAAAATTTTGCGACGGGCCCAATCCCGACGTACCCTTTCCCGTCGGAGTTTCCGTTGGAATGCACTTTTCCCGTCGGAAAAACATACTTTTTCCGTCGGTATTTCCGTCGCAGAACAGTTGTGTTTTTATAGACATTGACTTTGGTGGACCCGCTTGCTCAAAATTAAGTTTAGCCAATCAAAAGCTGCCACGTGTCATCGATGATGCAGAAATTACTAATTATTTTCTTTATTTAAAAATAAGAAAATAATTACTGGGCCTAAGCCCAAAACCTGGCTGTAGCCCTAGCTGGTAGAGCCTATAAATACGTGTCCTCTCCCTTCATTTGGATCATTCAACATTGGCAGAATTCAAAGCTCAGACGGCAAGGAGCATCTAGCTACCAAGCGACAAAGATCAAAACTTGTAGAGCTTCATAAATTACAATCAACCACTTGCAGATCAAAATCAAGAACATTCTTCAGAGTTCTTCCGCTGATTTGCATCAACCGAGATCAAGCATCACGCCGTAGGAGTACTCAAGTCATTAGGAGATCGAATAAGAGGATTATTTTATTGTATTAAATTCAGAGATTGTACCTACACACCACATCAATACAAGATTGAATTTGTTTCTGGATTTCTTGTCTTTATTTGTTTTAGACTCGAAATTTATGTTTACAAATTTTTGGCACACTCGGTGGGACCACTCTGCCTCTCATCTCTTTCTCCTTACTGGAAAAAAAGCAAAATATACATTCCTTTGAAGATAACATGGCCTCAAAGAATGCTATCACTCAATCTTCAGGGAAAGCTGTCTGATCTGCATCTCAGGGATCAACAGCTGCTAGTGCTGCATCTGGTGGTGTCATGACCAAAAGTATGGCAAAAACTGCTAATGCTATCATTAGGGAGCACTCAATTGTGGCTGCACCATCATAGTCACATAAGATCCAAAACCTCGGCTCCAACGTATCTGATGGAGTCAATCAAGTCACTTCAAATGCTCTAAAGCAAAAATCTATTGTTGGCTTCATCATACCACAAATAATTCCACGTGGGATGGATGAACTCCAAACCCACACCAACCCTGCTTTCCAACCCTTCAATTTTGAAGATGATGGTTATTCAAGTAGTGATTCCTCTTTGACATCCTCAAATGGATCACTTTCCTCACATACTGAAGCTGAATCATCTGGCACTGACGTCATGCCAGTTATGGTGACAGAGGCTACTAACTTCGAAGAACAACTGGAGAGCATGAAGGCTACCTTGGATGGGCTCTCCAAAGAGAGTGCAAAAAAGGACGCCCAAATCAAACGCCAGGATGATAAGATTGCTGAGCTGATGAAGAAGTTGGAAAAGAAGTTCTCTAAAGCTTCCAACAAAGGTTTAGACACCGACGACTCTTATAAAGAGTCTATCCACAATGAAGAATCTGATGACGAGCGTAAGGCAAGAAAGGACCGCTCTTTAGGCTCTATGTCTATTGAGCAGATTTAGAGCTTAATAGCAAATGCGGTCAAGGCTCAGTTGGGAGGAGGATCTCACAAGACCCACCTGTATACAAAGCCTTATACGAAGCGGATTAATGCTCTTCGCATGCCACATGGCTATCAGCCTCCCAAGTTCAACTAGTTTGATGGCAAGGGCAACCCCAAACAGCATATTGCCTACTTCATTGAGATGTGCAGTAATGCTGGCATAGAGGGGGACTGGCGGGTGAAACAGTTTGTTCGTACTGTAAAAGGGATCGCATTCGACTGGTACACATACTTAGAGCTAGAGTCCATTAACAGCTAGGAACAAATAGAGCAGGAGTTCCTGAATCAATTCTACAACACTCAGCGCGTTGTTAGCATGACAGAGCTAACAAACACCAGACAATGGAAGAACGACCCAGTTCTTGATTACATTAATCGCTAGAGGTCCCTAAGTCTCGAGTGCAAGGACTGTCTATTAGAAGCTTCAGCCGTTGAAATGTGTGCTCAGGGTATGGAGTGGGATTTACTATACGTCTTGTAGATGAGTAAGCCAATGACCTTCCAAGAATTGGCAACGAAAGCTCATGATATGGAGATAATGATCGCACGTCACAGTGGTAAGTCTTCTTCCTCATCTGATGCTAGAAAGGACAAGGGCGAATTCAAGAAAAATCCAAAGTCCACAAAGTCCTTAAACAAAGAGTCCATGGCTGTTTCAACTGGGGAGCCGGTTCGAATCTCTGGAAAGCCTAAGTATGCAAACAAGAAGGGTGGATTCTCCAAGGATACTGGAAGGAAGCGTCCTACATTGAAGGAACTGCAGGAGAAGAAATACCCATTCCCTGACTCAGACTTGTCAGGAATACTTGATGATCTCCTTGAAAATGGGGTTATCGAACTTCCAGAACCAAAACTTCCCGAAGAAGCTGGAAGGGTTATCGACCCAAAATATTGTCGGTATCATAGGGTGGTTAGTCAGCCTCTCGAGAAATGCATTACGCTCAAGGAGCGTATTATGCAACTTGCCAGGGATGGGAAGATAATACTGAATTTGGACGACACTGTTGAGACAAATCATATCTCCACTCAGCTGGAGTATTCCTCATCGCCCTAGAAGCCAAAGCATACTCAACCTCGTGGTAGAGTAAATATTGAATTGATTTCCTCCCTTGGAGAGAAATTAATTACAATTCAATTTAGAAGTTTGGAGCCTACGGTGGTTTCAATTGAATCCATAGGACCCTTGACAGAGACTTATCCTTCTGTGGATGTCTCTGATAAAGCTGATGTTGATGAAGAAGGATGGACTCTTGTCACTCACCGGAGGCCAAGGAAGTAAAGCCAATCGCAATCTCCACCTCTCCGGTACAGGAAGAGACAAGGAAGAAAGAAGAGCCCTTGTCATTCAAAAGGAAAAAAGATGTCCAACAACATTAAAAGGCATGAAATTCTGCCTATTGACCTACTTGAGCAAGAGCGACTTGTCCCTGTCACACTTGAGGAGTTCTTCCAATGGGCTTCTTTGAGAAAGTCACAGTCAACATGACCTCATGTTCTGAGCTTGAAGAAGAGGAAGGCGAAGGAAGTGACGGACAAGAGGAGTCTCCTAGAGTAGCTGATAAGACCTTAACTATCTTGGAGGCTTTGCCAGCTCGCATGGGCTGGGCGCAAATCTTTTGTCTGCCTGATGAGATGCGCCAGCATGTTGTTATTCCCTTACAACACCTAGAACTTTATGTTGATAAAATCAAGGATGTGGGAGCATCAACAGAAGGCCCTGTTCAGTGTGCCTATTGCAACATCGCAGTCACTTTCGCTGACGATGATTTGTTGTTGGGATCCAAGCCCCATAATCGTCCTTTGTTTGTGACTGGTTACATTAGGGAGCAGAAAGTCAGACGCATTCTCGTGGATGGAGGGTCAGCCGTCAACATCATGCCCAAGTCTACAATGAACGACTTAGGCATCAAAGTGGAAGAGCCGTCTAAGAGCCAAACTATGATTCAAGGCTTTAACCTTGAAGGCCAACGCGCAATCAGCATGATTCGTGTTGAACTGATAATGGGAGATTTGACATCTTCCATGTAATCGATGCTAAGACTTCCTACAGGTTATTACTTGGGTGACCATGGCTTCATGAGCATGGGATACTGGCTTCCACTTTACATCAATCACTACAAGAAAAAGACGAAATAAAGATGGAATCAGCGACGGAAATAGTTTAATCAGCGACGGAATTGGCGACGGAATACGACTATCGGATTTTCGCACGTCGTTGAGTACCCGACGACGGAATTTAAAAAATCCGTTGCCAATTGTGACATACTTTTTTGGCAGGGGAAACTGGTGGGGCGCGGGGTGGTGACAGAATTGGTCATTCGTCGCCACCAGCGACTGAATCAGCGGCGGAATTTCCGTCGCTGATGGCGACGGAATTTAAATTCCGTCCCCCCCCGGGAAAAAAAATTCTCCCCCTTCCGTCGCCATTTCGTCGCTGACTCCCTTTTTAAAAAAAAATAAAATCGCTTGTTTCTGATCAAATCTGTACATACAAACGAATCCCTGTAAGAAATTTATAACATCTTCGCACTCAATCAACATCGAATGGCTTCGAATATGGCTTCATTCGAAGCGTTCTCAACAATTTCAAACCACACAAAGGTGGAATTTTACATCCAACGCAAGACTTCCAACCAAGGGTTTTCGATTGACAAACCAGAAGTTCCAAACAAACTTTCTACGTATCACAAACTAAAAGTTCAAAACAAAGTCTGTACGTATCACAAACCACAAATCCAAATAAACCAGAAGTAATAGGCCAGTGATTGAGAATGAAGTTATATGTATGTTTGCAGAAGAGGGAGAAGCAAGCGCGAAATGGGCGGGGAGCGAAATAAGCACCAGGGCGAGGGGAGTGAAATAACCAGAAAGGGGAGGGGAAGCAAGCGGCAAGGGATATACTTCGTGAAGAATCAAGCAGAAGAGGCACCAGTTGAAGGAAACCTGCAACGAACGCTCACCATCTTCCTCATTACGTTCCGGGTGATGAGTGAATGGTGGCTGAGATCCCGAGCCAGACGCCTGTTGCATTTGAAAGAAAGCTTGGAGGCGCTGATCAATGCTCATCATTTGTTGGCTAAGTTGTTGGTTGCTTTGGGTGAGCAATCTGTTGGATTCCTCCAGTTGCTTACATTTCTCCAAAACCAACCGGTAGCTTTCAGCTTGTGAAGTTAGCTCACCCCCCAAGTTGGCTACTACACCCCTTAACTCATTGAGCTCTTGTTGTGATGGCGTAGAACCGGTACCTGCAGACAGGCGTTTCATTGAACTACACATTAGTATTGCAAGTAAGTAAATTCAATGTATAACCATGGTCGTTGAAACGTTAATATGAAAACTGTACCAGATCTTTGAGTGGGAATGAAGTAACCGGATTCCCTCATGTTGACAGTCTCGTCCCCAATGACATAAATACGACCCTTCTTGTTCTTGAACGTCTTCACCCACAACTCATTTGGGTTTGGAAATGGCTGGTTTAGATCTTGAAAACTATCATCCCCGGTTCCTTGAGAGTTGATAACATTTTGAAAATCATGTTTAAAGGATTCCTACAGTATCGCAACATGTGCACGAAATCATGCATACTAAATGTACTTGAAATAAAGTACACAAGTTCAGGGGGAAACTACAAATGAAGATTGAGAATAGCTTAATTGCTTACATATGTTTGTTGTGATTTCTTGTCAACCCAAGGGGCATCTTCTTTGCCCTGCTGTTTGTGAGTGCGAATGAATAATTCAACAATGGTGGGCTCCGTCCCAAGTTGTTCCCTCTATGTACGTGCTAGAAAGAATGATGTCAAGCACAACACAAAATACTGTGTTGAACTTAAACGAATACATAGCAAACATTAATTCATTTACCAGACACCGCCTATGCTCATGCATAGGGATTAAGCCACAGGTGTGGAGAGATGGGCCGCCCCTTTCTAGAGTTCCCAGTCGGTTCTTCTGGGCTGTTTCACGCAATTTCTTGTAATGTTCATTCGCCCAGTGCTGTTGGAGTCCCTCCCATTGAGCATCACCGAGCCAGACAGGCTTCTTATTATGATTCCTTGCTTTGCCAAAGAAGTCTCTCAAGCGTGCATTGCCTCAGTTTTCAAAATGCCTTCTTATACGGTCCTCATGGATCGGATCCCAAGTAAACCACTTTTGCAATTATGAAAACAAAAAACATATCAAATAATGTAATACTAATATAGCACGTTGACAGAAACTATTAATACGAAGTCACTTTAGTTACCTTGAACTATGCAAACCACAAATCTCGTATTGGTTTGGGCACTTTGCTCCACATAGGCTAAGCTCCGTCAAATTTACTTTGAAATATGAGAGAAATCCTATTAACAGCACCATCATTGGGGAGAAACCTAATTGAACATAACACATAAAATTCATTACTTGTTATGTAAAATTCATGTAGTACTTCATAAGATATAACAAATGAAGACTTACTCGTTACCGTCTGGCTCAATCTAACTCTTAGCTCGAGTGCTCCCATGACTGGATTATGCTTCACTTTAACCACTTACAATGTTCTCTTGGGACTGGTTTGTGTTAGGGGGAGTGGGTTGGGGAGTGGATTGGGGAGTGGGCTGCACAGTGTAAACAACATGGGGGTTTAGAGGAATGTTGTAGGAAAATTGGCCGTACATGGTGCTTTGGTTGGGAATGTATGAGATCTGATTATGGAAAGCCTCAAATAGGGGAGGCAGTGGTCCTGAAATACCTGGTATGTAAGCAGCCATTGTTGCTACTGCCTGAACTGGTATATGAGGTACCTGGGGGGCAGATGGATCACTGTCCATTGCGGTTGGATCAACGGCAGAGCTCTGATGCCCTCGTCCTCTACCTCGAGGGGAGGACTTTGCTCGACAAGAACTTGAATCCATACCTGAAGTAGGTGACAACAATGCCAAATACAAATATATAATGATTGCGCATGTAAATCGTTCTCCTCATACTTCATAATAGGTACGTAGGTTACACATATTTTCCAAAGCTCATTCATACAATATAAGTAAAGTCACAACCAATTGTTTGACATGCAAAGTACTCATATACATAAGCATTCGTAACCACTCAATCATCTGCATCCTCATCCTCATCAACGTCATCGTCATCGTCATCATCATCATACAGAAGCAAATTTTCTTAAGCTTCATCTGTTTCATTACCGTCATCCCACTCCCCCTCATCATCATCCTCATGATTCTCTACCTCATCTATCTCGTTATTGCCCTGAATGAATGAAAACCCTACTTCATTATTAACCACTTCTGGTGGTGCATTTCATCCACTAATGATGCAGGGATGGCGTCATTCGTAGGTTCGACGATAATCGTCATGTCCGTTTGTTGGTACGCAATAGGTAGAGTGTATTGCTGATCCACTCTCACCCTTGGTTTGGTTGGTATGACAATAAGCCAATTGGCCCTATCCCTTGAGCGATCTACATGTGGCATGAAGTATACTTGTGATGAGATGCTTGGGAAGATAAATGGGTCGTACTTTCGGTACCTTCTTGTATGGTGGACCTCAATAAGGTTGCTTAGTTTATGCGATCGTGTCCCACGATTCAATGTGGGTCGAACCACTCACAACTGAAGAGCACACATCGTTTAAGTGGTTTGCCTACGTACTCAATTTGGACAATGTCCTCCAGTACACCATAATAATTATTCTCAATATCGCCTTTCCCAGTGCCACAAACACCAACACCACAATTATATGTTCTCTTCCCGACGCTTCAAGCTTTTGTGTTGAATTTGAATCCATTTACTCTACATGTCATCCACGTCGACACACACCGCTTTGGCTTCATCGCCAGTTGGCTCAGGTAGGAATTTTTTGTCGGTCTCGAACAGTTGAATATAATGCGCCTAAAGTGACATAACATGTGGTTTTAATTAATACAATGCACCTAATTAACTGTTATGTTCAAATTACGAATAAATGAGTTCGAATACTTACATTCTCACTAAACCAATCTGGGAAATAAGTTTCAATGATGGTGTCGACATCTGCGTCGCTGACATTGGGACGTGCAGCTCTCACTTGTTCTGTGAAGATTCTATCACATTTTACAAAGTCAATTAGTATACTTGCGCTATAAATGATAAACTCAATTGGAAGTGAAAATACCACTCATCCTATATAAGGTTTAACTTCATCACAATTTAATAGCACGTAAAGATGGGCTGCAACATAGTCGGCTTCTATGAGACACCTTGATCTTTCCCTACCAATAGTGGTCCCTTGCGGTGCAAACACAGACAGAGTTGGAAAATAATTAATATGTTCATCGTCATCCTCATTTCTCATGCACCTACTGCGCATGGAGGGCACATTAGAGCTGAAGTAATAGGAGGAGAAGAATGTCCTCTCTGCCTCTAGGTATGCTTCTGTGATTGAACCTTCAAGACACGCTTGCTGCTTTATCTTTTTCTTCAATTGGCCAAAGAACCTACCAAATTCACAATTGCAATCACTTTTAAGTGATTCCACATATAAGAATTCATAGAAGGTTTCATCGATTATAGTATAATTTACCTCTCAAATGGATACATCCATCGGTATTGTACTGGACCACCTAGTTGAGCCTCTTTTGCCAAATGCACGGGCAGGTGCTCCATTACATTGAAAAATCCAGGAGGAAAAATGGTCTCCAACTTACACAAAGTGATGACAATGTTGCGATGCAGTTCCTCAAGCATATCCTCTCGCAATGTTGTTGAGCATAAGTTCTTGAAGAACTGGCTTATCCCAATAAGAGGTTTCAACACATCATCTGGGAGCGCACCAAATACAATTGGTAAAAGAGACTCCATGAAGACATGGAGAGAGGGGGAACGGAGAAGCAGGGCTCGAAGAATGAGCCGAGCCGTGCAAGAACGCAGGGATATAGCAAGTAAGCAGCAAGGTTCTCCCTTTTCATGTTGTTTAACTTAGCCTCATTAGGGTCCATGATATTTCTCAAATGAGAGCAATATCCATCAGGCATTTGAAGCTCATTCATCCATTCACACAACTCTCTTCATTTATCTACAGGCAGTACCAACTTTGCTTTTGGTTTAACCGGCCTACCACTTGGGCCTGAATATAAATGTAATTCTGGTCTATCACATATTTTTGCAACATCCATTCTTGATTTGGCATTGTCCTTTGTTTTCCCATGAACATCCATAAGAGTGTTGATAATGTTCTCAAAGAAGTTCTTCTCAATGTGCTTCACATCCAAATTATGGCGGAGCAGTTGGTGTTGCCAACAAGGCAAGTCCCAAAATATGCTCTTCTTCGTCTAGTTGTGCCCATTCTCCTTAAATGCTGGTATGACAAAGTCACCATTTGTGGTTACCATTACGTAATCTTCCACCTCGGCATAAAGTTCATCCCCGAACAATCGGTGATGAGGACCCCCTGTAACAGTTCTGCCTTTCCTAAATGCGGTTCTATTTCTTCTGAAGGAATGATTCCTTGGCAAAAAACACCGATGACGGTCAAACCATGAGAATTTACCTCCACTTCGCAATCTCAAAGCCTTTTGCTGTTTCATACATACGGGACATGCCAATTAGCCATTAGTACTCCACCAATCGTTGATGGTCCACATAAGTGCATCTTTCATCTGAAACTTACGCCCCGTAGAAATATCATAAGTCTCAACTCCAACATCTCACAACTCTTTCAACTCATCAACAAGAGGTTATAAATATACATCTGTCTTATTCTTGGGATTTTTAGGCTCGGGGATTACACAAGTCAAGAGCATAAACGGTGTGGTCATACACAGTTCAGGGGGAAGGTTATAAGGTGTAACGACCACCGACGAAATGGAGTATGATCTTGAAGACAATGTGTAAAGATTAAATCCATCCGCATATAAGCCAAGCCTCACATTCCGAGGCTCTGCAGCAAATTCAGGGTACTTGTTATCGAAATGTTTCCATGCTACCCCATCTGATGGATGACATAAAACACCGTCCTCACGTCGATGTTCATAATGCCATCTTATGTGCTCTGCACTACTTTTTGATGCGTACAACCTCTGCAGTCGAGGTTTTAATGGCGAGTAATGCATTGTTGAGCATGGTAATGGATTCTGATTCCTTTGTTGTGACCTTTGCCTCTTCCATCTTGAATGCCCACAAAACTTGCACGCATCCAAGTTTGCGTCCTCCTTATAAAATAGCATGCAACCTTTCTGGCAACAATCAATTTGGACCACATCGTTGCCGAGATCTTTAACAACCTTATTCGTTTGCCCGTAGTTGTTAGGCATGCGGTTGTTAGGGGGACACATCTCTTTCATTAATTGAACAACTTCATTGAAACAATTTTGAGGCATATTATAATCAGATTTAATACTCAATAGTCTCACCGCTGCAGATAGCTCACTGTGCGTGGAGCAACCATCATATAAGGGTTGTTGAGCAGCTTGAACCATATTATAAAATGGTTCTCGGCAATTGCTTGGCCCCTCTTCCCTTACATTTTGATTTGCTATTATAGCATCATCAACTATGTCCTCTATCCGATATATGTAGGATTCAGAATAGTCATTGTTAACATGAGTTGAACCTCCAACTGTGGGAATTTTACGATTTGGATACCTAGAACCATATTCCTGAGGTTCTATTTCCCCATGACTTATCCAAAACCAATACCCTTGCACAAAACCCTTATACATATGGTGCATGTTGAGCTCATCAGGTGTCAAGTACACCCTATTTCTGCATTTCGCACAAGCACATCTATACTTTCCTCCATTCAGAAACTCTATCTGTGTACGTGCAAATTGATCGAATTCGTTTACTCCATCTAGAAATTCTTGCGTATAACCACTATGATAAGGCAGTAATCTATTATGCATCCACCTACGATGTAGAAGACCATTTATATTCTGCTCAAATAACAATAACCACATAAGGTATTTGTTAAGAATTAATTTTAATCAAAATTATAATTATTACATAAATTACGCAATTATACATTATGTATGCTTACTTTAAAATTTTCACATGCACAAAAAAAAAAACTTACAAATAGGTGATAAATATACTTACATTCTCACGAACATCACAAAACTAGTAATTCATACATAGTTGACCACTTTATCCCACCCACATATCAAATTTAGACTTCAAATTACAAAATCTAAGTGTACATTGCATTAGGCGAAAACTTTAAAAAAATATGAGCTACAACTTCATACAAACATCACATTTGAACAAAATAATAAACTAAAGCAAATCAATCCACCAACATATCAACTTCAAGTTCACATTACCAAACCTAAACCCTAAATTGCATTGAGCAAAATCTCCAACCAAATTTCGACAACATTATCAATTAAAACATTTCATTCCATCAACATATGAAATTTCAACTTCAAACTATCGAACCTCAACCCTAAATCGTATTTACCAAATTCTTGTAACGAATTAGAGCAATAACCTCACACAAATTGCACATTTCAACAACATTATCAATGAAATCATTTCATTCAACCAATCTACCAAACTTTAAATTCAAACTACCAAACCTAAACCCTAAATCGCATTTGCCCCAATCTTGAACCAAATTAAATCAATAACCTCACAGAAACACCACATTTCAACATAAATATGAACTAATTATGAAATTCTAACAATGTAATACAAAAATTTATGAAAATTTCAAGTTGTTTAGTTGAAAAAAATACCTCAAATAACTTCAAAAAACTGGCGGTGGGGGCCGGCAGACGGCAGCCGGTTGAGGGGGAAGGTCACCGGCGGCGGCGGAGGGTGGGACCGGCGGGGAGGCGGTTGGTGGCTGGGCTGGTGCGGATTACGCGTCGCCTCTCTCTCTCTGCTCGATGCCTCGTGAAATAGCAAAATAAAACCAGAGAAATCTGGTTTCATTTTATTTTTTTTAAAAAAATTTTAGGCGACGGAAATTCCATTGCCAATTTTTTTTAAAAAAAAATTAATTAATGGCGATGGAATTTTCGTTGCCATATGTCAAATCTGGCGACGGATAAAAATTTCCGTCGTCATATCTGTTGTATAATCAGACTTTTTTGTAAAACTATTTTTCTGTCGCTAAATCTGTCGCTATTTTTTTCCGTCGTTGATATGAACTTTTTTAGTAGTGAATGCCTTAAGTACTACCGTGATGGAGAGAAGAAAATAAATGGAGATGTCAAGCCATTCGCCAAGGCTGAGTCTCATTTTGTAGACGCAAGGTTCTTTGAAGAAGGTGTTGCACCTAAAGAAACCATGCCATCAACCATTTCTTCCACAAGTAAATGTGTCCCAAAGAAGGCCCCTCGAGCAACGAAAGATGATGCTTCTAAGCAACAGCTCGAGAAAGAGGCAAGCAAGCAAGTTAACACCACTGCTTGTGTTGAGCAAGTTGCTAAACAACCTACTGCTTCGACAAGATCAATGCCACCAATCTTAAGGTACATACCTAGGTCTCGCCGTGAGGAGGGCGAATCACCCTTTAGCGAGTGCACAAGCAGAAGCATTGAGACCAAAGCTACTAAAAAGGATTATGGAGCTAGCATAATCACCTTAAAAGGAAGTGCAACAGTTCCAACGCTAAAAATGTGGTAGGCTGAGGTGAGTAGGCCCCCTCTTTCCAGGTTCGTCGTTTCTTCTAAAGAAGGCGATGACTTGCCAAGTGTACGGACTAGGGAGGGATTTGATCGTAATGCATACAAGCTTATGGAGAGGGCTAGTTACGACTTTCAAAATCCAGCTGCCTTAGGAAAGGTAGTTGAAGCCAAGCCTCATGGCCTTACTGAAACTCAGAGAAAGATTCAAGAGCAAGGAGGTTCAGTAGGCGTCTCTAAAGTTGGACTGGGTTTCACACCACCATAGCCAGTCGAATCTTTGGTCGACGAAAGGATAAGAAGTTGGTGATTCAACACATCTCAGTTGAAGAAGTAGATGTGAGTGAAGATGAAAATGCTTCACCCAACCGAAAGCCCTCTGTGTTTGATAAGCTACAATCATCAACTTCTAAAAAACGTCCGTTAGTATTTGCCCGTATAGGGAAAGGGAAAGATCACAGAAGCTCTGTTTTCAACAGAATCAAATATCATCCCCAGGCAAAGCTTTTAGTTTTTGCCAGAATAGGAGCTGGTGAAAAGTCCTCGAACTCACAGCTTTAGCACGAGAAAAGTTTTGCATTTAGCCTCTTGGGAGTGATAAATAAAGTTCAAAGCTCTGTCCCTTCTCGCATGAAGCACTTCTATAGTCTGGATGTTAAAACAGATGGTTCATTAAGAGTAAAGAGACATACTGTGATCTTCACAGGTCAACGAAAAAACTCTGACTTTAACGAGGAAGCAGAGGAAGAAGAAGTTTTTTATTCTAATCATATCACAATCCACGAATGTGATGACTCAGACTCAGACATAGAGTTGGAAAAAACTCCTAAGACTTTCGAAGATGGAGGACAGGCTACAGTTGATGATTTGAAAGAGTTGAATCTTGGAATCAATGAAGACCCTCGCCCTATCTACGTAAGCTCATCACTCACATTCGAAGAGGAAAAGCAGTACTTGGAAGTCCTATCAGAGTATAAGGACGTATTTGCCTGGAGCTATAAAGAAATGCCCGGGTTGGATCCAAAGGTCGCAATCCACTGTCTATCTATCAAAAGGGGTATTTCACCTAAGAAGCAACCTCAGCGAAGTTTTCGCCCAAATTTGGTACCAGAAATTGAAAAGGAGGTCAACAAACTCATAGAGGTAGGATTCATTCGCGAGGTCAAGTACCCAACATGGATTGCAAACATCGTGCCTGTCAGGAAGAAAAATAGGCAACTTCGTATTTGTATGGACTTCCAGGATCTTAACGATGCTTGTCCAAAAGACGATTTCCTATTGCCTGTCACAAAGCTCATGATCGACTCAACCACAGGGCATGAAGCATTGTCATTCATGGATTATACCGTGGGATACAATCAGATTTTGATGGCGCCAAAAGATCAAGAGGCCACAACTTTCTGCACACGTAAAGGCATCTTTTGCTATAAGGTGATGCCCTTCGGACTTAAGAATGCAGGAGCAACGTACCAAAGGGCAGTACAAACAATTTTTCACGATGTGCTCCATAAGAAAGTTGAGTGCTATGTCGATGATTTGGTGGTAAAGTCCAAAACGAGGGAGGACCACATACAAGATCTTCGCTCGATCTTCAAACGATTACAAAGATGCCAATTGAAGATGAATCCACTCAAGTGTGCATTTGGTGTCGCCTCTAGAAAGTTCTTGGGTTTTATCGTTCATCACAGAGGGATTGAGATTGACCAATCGAAGATCAAGGCAATCCAGGAGATGCCTAAGCCTAAGAATCTCAGGGAGCTTCGCGGACTTCAAGGTCGCTTGGCATATATCCGAAGATTCATCTCAAATCTTGCAGCACGCTGCCATCCCTTCGGCCACCTTATGAAAAAGGACGCACCGTTTGAGTGGGATGAATAGTGTCGTACGAGATTCGAGAAAATAAAGGAGTACTTGACCCATCCCCTTGTGTTGGGGGCACCCATCCCTAGTAAGCCTCTTCGACTGTACATTGTAGCTCAGGAAAAATCCTTAGGGGCATTGTGTGTACAAGAAAACGAGGAAAGGAAAAAAGTCGCCCTGTACTACTTAAGTCGTATGTTGGTCGGCGCTGAATTGAAGTATTGCCCTATTGAAAAGATGTACTTGTCGCTCATCTTTGCCATCCAGAAACTCAAGCATTACATGCAGGCCTATATAGTGCAAGTAATCTCCAAAGCTGATCCCGTCAAGTACATCTTGTCGAGCCCAATCTTAAATAGGCGATTGGCAAAATGGGCAGTCACCTTAAAACAGTACGATCTTGTCTATATACCCCAAAGAGCGGTTAAGGGACAAGCGTTGGAAGATTTCTTAGCAGACCATCCCATTCCCGATGACTGGGAGCTAAATAATGATTTGCCAGGAGAAGGCGTGTTTTACATCGATATCCTCCATCCCTCGGAAATGAATTTCGACGGCGCAGCTAGCAGGAGTGGTCTTCGTTTCCCCCGAAGAGCACATTCTTTCGTATTCATTTGTGCTCCCTCAGTTATGCTCTAACAATGTGGCAAAATACCAAACTACTTGACTCGCAGTTGGTCATCAGTTGATCATCAATCAACTACTTGACAAATACGAGGTTAAGAAAGACGACCTTGTACCGTATCACAGGCAAGCATTACGCTTGCTAAATAAGTTGGACATGGTTAAGTTAGAGCACGTTCCAAGGAGTGCCAACAAGATGGCTGACGTATTAGCAAGCATCACAGCCACTTTGGCACTGGGGACAGAAGGAGAAATGACTATTCCAGTATGTAGCCGCTGGGTTGTTCCGCTGGATGATGAAGACTCAGAGAAAGACGTCAACATGATCTGTGTTCTTGAAACAGATGCAGAAAACTGGCGTCAGCCTATAATTGAGTACTTAGAGCATGAAAAACTCCCTAGTGACCCAAGGCATAGGACAGAAATACAACGGAGGGCTTCAAGCTTTCTTTACTACAACGGGATGCTCTATTGACGCTCCTTTCTTGGTCTTTGGTTATGATGTTTGGACCTGGAAGAAGCAAAGCAAGCAATGACGGAAGCTCATTTAAGTGTGTACGGAGCACACCGATCAAGGCCTAGGCTACATGATCACATTAAAAGGATGTGCTACTATTAGCCCACTATGGTACAAGATTTGCATAAATTATGCAAAAAGGTGCGATGCCTGCCAGTTCCATGCTAACTTCATAAATCAACCTCCCGAACCTCTCCACCCAACAGTTGCATCTTGGCCATTTGAGGCACGGGGCCTCGATGTCGTTGGACTAATCACGCCTAAATCGTCTGCTGGTCACTCCTACATCCTAGCTGCCATTGACTACTTCTGTAAATGGGCAGAAGCAATTCTACTAAGAGAGTTAAAAAAAGAAAATGTGGTTGACTTCATAAGGGCACACATTATCTATCAGTATGGTGTGCTGAGGTACATTATCACCGATAATGGAAAGCTCTTCTTCAATAGCCTGATGACTAGCATGTGCGAGAAATTTACGTTTGCCCAATATATGTCTTCCATGTACAACGGCCCTACAAACGGCCTGGCCGAAGCCTTTAACAAAACACTTTGCAACTTACTCAAAAAGGTTGTCGCAAAGTCTAAACGAGATTGGCATGAAAGACTAGGGGAAGCTCTTTGGGCATATCGAACAACGTACAAGACACCAACACAGTCGACCCTATTCGCTTTGGTCTATGGAGTAGAAGCCATTCTACCGTTAGAGCTTAAAATCCCATCACTCCGTATCTCCATACAGGAAGGTTTAACGAAAGATGAAAATCACAAGCTTAGCTTAGCTGAACTGGAGGCACTTGATGAGAGAAGACTTCAGGCACAACAAAACCTAGAATGCTACCAAGCCCGTCTATCAAGAGTGTTCAACAAAAAAGTTCGACCACGATCTTTCCGAGTTGGAGACCAGGTGTTGGCAGTAAGAAGACCGATCACCTCCAAGTGGGATGGTCCATATGTAGTCAGACAAGTTTACACAAATGGAGCCTACAGGATAGTTGGTGCTAATGGAGTACGCATAGGGCCCATAAACGGTAAGTTCTTGAAGAGCTATTATCCTTGAAATAGAATGTTATAAAGCTCCTAACTAAGAGCCTAAACTGCTCGTTCTTTCAAGTTAAATTCTTTTGTAATACTCCTGGCCCGCAAGAGTCTAAACTGTGAACGACAAAAAAAAATGTTATGTCTTTGAACTACATATGGCATGATCCTTTAGGGTATTACATTCCCTTTAGGTACATAGGCAACTTGGGCATATTTCCTAAGTACAGTCGTAAAAAAAAAAATGGATGAATAAATTGTGTTAGTACTTATTGGTTTTGTTCGTTGGACATAGCTACATATTATTACGTAAATTTGAATTGAAAGATTCATCTTATTGCAATATATCAAAACCAATTCCAATAAAACCATACTGAGTCGAAAACGAAATAACAAATAACGAGTTGATAAAAAAAATCTAGAACAAAGCCACTGGATATGGTCTAGGCATCCAGTGCGCCTAAAAGCTCTTGGGCACGTTTCCTTGCTGCTTCAACTTGAGTCGTTTCTTCTGCGGTAACTTGGGGCGCAACATCTAAATCAACAACCTCTTGTTCAAGAAGAGATACACCATCTTTGGCTTTCTTCAATGAAGCTTCAGTCTCTACTAATGTGTCTTGTAATTCCAGCTCATTCGCCTTTGCTCGTTCAAGATCTACCTCAAGTAGCTTCCTTCGCTTATGAGCTTAGGCGATAGCAGTAGTTGTCTCATCAAACTGCGCACCGACCTTTTTCACTGAAGCTTGTGCCTCCCCAAGTTTGTCTAATAAGGTTGCTCACTTGCTTAGCACATCTTTGGTAGGAGTTTGACCTGCTAGTTGGGCTTTCAACTTAAGGTACTATCCGACTTCATTCAAATATGCCTCGACACTATTCTTCAACCCCAAATAATCTGCCTGGAAGGATGATAACGTTTCATATATTTGCTCAGCTTCCTAGCGGATATTTGGAAGGTCGCCTTCTTTCTTTGGGACGAAATTTTTCAACTGTTGCTGAAAACATTGCTTCACACTCAAGGCCAAATCGTTAAACACTCCAGAAGCAATTCTCCCGGGAAAGTAGGTTGCAATAGGAGTTGGTGATTCACAGCGCTCTGCTTGTTTCACTGGCGATGACATTATGTTAATAGAATCATCCTCAGTTGACTTGGCTGCAGGCACAGTCAAGGTGGCTTCACTATCTTTGTCACCAAATTCGACCTTAAGTCTGTCTCCAATTTCGGCAGTATATCCCTACATTACAAGGAGGATTAAGTAAAAAAACAAGAAAAAAGGAAGGGAAAGGGGGCAAGATAACAAGATGCACCTCTCCTTTTGCTTTGTTCTCTGATTTCAGTGAGCTCGTCGCACTGTTAGACTTGTTCTTGGAGTTAGGTAGCTTAGTTGCAACGTCTGGTTTGCTCTTCGAGCTTGACAAATTCTTCGCGCCATTAATGGAAGACCTAACACCAAAACCTCTCAAAGCATCAGTCTTCTCTTTCCTAGGCGAATAGGTTCTACTTTCCTGAGGAGATGCGTCTGCTCCCAATGAGGAACTAGCACCTCCCTCTTTTCTAAGCTCAGCTGGGGATAAGGCGTGTTCATTATGTGGCTGCATGATTGGCTTATGTGCACTCGCTTTGCTGGAAGTGACGACTAAGGCGGATGCATGATCAATAACTCTCGCTTTAGAAGCTCTTCATGGTTGCACAACCTCGCCTCTAGGATATTTAGGCCCTTGAGAGAAAAGTTCGCACCACGAACATCGCCACCAATTAGCATATGCAATAGTGACTAGTGTAGACTTCTTATCAAGAGGAGCAGGAATTGTCATGATGGACCTTGTTATGTGTTCTGTAAGATTGAACCAACAGCGAGCTACGTCCTGTAAGGTGCCCTCTCGGCCATTCATTCGTGGCTCACTTTGTACATCTTGATAAAAGCCAAATTGTTGCCCAAACTTGCAAGCGAAGTATGGTTCAATCACAATTGTTCTTCCTTGTCGCAAGGTCAAAAACCCGGAGCTGAGGCAAATCAAATATGCTTTCTAGCTTGAGGATAAATTAGGGGTGTCAATCAAGGTGATCGATGTATCCTTCATAAGAGCTTTAGAATACCTGACAGATGGCTCATTGCATTTCAATAGCTCTCGAGCTTCTTGTACGTCAGGAGTCCGATTCATCTTTTCACGAGAGAACCTCACCAACTTAGGATGGTCGTGTCGATGATGGGGATAATCAAAGTAAGTTTGGAAGTAAGTCCCTAACCATCCATAAACATAGTGAACGGGAAGAATTACTTCCAACTTATTCAAGCTTCGAGCCGTAGAAATTCTATTCAACCCCCGATAAATGCTAGCCAAAGCAGGAATTGATAGGTTTAGACATTCCCTGTGAGCCAGTTTGCAGCGACAAACATAGCTAGGCGAATAAGGCACACTGCTTCAGTTGGTAGCACAAAGGAGCACAACCAACAAGAAATAAGGGTAGCAAGGTAGGTCTCTTCAATTAGGGCCTCAGGAATGTTGAGCGTCATAAAAGGATCTTTCTCTCTCTTCGTTCACCTTGTGCGAGGAGCAATCAAGCCAGATGGACATGATGTGTTTGTTAGAGCTTTAACTCACTTTTTGTTGTCACGGCTGGGATGAGGTGTGTAAATTTGTCGCCCTCTATACCAGAAGCGTATCCATTCAGAAGCAGGAAGTTGAACAATGCCATGAACATCTTGGCATAGTCTGTGGAATGTAGAAAAAAGGAACGTGCAAGTCACTCGAATATCATTACCTCCACGTCCTGCCGAAAGGAGTTGTCTGGCGGATGGAATGACTTCTTCGTAGTAAGCAACGTTAGCTGGAAGTCCACCTATAGTCCGTAAATCCCATAAGGAGATTGACATATCGTCGCTCTTTGTGCAAAAGGTGTTGGTAGTGCGGTGCCACAGTTCACAGAATGCTTTGAAGACGGTGAGACTCATGTCATAAGAGATCAAGGATGCATACAGTCCGTCGTGAAGTCTCCATTCCTTAAGTCGGCCTTTGTCGCGACCAAGAACGCCTTCAAGCCATTCCCAATAGCACGGTATGAAGAAGTTGTCAGAGAAACAAGGTGAAAAGCTGCCCCAGGATAGTGTCGCATCCATGATACGATATCGGAGTAAGGGTGTTGCTCCTTGAGAAGAGGTTGAAGATGCAAATAATGGCGAGCTAAGCTTCCAGACTCTCAAAGTCGAGATGACTCCATCTGATCTTTGTATTTTGCAGGTACATTCAACACTCTAGCATGAATCTGCAAGGTAGTTATGGAGTAAAGAGCGTCTGGACGGTAGCGGTGTTGGCATATCTACGCGGAGAGTCACGACTTCTTCAATTGGACCATCTTCTCTATCCAGAATGGCAAGAGTTGGCTTCTTGGGATCAGATGATAAGTCCAGAAAATGCACCATGATGAAGGAAGAAATTCAAGTGCGGATAATCGAATCTATGGGGAGAAACGATTACTCGTCTTAAAAATCGACCTCACTTCGCGATCTAATCGAAGGAGCCGTGGCTGGAAGGAAGAAATTTAAGTCGACCCCAATTAGATTAAGTGAGGGAGTCTCCTGCGGATAATCGAATCTATGGGGAGAAACGATTCCTCGTCTTAAAAGTCGACCTCACTTCGCGATCTAATCG
>JACYFF010031954.1:84191084-84203376 GCA_017589665.1 Selenicereus undatus | reverse complement strand
AAACGATTCCTCGTCTTAAAAGTCGACCTCACTTCGCGATCTAATCGTAGGGGTCGTGGCTGGAAGGAAGAAATTCAAGTCGACCCCAATTAGATTAAGTAAGGGAGTCGCATGCGAAGAATCGAATCTACGGGGAGAAACGATTCATTTTCTTAAAAGTTGACTTCACTTCGCGATCTAATCGAAGGAGTCGTGGCTGGAAGAAAGAAATTCAAGTCGAACCCAATTAGATTAAATGAGGAAGTCGCCTGCGAATAATCGAATCTATGGGGAGAAACGATTCCTAGTGTTAGAAGTCGACCTCACTTTGCAATCTAATCAGGGGAGTCGCGGCTAGAAAGAAGAAATTTAAGTTGATTCAGCAGCTTCATATAAAAAAAAAGAAAAAGAAAGAAGCGTTAGTTTAAGTTAAAAAAAAAAGTTACCAAAAAAATTAAATCAATCACAAATTGATTTAATTAGATGACTAATTTTTAATTTAATCACAAAAGAGAGATCAAGGGTGTCCTAAAAAAAAGTTAGAATATCCAAAATTCAAACAAAAAAAAGATATTAAAGCAAAATTGGTTGTACGAGAGGGACGCAAAGGACAATATCTGCGTGAATTGCTATGGGGTATTGTTCTCATCAGAATAACACTTTGGGGTAGTTTCGCGCCAATTTGCAAAAAAACGAAAGGACGGCACGCGCTGTTCTTCTTTCTCTTCCTTCTCTGCTCTTCCTTCTCTGGCTTTCCCATCTGCCATCGTCATGGCTACTGTAAATCCTCTCTTTCTCTTCCCCTCTTCTGCTGTTCCTTTGAAGGTGCCATGGCTATGGCTGCCCCTCTCTCTCCTCCTCCTAACCCAGAAAATCAGACCCCAAAAAAAAAGCAAGAAATTGGTGGAGAGCAAGATGACTAGAGCAGATAAGCAAGAAGGCAGAAAGGAAATCTCTGTATTAATTAGCAACATCCCTCTAGAATTGGATAAATTGGTGTTAAAGGTATTTTTCAGAAGGCAGAAGAAAAAAGCTGAAGAGAATCGGAACAAATATATATATATATATATATATATATATATATATATATATATATATATAGATAGATAGATAGATAGATAGATGAGAAGACGAAGCATCTGCAAACAAAAAATCACCTAGGTTGCAACGCGCTGAAGTGAGAACAATTTGATGAATTAGAGATGCCTGAAGGTGAATTTGTATAGCAATCGGTCATTCAGATTTTCCACTCCTACTGCAATTCAAATATCAGCAGTTTCTATTTCTTTGAGTCACTGATAAATTTTATCCAGAACTGTCGATAGAATTTTATCACAAATCATGAACTCAAAAATTATCATTAAAAGAAAAAAAAAGAGGAGAAAGAAGAAGAAAAAAAAAGGTCAAAAAGAAGGGGGAAGCCATACGTCCCCCCCCCCCAAAAAAACTTTCAATCACTTTTTTTTTTAAAAAAAAGAAAAAAAAGGGTTTTATTGGATCCGAATTTGTTTTTCCTAGCCTTAATTCGTTAAATTTTTTTAAAAGGGGGGGGGGGAGTAAGTGTTAAGTCGGAAAAAAAAATTGGTAATTAAAAAAATTGACCTGTCAAATTCTTGATCATTTGCATCAATTAAGCATTCGAGACCCAGCCACTTCAAAAAAAAAGGAAGCATACCCTAAGTTCGTATACGCGGCCGACTCTCGAGGGGGCATTTGTAGAAGGCAAAAATTCTGCAACCAATCAGATGGTGCCACATGTAAAAAAAAATCAGCCAATTACAGATTGCCATGTGTCACGTTGACTTTAGAAGACCCGCTTGGTCAAAATTAAGTTCAGCCAATTAAAAGTCACCACGTGTCATCGATGATGCAGAAATTAGTAATTATTTTCTTTATTTAAAAATAAGAAAATAATTACTGGGCCTAGGCCTAAAACCCGGCTCTAACCCTAGCTGGCAGAGCCTATAAATAGGGGTCCTCTCCCTTCATTTGGATCATTCAGTATTGGCAGAATTCAGAGCTCAGACGGCAAGGAGCATCCAGCTACCAAGCGAGAATGATCAAAAGTTGCAGAGTTTCAGAAACTGCAATCAAGCACTTGTAGATCAAAATCAAGAACAGTCTTCAGAGTTCTTCAGCTGATTTGCATCAACCGACATCAAGCATCACGCCCTCGGTGTACTCAAGTCATTAGGAGATCGAATCAGAGGATTATTTTATTGTATTAAATTCAGAGATTGTACTCACACACCACATCAATACAAGATTGAATTTGTTTCTGAATTTCTTGTCTTTATTTATTTAGACTCGAAATTTGTGCGTACACATACATTCTAGGGATGCCTAATCCATGTGCTATGTATGTAGATGTTGTTTGAATACAAATGGGTTCACTGCTGGGCATCGTTTCGATGTCTTGAGGGTATCCATGCCCATAAAAGGGTGTCTCTCTTAGGTTTCATATTCATATAACATAAAAATAACTTTCAGTTTCTTGAAGGTTCCAATCATCTAAAACCATTTTAAGGAAGTGACAAGGTTTAGGAAGTGCTTGTCACAATGTTGCATAGTTATGGGCCGAAGTTCATACAAGTGGTCAACATTGTCAATGGTTTGAAAATGAATTACATGGAAATATATAAACATGGCAAGAACAGATGTGCCACTAGGGCACTCTCTTGGTGGCATGATGTGGCTTTTTAGCTACTGCCAACAACATTTGTTGAGTTATTATTTTTAAGTTTTGATGATAACAAATCCAAGTGTAAAAATCTGTCCAAGTAATGTTGCTCCAAACACGTTCCCTAAACAGGCCTAACTGGTGTTTGTAATCTTTATTGTATTAACTGGTTTGCTACATGTGAGAATAATTCTTAAGAACAGGTCTCATACCTTGATGGCTCACGATCAAGTTAAGAACACCACCTCGATGAGTTGATTATATGTGTAGATCAGTTTCTGAACTCTAGCAATGCAAAGAACAACCCCACCAAACAAGGTGGCCTTGGTGTTCACAGCAGCTCTGCAAATCTTAGACAAGATGACTGGTTCAAAAAAAGAAGTCTTGGGTATATAGGTTTTATTTATTTAGACTCTTGTTAATATGCCAATATTGAAAATGCTTTTTAAACACCTCTTGAATCGGTATTTGCGCTAAGTGCTTTAGAACACCAGTTGCGAACAACCCTGCAAACAGGGTGCCTAGGCTGTTTCTGAATTAAAGTGGCCATACTTGGTTATCTTTGAAAATTCATTTCGGTTGGCTAAGATCTCCAGAATAATTTCTTTAAACTCCAAGTTTGCTATTTTTCTGGAAAGGATATTTTTCTTAAAATATTGTGGGAGATTTGCGAAAATAGGAGATTTGCCAAAACTAAAAAGATTTCTTTTTTCCCATATTTTCGGCTTTGATAAGTATTCAAAAAATGAAGAGATTTCTGGTCGCTTCTTTAAATCCTCTTCACGGCTATGGGAAGATAAGGGTTATCTCTTAAGATAACAAATCCCTTATTACTTGGAAAGAACTTGTCACTAGCCGTTGGGAGTATTTTTCTTGAAAATCATTTTCTAAACTTAGGTGATTCTCCTTGGTTCTTGACCGTTGGTTTTGTGGTGCATAAAACCGCAGCTCTTTCATCCCCACAACATACACACACAGACAGAAAGAAAAGCAAAGAGTGAAAACTGAGAAACACACAACATATGCAAAAGGGAAATTTCAAAAAGTGGTTTTTCTAGAGGAATTTTGAGCTACTCTTGAGAAAAGTAAAACCAACTCAAGTTGTGTTTAAATTGAGCTTTCAATATGTTGGCATACTAGGACATCATTGTACCTTACATCTGCTTAAGTCAGAAGCACCTGGTAAGGTGTTTTGTAACCCTGATCTTAAATCAGAAAAGTGAGTGAGTGGTCCTCAGTCGTGTGGACTTTGGATGTGTCCAATCTGGTGAGATTTGGACGTGGTGTAATCTGCCTTAGAGAAGGAGGTTACGTGGTTGCAAGGTTGTAACAAGGTGTGTTACATTTGTAACGAGTTAATCCCGGTTTAGTGAAGTGGTTAAATCCTACATGAGGTAGGTCGTGGTTTTTCACACCTCAGTTGGGCTAGAGGTGTTTTCCACGTAAAAAATTGTGTGTGCTTTAATTTCCGCATTTATCTTGGTGATTTTCGCATTTGCAATACTTGAGAACACCCTCTGCAAACAAGTCACAGGGGTGTTTGTTACTCACAACGCGAAAATCAGACACCACAATTCGCCCCCCCTCTTGTGGTAGAATACTCGCGATCTCAACAAGTGGTATCAGAGCAGGTTCTCTCGCAAAAAGGCTAACACCTTGAGAGATTCTGAAGATGAGTACACCACAAGGAATTCTTGAAGGGAAATCCATTACTCGTCCACCCTATTTCAACGGCCAACATTATAGTTGGTGGAAGAATAGCATGGAAAACTATATTCAGGCAGAAGATTATGAGTTATGGATGCTCATCGAGAACGGGCCCCTTGTTCCCACCAAAGTGTTTGAGAATGGTAAGACGGTTACCAAGGAACCTAAAGAGTTTGATGCTGAAGATTATAAGAAAATGGAGAAAAATGACAAGGCCAAGAAGCTACTATATTTTGGCCTAGGACCCGATGAATACACTCGCATCTCAGAGTGTGAATCAGGGAATGCCTTGCAAGTTGCTCATGAAGGTACGAGTCAAGTTAAACAATCTAGAATTGAGCTACTTATGCGACAATATGAGTTGTTTGATATGGGAGATCGTGAGACTGTGATGGATATGTATATACGGTTTACCCACATCACGAACGAGTTAAAATCCCTGGGAAAGTCCTTCACCACTAAAGAGATGTGATGAAAATCTTTAGAATTCTACCTCGTACGTGGGAGGCCAAAGTAACGGCCATCCAAGAGGCCAAAGACATGAACAAGATCACCCTCGACGAGTTGATTGGTAATCTCCAAACCTATGAACTCCGAAAGAACTCACAAAGAGAGGAGCAAAAGAAGGATCGTGGGCTTGCGTTGAAAGCACATGAGGACACTGACTCTGACCTCGAAAAAGAAGATATGGCCCTAATGACCAGAAAATTCAAGAAATTCTTCAAAAAGGTCAAGGAAAACAACAAAAGAAAAGATTTCAGTAAGTCTAGAAACACCCCCAAAGAACAGTTCACAGGGTGTTTCAAGTGCGGCAAACCAGATCACTTAATCAAAAATTGTCCACTGCTTCGAGAAGAACAGATGCCCAAACATCCTCGAAAACACCCTGTAAACAATCTGGGCAAGCGATTCTCGAAAGCTATGCTAGCTGCTTGGGGAGATTCCTCTGAGGATGAAGGAGAATCTGAAGCTGAAGAAGAGGTCATAGCACTGATGGCACAAAGTGATTCAGATTCAGATGATGAATCAACAATCAGCTTCTCAGATCTCAAGAACAAGGTACATGGTCTTAACAAAGCTACTTTAGAAGAACTTCTATATAATTTGATAGACACCTGTGCAGATCTAAAAAGGGAAGTTCGAGACCTAGAGCTTGAAAATGAAATTCTTAAAAATGAAAAACTAGGTTTACATGAGAGTATTAACGTACTTAGAGAAGATCTCTTTCTAAAAGAAGGTGATTATACCCAAGTAAGGGAAAAACTCTCTAAAGTGGAAGAAACAGTTGAATCCTTGCTAAATGAAAAGCAAAGCTTGAATGCCACCATAGACAGGATGGAAACTGACCTTGCCACAAACAAACGCTGGAACAAATCCTCACAAGCCCTTGATTTGCTAAACACTCATCACAATAGAAACAAAAAGGGAGTTGGTTACAAGCACAAACGGACCGTTTACCCAATACATAGGAAGTATGTAGGATTACCTGAAAACATTGTTTGCTTTCATTGTGGTAAAACGGGTCATTATAGATACACCTGCCCTTTAAGAAAACATGCCAATGAAAAGAATGAAAGGTATGTGAAACAAATCTGGATTAGAAAAGTTGGGCTATACATGTCTAAAAGAATGGGACCCAAGTGGATCTGGGTTCCCAAAACTAACCCGTGATTTGTTTTGCAGGCTGAAGTGAGAGAGAACAACCTTACGAACAACCCCACAAACACCCTTGAAAACAGGCAGCTGTGGTTTGTTGATAGTGGGTGTTCACGGCACATGATTGGTGAAAGATCAAATTTTCTCTCACTTACAGCTTTAAATGGTGGGAGTGTAGCATTTGGAAACGACAAGTCTGGGACAATTGTCGGTATAGGTAATATTGGTAAAACTCTCTCCCACTCAATTGATAATGTGCACTTGGTTGATGGGTTAAGACACAATCTGCTAAGTGTGTCCCAACTGTGTGACAAGAACAACCTAGTATTGTTTTCAAAAACACGTTGCTTGGTTGTGAATGACGACACAAGAGATGTTGTGTTGAGGGGGAAGCGATGTCAAAATGTTTATAAAGTTTGTATTTCCACTCTTCCCCAAAATAACCTGACTTGTTTAAATGCATTAACTGATGATATAATGCTATGGCATAAGAGACTAGGTCATGCAAGCCTGTCTTTGTTAAACAAACTTGTTTCCAAAGATTTGGTTTTTGGACTACCTTCCATCAAGTATAATGATGACAAGGTATGTGAAGCTTGTGCAAAAGGAAAACAAGTCAGATCCTCTTTAAAATTTAAAAATTATGTAAGCACCACCCGACCTCTTGAATTATTACACATTGATCTATGTGGTCCGATGAGGATATCAAGTAGAGGTGGGAAGAGGTACGTGCTTGTCATAGTGGATGATTACTCTCGATTTACTTGGACCTTGTTCTTAGCCTCCAAGGATGAAACTTTTTTGAGAATTTTGTTGCCCTTCTCAAAAAGGTTGAAAAGAGAGTAGGACACTCATTGGTTAGCTTGAGGTCTGATCATGGTACTGAATTTGAAAATGCGAGCTTTACAAATTTTTGTAATATACATGGTGTTGATCACAACTTCTCGGCCCTAAGAACACCCCAACAGAATGGGGTGGTTGAGCGCAAAAATCGCACCCTAGAAGACATGACTAGGGCAATGCTTATTGCTAGTGGTATTCCTAGGAACTTTTGGGCAGAAGCTTTGAACACATCTTGCTATATTATTAATAGATGCATGATTAGACCCATTTTGAACAAAACTCCTTATGAACTTCTTAAAGGCAGAAAACCCAACCTTATGCATCTAAGAACATTTGGTTGTAGATGTTTCGTGCATAACAATGGGAAAGATGCCTTAGGAAAGTTTGATCCAAGGAGTGATGAGGCAATATTTCTTGGTTATTCCTCTCACAGTAAGGCATACAAAGTCTTCAACAAAAGAACCTTGTGTGTTGACGAAAGTGTGCATGTGTTGTTTGATGAATCTAACTCTTTGAATGAGAGTAATGCACAGGATAAAGAGTTTGAATTAGGTCTTGTCCAAAAGGAATTGTTGAACCAAGGTAAACAAGGTGAGAACACCCTGAAGAAAACAGGTACAAAAGCTGTTTCTCAAAACGGTAGGCAAGGTGAACACCAAACAGGGGGAAACACCATTGAACCCTGTTCGGAACCATGTTCTTCAGGAACCAGCTTGCAAACAGGTGCAGAAATAGGATCAGGAGGTGTTCTTAAATCTGATCCTACATACACTTCAGTTAGAACAAAACATGTGTCTATGGAACCAATTAATCCAAGACCATGGAAGCACCATAGTTCTCACCCTCTTGATCAAATCTTGTCAGATATTAATACTGGAGTGCAAACTAGATCTAAACTTAAGAATTTTTTTGCTTTCTGTGCTTTTCTTTCTAACATTGAGCCAAAAAGTGTGAATGAAGCCCTTGCAGATTGTGATTGGATCACGGCTATGCAAGAAGAGCTTCATCAATTTGAAATAAACAAAGTGTGGCACCTTGTACCTAAACCTGCAGAGAGAACAATCATTGGAACCAAGTGGATGTTCCGAAATAAGCAAGATGAGTCAGGAACAGTCACTAGGAACAAGGCAAGGTTGGTGGTTCAAGGGTACAATCAAGAAGAAGGGATTGATTATGAAGAAACCTTTGCACCAGTTGCTAGAATTGAGGCTATTCGAATCTTAATAACCTTTGCAGCTCACATGGAAATCAAGCTATATCAAATGGATGTGAAAAGTGCATTCCAAAACGGATACCTTAAAGAAGAGGTGTATGTCAAACAACCCCCTGGTTTTGAAAATGGTGATTTTCCAAATCATGTTTTTAAACTTGACAAAGCACTTTATGGTTTAAAACAAGCTCCAACAGCTTGGTATGAACGGTTGTCAAGCTTTTCACTTGAAAATGATTTTAGAAGAGGCAAGGTAGACAATACCTTGTTTCTAAAATCTAAGGGGAAACATTTATTGATTGTCCAAATATATGTAGATGACATTATATTTGGTGTAACTCATCATAATTAAGAACGTGATTCCAAGGGGTCAAGGGAGAAATTCAGCAGACCTGTTTGATCAGTGCCTGGTCGACCTACTGGATAGGGAGGAACCAATTAACCTTCCAGCTATCATGATTCGCCACATTGGGCGAATTGCGAACACCACCCGGGCACATGATCTCGGATATGGGTTTCTTCTGTCAAGGGTGTTTGAGCACTTTGGGATAGTGCTCACAAGGAGAGTAGCCGCCCAAACCATTGATGAATTCGGGGTTGATACCCTGCTTGGGTGTGGCTATGAGATTGGGGGATCAGTTTTCAAACAGGGTCGTCGACCACCTCGACCACCTGTTTCTGAGCAACCCTCCATCAAGGTTGAGGCTGTTCTTGAGGACAATACTCGTCTCAAGGATGAGCTCTCAGCTGTCAAGGCTACTCTTGCTGCGGAACAAGCCTTCTCTGCCAAGCGTCATGAAGACTTGCTTGCTCTTCTCTCCACCCTTGCCCCTAGCATTCCTCCTCTGCAATCGCAACCACCCCCTGCTCCCTTATTGTCTCAGCTTTTTTTTTCTGTTTCTTTGTTTTTGTTTTGTTTTTTTTGTTGCAATTGTACTGCCTTGATTATTAATGAAATATCTACTTGCAGTCTCTCTTGCTTGTTGTCCTTTATGATTTACACGCTTTATACTATGTTGTTCCTCTTCTTACCTATGTTGTTCTTGCTTTTTAATGATGCCAAAAGGGGGAAGAAGAGTGAAAAAACTATTGACTATGGGACAAAACCTAGCTTTGACTTACGTGGATCCCTATCAGCATTTATTTATTTTTGTTTGTTTTGACAATATGGTCACTTGGTTTGTCATCATCAAAAAGGGAGAACTTGTTGAGTTATTATTTTTAAGTTTTGGTGATAATAAATCCAAGTGTAAAAATTTGTCCAAGTAGTGTTGCTCCAAACACGTTCCCCAAACAGGCCTAACTGGTGTTTGTAATCTTTATTGTATTAACTGGTTTGCTACATGTGAGAACAATTCTTAAGAACAGGTCTCATACCTTGATGGCTCACGATCAAGTTAAGAACACCACCTCGATGAGTTGATTATATGTGAAGATCAGTTTCTGAACTCTAGCAATGCAAAGAACAACCCCAGCAAACAAGGTGGCCTTGGTGTTCACAGCAGCTATGCAAATCTTGGACAAGATGACTGGTTCAAAACAAGAAGTCTTGGGTATATAGGTTTTATTTATTTAGACTCTTGTTAATATGCCAATATTGAAAATGCTTTTTAAACACCTCTTGAATCGGTATTTGCTCTAAGTGATTCAGAACACCAGTTGCGAACAACCCTACAAACAGGGTGCCTAGGGTGTTTCTGAATTAAAGTGGCCACACCCGGTTATCTTTGAAAATTCATTTCGGTTGGCCAAGATCTCTAGAATAATTTCTTTAAACTCCAAGTTTGCTATTTTTCTGGAAAGGATATTTTTCTGAAAATATTGTGGGAGATTTGCGAAAATAGGAGATTTGCCAAAACTAAAAAGATTCCTTTTTTCCCATATTTTCGGCTTTGATAAGTATTCAAAAACTGAAGAGATTTCTGGTCGCTTCTTTAAATCCTCTTCACGGCTATGGGAAGATAAGGGTTATCTCTTAAGATAACAAATCCCTTATAACTTGGAAAGAACTTGTCACTAGCCATTGGGAGTATTTTTCTTGAAAATCATTTTCCAAACTTAGGTGATTCTCCTTCGTTCTTGACCGTTGGTTTTGTGGTGCATAAAACCGCAGCTCTTTCGTCCCCACAACATACACACACAGACAGAAAGAAAAGCAAAGAGTGAAAACTGAGAAACACACAACATATGCAAAAGGGAAATTTCAAAAAGTGGTTTTTCTAGAGGAATTTTGAGCTACTCTTGAGAAAAGTAAAACCAACTCAAGTTGTGTTTAAATTGAGCTTTCAATATATTGGCATACTAGGACTTCATTGTACCTTACATCTGCTTAAGTCAGAAGCACCTGGTAAGGTGTTTTGTAACCCTGATCTTGAATCAGAAAAGTGAGTGAGTGGTCGTCAGTCGTGTGGACTTTGGACGTGTCTAATCTAGTGAGATTTGGACGTGGTGTAGTCTGCCTTAGAGAAGGAGGTTACGTGGTTGCAAGGTTCTAACAAGGTGTGTTACATTTGTAACGAGTTAAGCCCGGTTTAGTGAAGTGGTTAAATCCTACACGACCTACCTCGTGTTAGCCATACCAAGCAATCACTTACTCACTTATCGACACACAACTTTAAACATGTTGAAAACATACTTATTCGTAACTTGTATTACTTCTCAACTCAACAGTTCACTTAGGTGATTTCTGAAGATAATCAAAGCATCATTTCAAACTTGAATCAACTTGCCATTAAGATTAGATGATCGCTTAGTCAAAAGGGACAACCTAGGTATATTTTAAGATTCATTCTAATGCAACCACAAGTCGTTCAAACAAGCCTATGTAACATAGTTTAGGGATGGCTAAACAGTCGATCATTCCACTAAGGCCTTACGAATACAGTTAGAGTGAATCAAGCAATTTTCATTCATGAACATCTTCTTAACTCACACATCAATTAGTTAAGACACTCAAAGAGCCAAGCAACTTGGTTGCTATAGACACATTAATTTGGCTTGAACGTGGTCTATACAAACACATGTAGCACACATGCAAACCCAAGGTTAACAACTAACATCCTCTTTTCAACTAAGCGGAATCAACCTGTTATCACATTTATAACACAACATTACACTTAGTAATTCATGGAGTTTCACACAATCCAAACTCCCTCCTCATAGCACCGATCACAACAGTCCTCAAAACCATTTCAGTTCAACTTGAATGATTCACTTGCTACATGCAGTTTCTCAACTCGTCACAGTTTCAACCTAACTACTAAATCAGCTATCACAAATAGTTCAAAAACATTTGCAAATTAATAGTAGGTTTAGGGATCGAGAACAACCCACCTGGGGTCCAAGCTAAAGGACCTGCTCTAAGGGATTTTGGGACTAATTTGAGTGCTCACGAACATGAAAATTTCCCCCTTTCTTTTCCGCTACAATCAGGCTCGAAACAACCACCCCAAACCATTGAACCTTCCTTCCTCACGCTAGTACTACTACTGTTCTAAACTAGAGTTGCTACCCTCTCCCCTTGGGCATTACCATGGTGACGAATGTCAATTCCATCTAGGCGTAGTGGTGTTTGGTGGTTTTGTGGTGGCTAGGGTTTCAAAATCTCAAATCCTTTTGATGCTCGTTCTCACTCGATCTCTCTATCTCTCTTCGCTAGTGATGAACGGATAGCCAACGACGTCACTGTCGCCGCCATGCCCACTGTCGCCACATATCTCTGACCTTGAACTTGCTGCTTCTTCTCTTGCTCGATCTCTCTCTCTCTCTCTCCCTCTCTCTCTCTTTGTGTGTCGCGGCGGCTTTGGTTGAGAAGGGCCAACTGGGTGCGAGCCAAGGCATCGCCGCCACCGTTGCAGTTGAGCCTCACCTCTCTATCTCTCTCTCTCTCTCTCTCTCTCTCTCTCTCTCTCTTCTCTGGTGGCTCGCAGGGGTAGGGGTAGCAGAAACCCCACCGATTTTTGGTCTTGGTTCATGAATCAGATAGAGGCTTCGGCCCCTTTTGGCCCCATTTCCCCCCGTTTTGTTTTGTTTAGTCTCACCTACTAAATTGAGGATGGCCCTAAATCATCTGATTCTGCTAGTCTTGACCCCACATGCCTTCATATAATTTGTTAATTTCATGTTACTACGACTTGGTTAATCCTCAACGAGTTCACTAATTTTATAAACTCACATAATTAACCAAGAAAAATAAATAAAAATCACTTACATAATCA
>JACYFF010031954.1:84141709-84171084 GCA_017589665.1 Selenicereus undatus | reverse complement strand
TATATATACATATACATATATATATACACATATATATATATGTATGTATGTATGTATGTATGTATGTATATATGTATGTATGTGATCACTAAGAATAATATCTAGTGACTAACAAATATAAGATAAGTGATCAGTAGGAACAATATTGGTAACCACACACACATTACTCACTGATCATTCTATGCACTTAGTGATCACTACATGTATGTTTGGTGATCAAACAGAATAATGTCAGTGATCAATCGATGTTATTGGTGATAAATAGATAAGACATTTTATTATTGATCAATAGTTTTGTTATTCATGATTACAAGAATAAGATTAGTGATCTGTAGGTTATTTATTGGTGATCCATTTTTGTTTGTGATCAATAGACATGTTCAGTGGTTTTTTTTTTTTTTTGCAATTCCTTGTACAGTTTAACTTTTGTGTTTTTGGTGATAAAAGGATGTGTTATTAGTGATCAATAGAGATGGACATGTGTTGAATAAATATTTAATTGTTGTAATTGTTGTTGAAATTTATTGCTTCTGCTGTTAGGTGATCAATAGTTTTTTGATTAGTGATCGTTTGTTATATGATCAGTGATCTCTCAAATAAATGTTTAGCTTTTCTGTAGTTGCTTCTCCATCTTAGTTCTTGTGTTCGTGGTGTTTTACAGACATGTTGTTAGTGATCTGTCGAATAAGTGTTTGCTGAATTCCTGGTTCTCTTATTGGTGATCAGTAGAGCTGTTATCGGTGATCTATAGGTTATTTATTAGTTGTCCATCATTATAGAGTCTTGATCTCTTTATTTTTTTTCTTTGTTTCATTTTATTTTCTTTTGTTTTTAAGAAATGGTTAATACACGGAGTAGTCAAATGTCCATGAAGGGTGGTGATTCTTAAGAGAATCTTACGGCTGGAACACAGACTAAGGGAAGGTAGTGCAAAATGATTGATGTTGCTTTTTCCCAGATCATTTGGTCGTATTGATGGTTAAAAATACTGATCTCATTTCTTTGAAAATGCCTTCTACAGTCAGCAGATTAGACCGCGATTGTACGAAATGGTGAAAAGGGATATAAGGAAAAGGGCAAGTCGAATTCGGGCGAAAAGATTAGAAGCGGCAACAAATTTCGAGCCCGTCGTTTGTTTATATAAGCTGGAGATTTGTGATACTGAGATCGTCTCCGGTGATGTGTGTGTTGAGGAGTACATTCCTTTAGGGACACCTAGTCCATCTGCTCCATCTTCACGTGCAACTATCGGGACACAGAACAATGATATTCAACATCCACACCACAAGGTTGAGGTAGATTTCAAATGTTTGACATAGATTGTGCCATCACAAGGTCAGTGTAGTGTACAAGGGGCGGTAGAAATATGTGTGCATGTGGTTGATGAGCAAATGACGGACAAGGACCAACACGGGGGCGACGTCCAAATGATGAACAATGTGTAAGAAGTGCACGTCAGGCCGCAAAATGGTGAGCGTCAGATGTCGGATCAACCGAAAGTTAAACCGAAAAAGGTCAAGGAGTTTATTAACCAGATGTTCCCTAAGGGGCTGCGGCAATTGATCCAAAATCTGAAAAATAAGCAAAAGGAAGGCATCCGAGAAATCAATTTTGGGGCCTTCCTGTATCTACAAGCTGACATAATCTCGGAGAAGATGGCATTGTGGTTGGTCCGAAACTTTGACACGTGCTCTTGCTCCCTGCTACTCGCTAATAGTAGGATGAGGGTGACCGAATGTGATGTGCACGTGATGTTAGGTCTCGCTTTGGACCCCCTTGAGGTAGTTGAGCCAGAAAATGAAATCAATACGATTGTTGAGTTTAGAAGCATCCTAGATCGTTGAAAACAGCAGTGGCCTTAACGTCACAACATTCCTAAATGTGGGGAACTGATTGATATGATTCAGGGTAGAGTAGATGGGGGTGAGGACTTTAGAAGAAATTTTGTAGTCTTCGTGGTGACTATATGTCTCCGTGAGAAAAATGGTGGAGAAGTCAATTGCACGATACTGAAAACGTTGGTAGATTTGGCACAATACACAATGCACAATGAGATCACTTGTGTCGTCAGTCGATCAGTTGAAAAACAAGACATCACGGGTCTTCAGAAGTCCAATCCTTTTTCTAATGGTACACTCAATCATTTACCCCCTTAGCCCTATGTAAGTCGAAATGGTCTCGCGAAGCCAGTCACTGGTAGGCCTAAGATCTTCTTTCTGATAGAAAAGCAGATTAAGTTGTGCCGAAATGAATGATCTTACCCCACATAAAGTCTTTGTGAAAGAAAGGTACCTATTGAGTTCTTAAGATAAAGTAGAGTAATCAGTTCATCTAAATGCGAAATGAAAATATCGCAAGATAAGAGAAGCCCTTTCACGCCCTTGACTCCCATGCTTGACCTTGGTCAACAACCAAGAACCAAGTACATTTCCAAGTTGGAAGTCTCCCGGGAGAAGAGCAAGTAAAGAAAAATTTCAAGCAAATGATTGTACTAGAATACTTCTTCCTTCTAATGCTTGAATCAACTCTCCGCACTTCTTGCTTCCTAGCATCAGGCCTATGGTCCATCGGAAGGCAGGTTTAGGTAAAGTGGTAGCCTTTGACAAGTTTCTTTATCTGTTTATCCAGAGTTCCCCAAGTTCAGGGATGGGATCAGATCCTCCAGGGCGCCCTAACGGATGCGGTTATCGTAAGCTGCTATAGTTCTGATATGCTATGCTTCATTCTTCTAACGTAAGCTTGCTGACTAGGGTTAGCAGTGACCCCTATATAAATCTTTTCTTGGGACTTGATTTGACTATCATATTAGTTAACAAATTCTAGGTCTTTTCAGAATAACTGTTGAATGAATAGGAAAACAATCTTCATTGCCTTCGTACTTGGTCCCTCTCATTACAAGTCTTCTACTCTAGTTGAACTCCATAACAACTCTGCTTTTGCTTCCTCTAACTTACGTAGAAGCTTCCTCCCCATTCTCTAGCGCCTATCAGGTAGGACGTTGTTCAGTCTCTCAACGCTTTGATTGGTACGCGTTCGGAACTTGCTACTTGCAACTTGAAGAGCTTTATTTCATACCTCCTCCTTTAGTTGATGTCCTATCTGGCTTGGCAGTCATCCCTTTATTTAATTCCAGGGTCATATTTCAATTATGTCTTCCCTGATTTTGGTTTAGATCATCAGATCGCACAGGTATGTATTCTTGTCATTATCCAATTGAACAAAAGCGATAGAAGAAAAAGTTATTCGCCATTGACTCACCCTTGTATCAGGCATTGGTACAACCTATACATGATTGGGCCATGACAGTTTTGGCAAGGTTAAGAATGGATGGTACCTATAACTAGACCCAACCGTTGCAGTAAAGGAGAGGAAAGAAAAAATTATTATCTTTTGATCTCAAGGCTGCTAATGATTCCTTACCTCTTATCCTTATTTCCTCTATGATTGCAGGGTTGTTCGGAAATCCCTTTCCTACTTATTGGACATTCATACTTTGTTCTGTAGTTTTTCAATTAAATATGTTTAAGTTTACAATTTTGGAGAGTGAAGGTGTGACTGTCATTAGAATATATATATTTTTATTTATATATATTCTAATGACAGTTATACATATATATATCATTAACAAGTGAGCATTATAAGATTGTGAAAAACATCCAAAATTAGTGATCACCATATGTTTAATTACTGATCACTAATTTATATGGTGATTATCAGTAATCTTTTACATTTAATATGGTGCAATATTTGCTAATTAGGAATTGTTGCAATAGTGATCACCAAAATGTGCACTACAGGTCACCAATTTCTTCTGCTGATAATTATCATTTTTTTTTTTTTTGGATGCAGGTCTATAATCACTAACTTTACATCCACAATTAGTGATCAGCATTTATCTATTTAGTGATCACCAATTTCATCACTGCATGCATTTTTTGTTGAGTGATCACCATCGGTCTGTTTGACATACTAGTGATCATTCGCAGGGAAATTAGTGATGGTCATTGTCATAATGAGTGATTAGGACAATGGGTTTTTTGTTTTTGTTCTTTTACTGAGCTTTCATTTTGTAATATATCTTTAATTTGTGTCCTCACAAATCTGTTTATGATTCTTGCAACTATGTTACCTTGATCGTGTGGTGTTCAAGCTAAGCCCCGTCAATTGCTGATGTTAAGAGGGTGGACAAATGAAGAAATAAGAGATAGGGCACGACAGGAATCTGTAACCAGATTTGGAAGAGGTTATCTAGAGGATACATTGGATAAGATAAGCATGACTGATGAGGAGGACCAAGTTAATGAAAAGGAACAAGACAGCAAAGGTGTTGAAGATGAAGGTAAAGCTGAAGATCAAACAGGAATTTCCAAGGTTAAGGTGAGTGAGTCAAGTATGTTTAATTTATTTTGTTATTTCTTGAAACAAAAAACAAAGAAATTGTACTTCTTCTGTTTTCGTCGGTCGTTTCCAGGTAATGTGGCATATCCTTTTAATTATGTGTAGAAGACAAAAAAATTCTACGATAAATCGGATAATGCCACGTGTAAAAAAAATGACAAATAGCAAATTGCAATGTGTCACACTGACTTTGGTGGAGCCACTTAGTCAAAATTAAATGTGGCTAAAATCCAGCCAGTTAAAAACTGCCACGTCTTCTTGATCATGCAGAAGATAGTAATTATTTCTCTTTTAAAATTAAGGGAATAATTACTAAGATATGGGCCTACGCCCAACGTTCAACTCAAACCCTAGCCTTCAAGCCCATAAACAGAGGTCATCCCCCCTCATTTTGAGGGAGCTCAACATTCAGCATCCTATAGGCTCCAGAGCTAAGGCTATAGACAATATCCAGCTACCAAGCAACAAGGATCAAAGTTAGCTAGCTCAACATCTTTTGCAACCTCAAATTGAAGTCCACTTCAAAGTTCTTCATCCAGTTCATTGATTGAGATCAAACAACCTCGTCATCGTATCGATTAATCTGGTCAACTACATTCAACATTCAACATTGCAGAATTCAAAGGCTCAAACTGCAAGCAGTATCCAGCTACCAAGCGAGAAGGATCAAAACTTGTGAGCTTCAGAAATAGCAATCAAGCATTTGCAGATCAAGATCAATAACCATTTCAGAGTTCTTCTGTTGATTTGCATCAATCGAGATCAAGCGATCCGGCCCTCGAAACAATTCAAGTCATTAGGAGATTGAATCAACGGCTCATCTTATTGTATTAAATTCATAGATTGTACCCATATACAACATCAATACAAAATTCAATTTGTTTTCTGAATTTCCTATCTAATTTATTTTAGGCGCGAAATTTGTGTTTACAAATTTGGCATGCCTGGTGGGACCTCTCTACCTCTCATCTCTTTCTCCAAGCGAACAAGTTCTAAACTCTTTTAAAGAAGAAATGGCTCCCAAGAATGCCATTCTTCAATCCTAGAAAAGGGAGAATGTCGGATCTACATCTGAAGGATCTGCAAAGGCTAGCATTGTATATGCCAATCGAAGCGCCAGGGTGATGACTAGGAGCATGACCAAAGTCGCTACCTTCATCACCTCAAAGGAACAAGTCGTGGCTCTAACTTTACAGTCACGCAAAACTCAAAAAATTTGCTCCAATTTGCCTTTTGATGGAATCAATCAAACTGCTTGTCTCCCTAATTTGAAGCTAAAGCCTCTTACTGCCTTCAATATTAGGAAGACTTTACCTCTTGGAATGGACGAATTCCAAACCTACATCATTCCTGCCTTTCAGCCTTTCTGTGCAGAGATGACAATTATGATGATAGTGATTCTTCAGCAACATCTCCAAGGGATTTGCATTTCTCCCAATCAGAGACTGAGTCTTCCAGCGCAGTCATCATGCCAGTCATGGTGATAGAGACTATAAACTTAGAGGAACAACTGGCAGGCATGGAGACGAAGCTCGATAAGCTCTCAAAGGAAATCGCATAAAAGAATGCCTAAATTAAGCGTCAAGGCAAGCAGATTGCTAAGTTGGTGAAGAAGCTGGAAAGAAGTCCTTTGAACCTTCCAGCAAAGGTTCAGGCGCTGAAGATTCTGATAAAGAGTCTAATCACAGTGAAGAATCTGACGATGAGCGTAAGGTAAAGAAGTATCGCTCTTTAGGCTCGATGTCTGTTGAGCAGATTCAAAACTTAATAGCAAATGCGGTCAAGGCCCATCTAGAAGGAGGTTCTCATAAAACTCATTGTTACAGCAAGCCTTACACAAAAAGGAATGATGCACTGCGGACGCCTCAGGCATTCCAACCTCCAAAATTTCATCAATTTGATGGCAAAGGGGACCCGAAGTAGTATATAGCGCACTTCATCGAGACTTGCAATAATGCTAGCACAGGTGACGACCTCTTAGTGAAGCAATTTGTGTGATCTCTTAAAGGTCTTGTGTTTGACTGGTACACAGACCTCACTTCTGCATCCATTGATAGTTGGAGGCAAATGGGAAATGAATTCTTAAATCGCTTCTATAGCGCACGTCACGTGGTCAGTATAAGTGAGTTGACTAACACTAGGCAAGGGGATAAAGAGCCAGTCATAGATTATGTCAATCGTGGGTGTGCCCTCTTATTGAAGTGCAAGGATCACTTCCTAGAATCTTCTGCTGTTGAGATGTGTGCCCAAGGGATGGATTGGGATATACTTTATGCCTTACAAGTAAACAAGCCCAAAACATTCGAAGAATTGGAAACACGAGCTCATGATATGGAGCTTACAATTGCCTACTATAGAAGACAGCTCGATGAATCATTGACATCATCAAGAAATGAAAGCTCCGTGCTTAGAAACTCCGAAGAGAAAGAATGTCCTAATTTTGAGTCTGATGCGCCAAAAATGCTTGACAAACTTCTTAAGAAACGACTTATGGAACTTCCAGAGTCATGTCGTCTTATAGAAATTGGAAGAACTAATGATCCCAAATATTGCAAGTATCACACGATTATCAGTCATCCTACAGAGAAGTGCAAAGCATTCAGAAGACATGTCCTGCAACTTCTGAAAGAAGGAAAACTCACATTAGATGAAGAAGATGTTGAGGAATCTAATTGATCGTCAATTAAGATCATGTCGGAAACTTTGGAAGAAAGCGACTCAAAATTGGCAATTAGGGGGCAAACTTCCAAGTTAGCATCTATAGACTTCTAAGTCATCAAAGAACTTGCAGACTTTCAAGTCACTCCTTGTAGAGACTCGATGACTGTCAAGTCACTCATATTAGACTTTCAAGTCATCCAAGCTCTAAGACTTCTAGGTTACCCTCTACAAACACCTATGTCATCGAACTCTCTAACTCTGAAGTCAACCATGCGGGACTCTAAAGTCAATTATGCATTCAAAGTCATCAAATTTTGAAGACTTCCAAGTCAATACTAGCGAACTTCCAAGTCACTACTAGCAGACTGCCAAGTCACTACTAGCAGACTGCCAAGTCACCAAACTCTAAGACTTCTAAGTCAGCCCTTATAGACTTCTGAGTTGATAAACTCTAAAACATGCTCAGTCAAACTTTTAAGACTCCTAAGTCATCAAAAGTTCAAAGTCTCCTAAATCATCCAACTCTCACAGACTACCAAGTCGGCAAACCCTCACAGACTACCAAGTCATCAAAGTTTCAGACTCTTAAGTCAACAAAGTAAGAGACTATCAAGTCAGTCAAATTCAAGACTCCTGAATCATCAAATCTTATCAACTCCCAAATTGTCACATTAGAAGATTTTCAAGTCATTTGTATTAAACTTCTAAGTCAACAAACTCCACGACTTCTAACTCAAAGTAAATATATGCTTGATGAAAACTTTCAAGCCACTTCTTAAGACTGTCAAGTTACGAAACAACTTTGACTCTCAAGTTACCCGTAAGACTTCTAAGTCCAAACTTCTAGACTCTCAAGTCAGCACAGACTATCAAGTCATCCACAAGACACTCAAGCCATCAAAATCAAACACTTCCAAGTCGCCTAAAGACTACCAAGTCAATAAAATTACAAACTTTGAAGTGAAGTCAACAAGTCTCAAGTCATCAACGTGCTAGATTCTCAAGTCATCGAAGTTATAAACTCAAAGTCAAACAGAGTTGCTGACCTTCAAGTTATCGAAGACTTTCAAGTCAACCTTACATGCCCTCATATCATTGATATAATAGAGTCTTAAGTCTTCAAAGTCAAAGACACTTAAGAAGCAGACTCTCAGTCGGTAAAATAAAAGACTCCCAAGTGATCAAATCGCAAAAACTCCCAAGTCGTAAAACTTTCTAACTTCCAAATTAATCCTAGCAGACTCCCAAGTCACAAATCTCGTAGACTTCTAAGTTGATTTTTTTAGGACTTCAAAATTGTTTCTTCAAGACTCCTAAGTCAACGAAATTACTGACTTCCAAGTCACCAAGTGGATTATCAAGTCGTCAAATTTCAAGTCTCTCAAGACATCAAAATTAAAAGACTACCAAATCGTCAAAGCTCTAGGCTCAAAAATCAAGAAAGTTCTAAGCTCCAAGTTATCAAACTTAAAGACTCACAAGTCATCAAGTCTAAGACGCTCATCCATCAAAGTAAAAGACTTTCAAGTGATTTTGCCAAAGGTGTTGACTCCTAAGTCACTAAGCACATTTCCCAATCATATAAACAGGCTTCAAACAGTAACCAACTTGTTACAAACTTTTAGAACGCCTTCAAGTTGGGGGAAACAGCAAGGTTGCATCCTCCTTCACTTTAGCGATATAGGCATCTTCTTTTAAATTGGTAGTCTTTTCCTTCAACTCAGGCACTGCCAATGTATAAAATTAAGCTTTTGGTGTTTGATCGTAAGGGTCATCTCTTTCCTATTTGATCAGAAGAGTTAAGCCTCTGTCTGTTTGAAGAAGTCAAGTCTGCACTTTTTGATTGGAGAAGTCACATTCGCTGTCTGATTGGACGAATCATGCCTTATCTGACTGATCCAAGGAGCCAAGATGTTGCTTTCTGATTGGGATAGTTGCATTCACTATCTGATCGAATGAGCCGAGCCTTCTCTTTCTGATCAGAAGATTCGCCTTCGCTGTCTGATAGAATAGGCCAAGTCTGCACTGTCTGATAGGATGAGTGATCTTTGTTGTCTGATCGGATGAGCCAAGCCTTCGGTATCTGACCAGAGAAGTTCTGCCTACATTGTCTTAGTAGAGAAAGTCATGCCTTCTTAAATCTGATGGAAGCAGTCGTGATCGGAACGAAGAAATCCAAAGTCGATCCCAAAAAGATTAAGTGAGGGAGTCCCCTACGAAGAATCAAATCTATGGGGAGAAGCGATTCCTTGTCTTAAAAGTCGACCTCACTTCATGATCTAATTGGAGGAGTCGTGGCTAGAAAAAAGAAATTGAAGTCGACCCAACTAGATTAAGTGAGGGAGTCTCATGTGAAGAATCGAATCTACTGGGAGAAACGATTCCTCGTCTTAAAAGTCGACCTTACTTCACAATCTAATTGGAGGAGTCGTGGCTAGAAGAAATCCAAGTTGACTCCAAAAAAAAGATTAAGTGAGGGAGCCGCCTGCGAAGAATCGAATCTACATGGAGAAACAATTCCTCGTCTTAAAAATCGACCTCACTTGCGATTTAATGGGGAGTAGTCCATCCAGCAGCTTCCTAAAAAAAAGGGAAGCATTAGTCAAAGTTCTCTAAAAAAAGGGGGGGGGGGAACTACAAAACAAAGATGCCTTAAGAAAACAAGGGCCTTAAAAAAAGTAAATGGAATATCAAAAGGCTAGAAAGAAGAAAAAGAAAAAAAAATGATGCAAGCAGAATCAGAAGGCCTGGCCCTTGCTTGGCAATTTAGCGAAAAAGGAAAGGATTACTAGCAAGTTTCGATAAAGTGTTGGTGAAAATATGACCAACATCCCATGGTAATTTGCCAATCAACTGAGAGGAATTGCAGCCATGCCGAAACTTTGCTCTGTTTCTGGCTTTCCTCTGTTCCGGAAGGACGGAAAAAAGAAGAAGGGAATAACACCAATCCCCAACGACTACCCAAAAGTAATGCTCAAGGCCCCCATTAAATCTAGAGGGGTTTTAGTCCGATTCTTCTAGCGGAGATGAATCCATCTTCTTCTCTGAGCTTTCTCATTTTTCTTTCTTTCCTCTTAGCCCAGAAGAGCAGAATAAAAAAATGCCATTGACAAAACCAAATTCACCAATGTTTACGTGAGCAATCTTACTAAGTAAACAACATATGAAGATTAGAAAAATATATTTGGTCAATAAAAAAAAACAAAGAAAAGAAAAGAAAAGAAAAATCACGGTGATTGATGATGCTGCTGAAGCTATGGAGGTTTTGAATGGTTAGAAGTTTGATGATAAGAGGCAGTATGCTGGTAAGGCTCGGGAAAAGTCTGAAGGTTAAGCTTAGCCCAAGCAAATCAAGGAGAGTAGAATACTAAACTTGAATACCCGGAAAAAGAACGGAAAACAGAGTGTAAGCGCCTTCAGAAGTACAAGATGGGGGGCAGAAGATTTTTGAGTCGTGAACGATGAATTGGAGCAACTGCATATGGGATTATATAATAACAGGCAATTAAGCCTCTATTGTGTTATCAGAATCTCTAGAAAATTGTTATGGTTTTAGAAAGTTTCCCTTGTATATTTGATTCCTATCTTTGTACCACCCAAATATTCATATTCCATATATTTTGTACATATTATGTTCTTGGTCTGTAAAAATAGGGCAGCAGAAGAGCACCCGTAAAAAAAAAAAAGAAGAAGAAAGATTCTCAAAAAAGGGGACCGAAGATATTCAATGCCAGGCATGGGCCACGGGGGCAAAATCTTCCATTCAAGTTTTTTTTTTTAAAAAAGAAAGGAAAAGAAAAAAAAATGAATTACGACAAAACGAAAATGAGGGATGTTTTTGGGGCCCTTTTTTAAAAAAAAGAATTGGGTAAGTGTCAAGTTAAGAAAAAATATACTTGGCAAATAAAAAATTTACCCATCAATTAAGTCTTCGAGACTCAACCGCTTCAAAGACTCAAAAATTCGTGTACGCGCCCAAATCTCGAGGGGGCATTTATAGAAGACAAAAAATTCTACGACAAATCGGATAATGCCACGTGCAAAAAAACAAATGACCAATCGGAAATTGCCATGTGTCACGCTGACTTTGGTAGACCCACTTGGTCAAAATTAAATGTGGCTAAAATTCAGCCAGTTAAAAGCTGCTATGTGTCGATGATGCAGAAAATAATAATTATTTCTCTTTTCAAATTAAGGGAATAATTACTAAGATATGGGTATAAGCCTGACGTTCAATTCAAACCCTAGCCTTCAACGCTATAAATAGAGGTCCTCCCCCTCATTTTAAGGGAGCTCAACATTCAGCATCCTATAGACTCCAGAGCTCAGACTACGTACGACATCCAGCTACCAAGCAACAAGGATCAAAGTCAGCTAGCTCAACATCTTCTACAACCTCAAATTAAAGTCCACTTCAAAGTTCTTCATTCAGTTCATCGATCGAGATGAAGCAACCTCGCCCTCCCATCGATTAATCTGGTCAAGTACATTCAACATTCAACATTGCAGAATTCAGAGGCTCAAATTGCAAGCACTATCCAGCTACCAAGCGAGAAGCATCAAAACTTGTGAGCTTCAGAAATAGCAATCAAGCATTTGCAGATCAAGATCAATAACTATTTCAGAGTTTTTCAGCTGATTTGCATCAATCGAGATCAAGCGATCAGGCCCTCAAAACAATTCAATTCATTGGGAGATTGAATCAGAGGCTCATCTCATTGTATTAAATTCAATGATTGTACCCATATACAACATCGATACAAAATTCAATTTGTTTTGTAAATTTCCTGTCTAATTTATTTTAGGCGCGAAATTTGTATTTATAGTATAAGTGTTGGTTGTTTCCATCAGACTCTTTTCAAGACGGTCATGTGGCAACTGATTTGATAATAACCAGCAGTTGACGGCTAGCGGCAGGTATAACAGAGTTGGAGAAATTGATCCATGTAGCACGCAGTCCACTCAAGAGAGTAAGAAAGGTAGCCGCATAATCGGTGAGTGAAGCCCTCATCAGGGATACGCCTATGAGGTTGAAGAGTAGAATGTCGGTACTCTCAGTAGACTTGTATGAATTTGAAAGATTCGTGATACAGATTGACGCAATTGAGAAGCATTTCGCGAACTCCCAAGATAAGGTGCATGACTTCCCACATTTTCCTATACTCAGTTTTAGCCTTGGAGTGTCTTAAGAGGAGAAAAAGCCACTACCCGAAGGAGTTGTTGTTGTTGATTTGCAGCCTGACAGTCTGGCATCAGTAGTACAAGTAATAAATTATGATGTGGGGGACGTTGTTACGAGATGTATGATAAACTCCGCATAGTGCATCAACACACTGTTGATGCCGGGGACTTCTTCTCGTAGTCTTGTAGGCGTATCTTTCGTTGCTCTTTGATTTTACTAAATGGCATTATTGTTGTGCATTTTTCCTATCTGTCATCGTACAAATTAAGGATCTTAGGCATGAAAATTGGTGATCATGCTAGCAATGACCCTTTTTGCATATGGATTTTGTGCTCTAAGGTAGAGAGCAATGATCATAAATAGACACATTAGTGATCTTTTGTGTTTAAATACTCCTAATGAACTGCAAATATATTGGTCATTACTGATAAAGTCAGTGATCTTTACGAGACAAATCAATGATCACAGAAGATTGCACCAAAAATGTGTTAAATTGGTGATCATTACCTCAAAACTTATTGATCTTGATCAATTAGTGATCATAAGTTGATGAATTAGTGTTCACTTCATGCAGACAGGCTTTCCCCCACTTCCCCCTATCTATTCCTGAAATTTTTAAATCATACAACAATAGTATAAATGATTTCGTACAATAGTGCATAGCATTTTTCCTTAGCACTGTTTTTTAAATCTAAATCTATATTCATACAATTTTTCCTGATTAGTTGTTGTGTTTTTACATGTCCAATAATGCTATGCTCTCAAGAAGAGATCGATGCATTCGTTGATCGATCTTTGATGAGAATTACAGAGCCTGATCTTCAGATACGAGATGTGTAAACAACAGCCAGTTCTGACAAAGACAAAGTTGTATTGGTTGAAGCACCAAAAAAGCACAAAATGAGGTTAGCTCAATGTAGTATCACTGGATTGCCAGCAGGTAAAAAAAAATACTAGTTTTCTTGGTGATAAACTTAATGTTTATGTTCTTACATTTTTCTTCCAGGTTTCGTACCCCTAGTATGAATTTTATTTCATTGGCTGTGTGTAGTAACTATTCTTGCTATGCACCGCCCTCGTCAATAGAGTATGCGCCTTCTTTGTTGTCCGCTTACATGCAGCAGAATGCAACGATCTTTCGTGCAATTTCATACGAGCTGAAGTTGTATGCTGACTTTGTCTTCAACTTAGAAGAAGAACAAAGGTAAGAATAAGTATGTGTCGCAAAAAAGTGATTCATAGACAATTCTTTTGTAAATGGTATTTCAGTGACGGATTTGTTTGTTTATTCACTAGCCAAGTATTGTACAATGATTTGTACTACGCGGCTAACCGAGGCATGTTCTCAACTATTGCTGGCGATGACCGTGTTGACAAAATCATAGTGGACATTTGGGCGAATATATTGAATGCAAGTGAATTGAACATAGATCGTTCCCATATTGAAAGACTTTTCTTCACAAATGAAGCATTTGTAAGCTAATTAGGAAAAAAAAACTTTCAATGATATTTTACATATGCATGTATACTTTTTTTTATAAAATACATTGATTGTCATCGCAAAAAAGTTTGTTTTTTCTTGGGAAGCATTCGTACATGAAGACAAAACAAGAAAAGCAAGCTGAAGTTGTGTTTTTCCGGCAGCTGAACGAGGAGCTGTCGTTGAGTTCACATATCAACTTCAAGAAAGTTGACATGGGGAGAATAAGCCAGACAAAGACACTTTAAAAGAAAAAAAACAAAAAGAGTTTTGTCTGAATGCATGTTATTCAAGCACTAGTTTATGATAAATCTATTGTTTTAAGGTGTTCTTCCATTATTATGACGACGGAAAACAATTTCTCGTTTATTTCAATTTCAAACAAAAAGGTATGGACAAAATTGACCATATCAAGAGAGAGCGTAGAGAACATTACATATATGAATACTTTTCAGATATCTTGTTAAAGCTTCATACAATTTTAGTTTGCCTTAAAAAAAAACTTAAGCTAATGCTTTTTGCTAATTTTATGTTGTTTGGTTTGACATGAGCATTGCATAGCATGCTCTTTCAAAAGTTCCTCACAGAGGAACAGAGTGATAGAAAAGAGCAAACTCCATTGAAAAATTTGAACTGAGATACATAGATCTGCCTTGGAAGCAAAAGGCTTCAAAGACAGATGATAATGAAACCATTTATGTTATAAAGCACGTGCAGGAATACAAAGGACTAACTTGCTCTTGGGATGTAGGATTCTCAAATGATCAGGTGAACATGCTATTCAACCCACATTCGAGAAGAAAATTTCCTAATGCAAAGTTATTTTTCTGAATCAACACATTTAAGCTTGAGATATGATGACAATTATTATGCGTGCCCCTTATTTGATTTGTATCTCAGGTTGCTACAGTCCATAAGTTTAGCGTGGAGTGCTGGCACAATATCCTCACTTCACCTACCAACACAATTTCGGCACATGTGAAGAGGATGGTGAATGTTTATAAAACCACAAGGCTAAAAAGGTTACGAAAGTAGTGGTCAGCTTAGGCAAGCAAGATGTTTATAGTCAAGTAAGTAGTGGATTTCAGTTTTAATGATCATAAGATATCTTATTATAGTGATCAGTCATCATATGTAAATTGATCTCTTAAGTACGAAGCATAGTTATAATGATCACTAAAACTACTTGCGTTGATCCCTAAGTTTATAAATACACATGTGTTGTGATCTTGTAGACATTACCTAGTACAATATCAAGAAATCCATTGGTCACCAAAAGTAATGCTAATGATCACTGAATGAACACCTATTGATCACCACCTAATAAGCTAATATCAATAACTGTAATAGATAATATGTTGATAACCATAAATAGAACTAGGGATCAGGAGACATACTTTTAATGATAACCAAAAATAGAACTGTTGATCACCAACTACAATTAAGGATGTGTTGATCATCATGAACACATCTGGTGATCACTAAACACACTTCTTATGATCAGCGAGGCAACCCTATTAATCGCCAAACCAACACCTACCGATCACCGACTACGATTCCAAACTTCATTGCCTTGTACAAAATTGAGATATGCATTATATCTCTAAATATTTGATGCTTTAATTCGCACATAAAAAAATTTTAAAATTTTTTTAAAAAACACAAAAACACACAATCCACAATGCAGTTTTATTAAAAACATGTTGACTAATGAATGTTCCTACATAAAGCTAATATATACGCTCAGTTATGATAGCCAATTAACTCCCTCTCTTATTCACAGTCTCTCTCTTATTCTGGCTCTATTGCTTGACTGTCTGTACACTTTCTCGCATGCATCTTGCTCTGGTATTGTCAGTCTCGCTAGTTCTCTCTAGTAGTATGTCTCTTTATATCTTCTCTCTCTCATAGTTCTAATATGCAATCTCGTCAATATTCGCTAAACCGCTTCAACTGCTCTATAGCTTCTTTGCACTTTGAAGGTGAGATTCTTGACCTTCAGTGCTCGCATTGCTCTTCTTGTTCTATTTTAGTGCACTTATTTTGAATTTTTTTGGTGATTTCTCTTCGATTTCTTATTATCTTTCGTAAGTTCGAATATTTTCTTCAAAATCTCGTTTCAATTCTAATTTTAAAAGCTTCTAGTTTGTTTTTGCACTAAAAACCATGTCGTTTGGTTCTTGGAAACATACCATGCTCTGATCTTTCACTTTTGAACCACTTTTTTGATTTTATATTTAGTTTTCTGCTAATATTGTACAGTTTGGTAAAGTTTAGTGATATACTATGGTTTGAATGATCTATTTTCCTCAATCTTGTAATTTCGAATGGATTTGCTTTTTCTCTAGGGTTTACTGCCGAGAAATCATGGCCCGATGAAAAGTTCAAGAAACTACCAAGGGGAATGGAGAAGAATAACCTTCCATTAGGTAAAAAATTGCACTTCAAATCCTTTTGATTAAATATTTTTCATATTATGTTTGTTATATATTTGGTGATCATTAGTTATACATTTAGAGATCATTAGTATACTTTTAGTGATCGTTTTGCATATCTGTTTGTCTCTTTGATTACTTTTAGTAGGTTCTTTAAAAAAAAAAAAAAATTCTCACACACCATAAATGTCTTTCTTCAAAGCGGTTTAAAAAAAATTTAAAAACTATGGAGTAGCAGTTTTTCACACTGCACGTCTAGCTTAGTGATTGTTAGGAAGATGATCAGTGATCATTAGGTACCACATTAGTGATCATTAGGTACGATATTAGTGATCGTTATGTATAATATTAGTGATCCTTTTGCATATGTGTGTTATCTATTTATGATTGTTAGATAACTAATTAGTGAAGGTTAGATATTGTATTAATGATCATGTTTTTTTGTTTAATTTATAAAATGCTTGCTTATTCTATCCCTGTCTTCATAAATGTTTGCTTTCTTTCAACGCATCAATAACAGCCCTTTCCAACTAGCAAATATAAACACACATGATAAATAAATGTCTTTATGGTTCACTTTGTATCATATGTTGAGTATTTGTGATCAGTGCAGTTTTGATTGGTGATCATTTACATTATGATTAGTGATACATTACATTTTATGAGTTCATGGAAGTATGTACTTTCTTTACTCGTTTGCCTTTTGTATTCTATAGTGCTAAAGTAGCTTAGAATCCGGACAAAATTGGACAAGGCACTGATGAAAACAGAGGATCTGGCAATAAGACTAGCAGTAGTCCTGTCTAAGGGAAGAAGTGTCGATACCAAGTATTTGCCCACAAGACACATGACGATGATGATGTTGCGAATGATTCTAATAACGAAGACAAGTTGCATAGGAACACAGCCACTGAAGATAATCCCCAACTGAAGTACCACTGGACAACAACAGGAAGACTGATAAAACAACTGAAAAGACCACAGAGAAGAAGACTCGGAAGCAGGGAAGGACTGAGAAGGAAAGCAGTGAAGGGGTCCCCCCTGAAGAGAATGTTGATGACAAGGAAAAGACTATTAAGCCAGTTCAAAGAGCAACAGAAAAAGAAGCTCTCCTTTAGAAACTCATTAAGAAACGCTCCAAGAAGACTAAAAAATCAACTCAAAAGACAACAAAGAAGAAGACTAAGAAGAATGGGGACTGAGAAGAAAAGCAGTGAAGAGGTCCCCCTGAAAAGAATGTTGATGACAAGGAAAAGACCAATAAGTCAGCTGAAAGAGCAAAGGAAAAAAAAGCTCTCCCTGTGAAACCACTGAGAAACATTCCAAGATGATAAAGGCGGGGAAAGAGAAATGTAAGGAGGCTGTAAGTAAAGAGGCAAAGAGGCGCAATTCTTCTCAGCAAGCAACAGAGGGTGGTGAATCCCTACAAAAGATTGATGCAAAAGAGATGGAAGAAGACAGTTCCGTGGGGAAGGTGGAGGAGAAGAACGAGGGTAGGAAGAAGAATGCTATTGACAGACCAGAACAGGGGGCAATTCTTCATCAGAATCAAAGTACACATCTAAAGACTGAGACATGTTCTAACAAACCACAACAAGAAGAGAAAACTTTAGAAAAAAACCCCAACAAAATCTGAGAAGAAGCAAAGAGGGGAGAAGCCGGGAGAAACAAAAAAGGAGAAGCCAAAGGAAAAGGCATTCCCTATGTGATGATCACTGAGGGTGCAAAACTTATCAAAGCCTCCGGTACAGGAAGGGCACATTTCTATGGCAGAGATTTCTTCGGATAGTTCAGACAATAAAGAAACTAGTGCCAGGGACGTTAAAAGTAGCGATAAAAGCTCTGATAGATTTCCTGAGAAGCCGCAAGAGGAAAAGGAACCTTCTGACAAATCTCCCACGAAACTCTAGCATAAAGAAAGACAGGAAAAGGGAGAAGATACAAAGAAGCATGAGCCAAAGGAGAAATCGGTCGCCGTCAGGCGATCACAAAGGGTGTGCGGCTTACCGAAGCCTACAGTATAACAACCCGACATATCTAAAGTCTAGATTCTGGAGAGTTCTGATGCTGTAGAAAATGCTAACTTGTGAACATGAAGACGTCGATCATAACGCGAATAGGAAAAAGGGGGAAGAAGCGACACCCATTCAAGAAGCTCTAAAGACAAAAAAGCATGCATTAAAATTTGAAGGCAAACAACCCATCGAGCAAAAGGATGCTCAGTTGAGTATTGGTGCTACTTTACTAGAGGAAAAAACAAGCAACTCAGGGTAGGATGTTTAGAGGGCCCCACATGAGAGGCCTTTAAAATATTGACAATGGTGGCAATGAAAAGAGAATGTAACAAAAGGCATTCATCATGAGGATGAGTATACATTCATTCTCATCAATGGTGGCATAGCTGAATGAAGCCTAGACCGATGCAGTTATATCAATGGGATTTGCTTCCTTCTTGAAGGTTGACCTGAAGCAAATCCTAGGGAAGTTTTCAAAATGGCTCGTAGAGAGCTTTTATCCCTACTCTGCATCCTTCGTGCTTCCGAATGGGCAAAGGTTTACAGTAATAGCATTTGATGTTTATGTGACCTTAGGTGTGCCTATTGGTGGAAGGGAAATCATGGAGATCACCAGGTCTTCGAGGGATGAAGAATATGACAAGGTGCATGCTGCCTGAGTCAAGGAATGGAAAATTGATCACACTACCCTAAAACCAACCCGCATGCTAGAGTTTATTCTGGCTAAAAAAGACGGGGACAAGAGCTTCAAGAGGAACTTCATCATATATCTGGTGAATTGCTTTTTCAGTGGACTGAAGAACCGCTACTACAGCAAGTCCATCCTCAAATATGTCAAGGATGTTAATCAGATTGCATCCCTAGACTGGTGCAAGTTTGGACTACAGAAGCTCATCCCCAGTGTGAGGTAGGACAAGGAGAGTAAGTCCGCAAAAGGGGTACAGTTTGACGATCCACTCATTTTCTTAATGGTGAGTTCTACTACACAACAACCAAACCCTTTCATAAAATTGGTGAACAATATGATGAAACACATTGATCATTTAAAAAGTAATGACAGAATGTGCTACCGGTAAGCAATTAACCAAACAGTGATCAATAACTTGTTGATTAGTGATCAACTATTCATATGTGTGTAGATTACCAAAATGCATTTACCAATAAAATATATATATATATATGTATGTATATATATATTGATATTTCTATATTTGCAGATGTTGTACTTAGACAAGGTTGTTTTCATTAAGAGAACAGTTCAGAGACAATTCCCTACGATGTCCACGTGTAGTAATGAGGACGTCAAGAGAAGGATAGAAGCTGAGTACAGGAGCAAAGGTTTTGGCAGGGGTGTTGTTGAACCTCCCGTGGATGTTGCTCAGTGAACGGAGGCTGAGGAGTAAGTTTCTGAAGACAACAGGGTGAGTGAAATTGAGGTAGTAAACAAAGCGTTCTCATCTTTTTGTAGTGTTCACTTCATGTTTAACTAGTTATGTTTTGATTTAATTTAGTGATAGTTTGCATTGCTTGTTTCAATGTTACTCCTAGCACTTCTAATACAGTCGTTCTATGCATGGTGTTAAGATCGTGAGTATTCTACCACAAGAAGGGGGTGAATTATGGTGTCTGATTTTCGCGTTGTGAATAGCAAACACCCTTGTGACTTGTTTGTAGAGGGTGTTCCCAAATATTGCAAATGCGAAAATCACCAAGATAAATGCGGAAAATAAAGCACACACAATTTTTACGTGGAAAACACCTCTAGCCCAACTGAGGTGTGAAAAACCACGACCTACCTCGTGTAGGATTTAACCACTTTCACTATCAGGCTTCAAACGTTACAAATGCAACACACCTTGTTACAACTTGCAGCCACGTAACCTTCTTCCATAAGACAGGTTACACCACGTCCAAATCTCACCAGATTGGACACGTCCAAAGCCCACACGACTGAGGACCACTCACTCACTTTTCTGATTCAATATCAGGGTTACAAAACACCTTACTGGGTGCTTCTGTCTTAAGCAGATGTAAGGTACAATGAAGTCCTAGTATGCCAATATCTTGAAAGCTCAACTTTAACACAACTTGTCTTGGTTTTTCTTTTCTCAAGAGTAGCTCGAAAACAATTTTTTTCTCACTAGAAAAACCACCTTTTTAATTCTCCCTTTTTGCGTTAGCTGTGTTAGTTTCTCGTTTTTTTCTCACTTTTTCAATGGGAGTAAAATGCTATATTTTTATACAAAAATTCCAACGGTCAAAAACCAAGGAGAAGAGAAGAAATCAGCTAAGTTTTGCAAAGAGAAATTTTTTGCTTAGCTCAAGGAATTCTAACGGCTAAAAGATAGTGTTTCCCAAAGTTGTAGGAATTTGATTTTGGAAGATTATCTTTGCCCAAAAATATCCGTGAGAAAATCTTTAGTATGAGTTTTTTGAATTAATCACTTTCCAAAGGATAAGAGAGAGATATTTTCGGTTTTGGTAAATATTTTCCAAAATCAGTTTTGCAAATCTTCAGCTTGAATTTTCATATCCGAAAATATAAGCAAAAGGAAATCTTTTAGTTTTGGCAAATCTCCCAGAACCTATTTTCGCAAATCACCCATAATATTTTCAAGAAATATCCTTTCCAGAAAAATAGCAATCTTGGAGTTTAAAGAAAGTATTCTGGAGATCTTGGCCAACCAAAATGAATTTTCAAAGATAACCGGGTATGACCACTTCAGTTCAGAAACACCCTAGGCACCCTGTTTGCAGGGTTGTTCGCAACTGGTGTTCTGAAGCGCTTAGCGCAAATACCGATTCAAGAGGTGTTTAAAAAGCGTTTTCAATATTGGCATATTAACAAGAGTCTAAATAAATAAAACCTATATACCCAAGACTTCTTGTTTTGAACCAGTCATCTTGTCTAAGATTTGTACAGCTGCTGTGAATACGAAGGCCACTTTGTTTGCTGGGGTTGTTCTTTGCATTGCCAGAGTTCAGGAACATGCCTTACAATCAACTGTCGAGATGGTGTTCTTGACTTAATATAGAATCACCAATTAAAACCTGTTTTGAAGACTTGTTCTCACATGTAGCAAACCAGTTAATACAATAAAGATTACAAACACTAGTTAGGCCTGTTTGGAGCAACATTACTTGGACAAATTTTTACACTTGGATTTGTTATCATCAAAACTTAGATATAATAACTAAACAAATTCCCCCTTTTTGATGATTACAAACCAAGTGACCATATTGACAAAAAGGAGAAAAAAATGCATGCTGATAGGTAATCTCCAAGTGACCATCCAAGAGGCTAAAGACATGAACAAGATCACCCTCGACGAGTTGATTGGTAATCTCCAAACCTATGAACTCCGAAAGAACTCACAACAAAGAGAGGAGCGAAAGAAGGATCGTGGGCTTGCCTTGAAAGCACATGAGGACACTGACTCTGACCTTGAAAATGAAGATATGGCCCTAATGTCCAGAAAATTCAAGAAATTCTTCAAAAGGTCAAGGAAAACAACAAAAGAAAAGACTTTAGTAAGTCCAAAAACACCCCCAAAGAACAGCTCACAAGGTGTTTCAAGTGCAGCAAACCAGATCACTTAGTCAAAAATTGTCCTCTGCTTCGAGAAGATCAGATGCCCGAACACCCTCGAAAACAGGGTCGAAAACACCCTGTAAACAATCTGGGCAAGCGATTCTCGAAAGCTATGCTGGCTGCTTGGGGAGATTCCTCTGAGGATGAAGGAGAATCTAAAGCTGAAGAAGAGGTCGTAGCACTGATGGCACAAAGTGATTCAGATTTAGATGATGACTCAACAATCAGCTTCTCAGATCTCAAGAACAAGGTACATGGTCTTAACAAAGCCACTTTAGAAGAACTTCTATATAATTTGATAGACACCTGTGCTGATCTAAAAAGAGAAGTTCGTGACCTAGAGCTTGAAAATGAAATTCTTAAAAATGAGAAACTGTAACACCCCCAGCCCCTAGGGCCGAAAGCGTTACGTTTTCCTAACTTCTTACTTAAATTCTGGGACGAAACGGACAGAACTTCCCCTGAAAACTGAACGTTCCCAGGCTAAACGCCTTACAAGAAGTCCCTGTAAATCAACGGAAGCGTAAACATTTAAAACCTAACTCGACGGCCACACGCCGGAGTTCATAACTCAACGAGCCACCCGCCCGGAGTACACCAAACAGAATAATTCGTTAATAAAGAAACCGTAAAAGATACAACTCAACGGTTCACATAACCGGAGTATGGGGTTTACATCCCAAAACATAATCAATTTAAATCATAAGACATCTAACTGACTGGATGGTTGGCTCATATAGCCATACAGAGCGACTCGTAACCAAAATGCGTTACATGAACCTCGAATACTATTTACAAGCGTTTACAAACTAAAATACTTTACATGACTTCATTAAACACATAAGTTGGCACGAATGACATCTTGCAAGTAATAATCAATTCCAGTTGACTCCACTTCTTTCTGTCATAAAGAGAACCTGGGGGAAAAGGGGAAAAGTAGTGGGATGAGCAACCACACGCTCAGTGAGTGTCCCCCAACCCCCTTAAAACCAAAACCGTTGCAGGCAAATAATATCTCTACTAATCACATATCACGTATTCATATTTTAATATCATATTAGGCATTCATAGAATTCCCATGAAGACATTACTAAACATAGCTTCACTTTCAACATGCTTAGGAATCACTTCATAAGGCATTCACTCAGTGCGTTCTTTCTTTTATTGGAAACATTTCCTGAACCTCCTGAGGCTATTGCCCTTTTTAAAAGAGATTTCATTTCGTATTCATATGATATGCTTAAGACATACACAGATTGCCAAGTCTCATTCATAGGTTATGCATAAAACATGCTCATAAGGCGTTCTTTTTCGTAATCGTATCTCACTTAGCATTTCATTCACATATGATTCACAAGAAAAGCATAGAACATACAAAGAAAACATTCTTTCCTTTCTTTGAAAACGTATCATTTAGCCTCTTAAGGCTCATAAAAATTCTTCTCTTAGCCTCTTGAGGCTCATATTCTTTCATATCGGTCGTATACTGACCCTTATAACTTTTCTCATTTCATTCAACTGACCTCTTTGGGCCCGTAAAGCATTCTTTTTCCTTAAAACCTTGAAACATATAAAATGGCAAAGGCCAATTGCTTTTCTTATCTTAGTAGGAAAATACTTCTGGCATAAGATCATTACAGGGTGCTGATCGGGTGAGAACTATTCTCGACCCCATAGTGAGACCTAACGCTCACGCTTAAGCTCTTACTCCCGGGATGGCTACATATAACATATCGGACCCTTACATCAACCCTCGTCAGGGCCTCTAGGGTTTATCCGGACTTATCCCCTAGGTAACATTATTCATATCATTTCATATTGTCCGCAGCATATTATCTTAGCCACTTAAAGCGTATCGGCCATAACGGCTATAACTTTGCGTTTCAAATCGTAAAATCATTTAACGTATAACTCACACCTTTATAAAACTCTTTTAGGGATTCCCCCGTTCAAGCGAGTTCACTCCCAAAACTGTTTTCATTTAATTAAAATAGGCCATCATGCATTAATAGTTATGGCCGCTATCATTTCAAAACATGAAATCTTTCTTTGAAAAACCCACTCTTATGCACATAAAGCAATTTAAGCATTTAAGCACATACATCACATATATCACATTTAAGCACTTCACATTAATCACATCAATTCAACACAATAAGCCACACATGGCCTCGCAATCCACACGATTGCGGTTAATTCACAACCCAGTCTCCCTCCTCACTTTCACCATACACACAAGACCTCAAACGCTCATTATGTTATCCTCGAACCAACCAACTACTAGCTCATTTCATCAATTTATTTTCCATGACATGTTATCACAAGGACTTATTAAAAAGGAGGAGGATTAGGCTCTTACCTGTGCAAACGGCACCTTTCAGCCACAAATACGCATACATCTATATTGCCTTAACTTGAAATAATGCTTAACGAACCAAATTAACTAATCAAGGCATGAACCTTATTGCATTCTTAACTCACATTCAGGAAATAAGCATGTCATACTCATGTCATCTTCAAAACATAGCTAACCAACTAAACATGTATCGATTTAAAACATTCTTAGGTTGTTTCATGAATCGCTAATTATTCGAATCAAGGCTAAACATACCAAAACAACTTCGTTTTCGATTCTTTTTAAACCTTAGCTTACTTTAGTCGCACTCAAACTAACTACGCCTTTTTAACTTTAAAATTAATCCATTTTCAGGAATCGCTAATTAATTGAATCAACGCTAAATATATCAAATCAACTTCGTTTTCGATTGTTTTAAAACCATAGCTTGCTTTAGTCATATTCTAACTAATTACACCTTTATAACTTTAAAATTAATCCATTTTCAGGAATCGCTAATTAATCGAATCAACGCTAAATATATCAAATCAACTTCATTTTCGATTCCTTTAAAACCATAGCTTGCTTTAGTCATATTCTAACTAATTACACTTTTATAACTTTAAAATTAATCCATTTTCATGCATGGTTTTCAGTCAAGTCCAATTCAGGCATAATTCCATATAAACGCACATAGCTCGCATCAATTTATAATTCTAGGCATAAATCAACTAAATGACTCGAACCTAAACATGCATAGCTCGTTTCTTGACATTTCTAACGAATCTAACTAACCCTAACTTGACATGCAACATCAATCTGCTGAAAATTCATTTCGAAATTACTACTAATTTAGGAGGCAAGGGACACCCACCTCGATTCCATGCTAGAGGACCCGATTTGGGGCTTTGGGACTCGATTTGAATGCTTCACACTAGGGATTCGACCCTCCTCTGCTGCCTTGCCCAAACCCACACGAACAGACCCCATTTCACGCTTATACCCGCGTAATTCGAACCCTAATTTCACCCAAACGCTCATTCACTGCCTTGGATTTGTGGAGGACGCTTGAGGCTACGAATTTACTAGCAATTTGTGGAGGAATCGAAGTAACTAAAAGCTAGATTGCTTGACCGAGTTTGGGCTTGCGTCTGGGGAATCGAGTCGCCGCCCGACTCCACCGAAACATGGCCAAATCCTTCGAATTTCTTCCAATCTTGCAAAACAATGTTCGTTTGAGGTTAAGGAAGGTAAAATCCGAAGATTTTCGGGTTGGCCGACCGAAAATTGGGGGGTTTTGGGAGCTTGGTGGTTGGGCATGGTGATGGAGATGAGGAAGAAGATGAAGAGCAGCAAGAGAGAGATGAGGCTCGGGGGGGGGGGGGTGTTTGGCTGGCCATCAAGAACAAAAGGGGCCAGCGCAATGACAATAATACCCCTCCTTTTCTCTTTTTCTTTTTGTTTCAAACTGTTTAATAACAAGCACCGCTAGTTTAGTTCGTATCCCGAACTCTAAACCCAAATCAATAATATAATCCTCGATCAAACATTCGATCCCAAATATGTCTTGGTTCAATTAAATAAACCCTAAACTAATTCTAAGGTTGAAAACCTAATCGTACTCGGGAAACGACTAAATGAATCGAATAACGACTAAATTAAACTATCGATGTAATTTAAAGGCGCATATAGCACGAATTAACTTTAAAATCAATAATAGCTATAAAAATCCTTTTAATAAAATTACAGCTTCCAAAACCAAATCGATAATCATTTAACTCATATAGTTACTAAAATACGATTTTATAACGTAAAAAGGTAAGACAAGCAACTTAATAGAAAACGATAAGGTGGGGTCTTACACTCTTCCCCCCTTAGAAGAATTTCGTCCTCGAAATTCTAAACCTAAGTTCGGTCTTTCCTAGAAAGCATGTACACAAGTAGGGTCTACATGACGGGTTTTCAAACAAAAGTTTCATTTTGGGAATACTATTTTTAAATTGAAAGAAAATAGCTTATGGTTTCCAGTCTCCTCCTCGCCAATCCTCTTCAAGCGTCTACTCACTCTATTTAGGCGCCGAGGGCAAATCGCGTTGAAGAGGGGCAAATGAGTTGGCATGGACAACCATATGGGAACATGAAACATAGATTTTCGATGGTCTAAGCTCAATTCGCATGACAAGCAATAATGCTAGACATAGGCATCTATAAGTATGCATCTAAAGGCATGACAATCGGAACAATGACATATTAAGGTCATACATTAGTAGTATCGTACTAAAACATGAATTCAAGTTACTTTGAACTCACAATGATTATCATGGAGACTCCAACACACATTTAGAATAACAAAAACATCGTATAGCACCACATAGTGTCATTTAAACATAATAGTGTCACATAACATCATTTAAGCATAATAGCATGACATAGTATCGTATAACATCAGCACATTCAGCATTATCAAGTTTAGGAATTGAAGGCAACATGAAACCGGTTAATATACATATAGCAAGCAATTCCCAAAATGAAAGCATGTATGGTTGTCATTGCCATGTTTTTACATCCATTTCAGCTAATTTATGGGCCTTACCTTCATGGTAACTTAGATAGGGCATGTCAAGGTCGTATGAAGAGGTTACATAATCAGGTTCGTTCTAAAATGTGAAGATATTGGGTCAATCTAAGGTTAAATCGTTTACGAGAGGTTACCACATCACCATAGGACAACAGAGACATCAAATTACATCACAGGGAGAACGAAGGAACTCGGGGTAACACTTGAATTCACATTGATATCACGTAGGGGTTAACGACGAAGCACTGAAATCAAAGACCACGAATTAACATAAACTAGCATATCATGTCGGTAAGCATAACTTTGAGAAAAGGGTGCGAATGTAGAAATGCAAGTTGACGACTTTGACGGTGGAAAGGCTTCCCCTAAGGTTCTTGCTTGGGGCTGATCGTCTCTTAAGTCATAAATTCATACGAGCGAATGGTCATGGAACGGCTAAACATTCATGTGCATTGAGTTTTAAACTCATATGATTCATTTTGAAGTTCATAAATGATCATGCTCCTAAAGTCATCTCATCATGCTTCACATACTAGCGCATGCAGTTACTTAGCTAAAACATGGAATTATAGAAGTCTCAGAATGCAATGAATGAGTCAGTGGTCACGTCGTGCTATGAATTACAAAGCTTATATTATTCAGATGACCAAGTCATATACTAACCAACTTAAGTCAAGCAAACACCAAGTAGTACAACTTATTCACAATCGCATAGCTGGTTATGACCTAAGTCTTATAGTGCATTAGTGTTCGCGCATAATAGACGTGAGTGCCCACATATAGGATGACATGACCCTAAATGCTCCTATGATGCTACTTTGATACACATGAGATACATAAGTCTATGAATGTGATTCATGTAAATGTAGCTCTATTGTCACCTGGTCACGCATTACATACATCGAGTTCAGCTAATCCAACTATAACACAAGATAATAGTATTGATGGGCTGTAAATGGTGATCCCAGAGTCATGGTGCGAAATTATCTACATAATCAAATGGCTCTAACTTATACAATCACAGACTCACACGTTCAAGCAAACTCAAGCCAAGCAACTGTAAACGAACTCACTTCGTTAGCATTTGATCACAACACGTCGATAGTTACATACAAAGGTCATATCTATATGTATTCTTATGGTCTTACACAGCACATGATATCATAATAAATTTTTAAGACATGCAGACCCACATGTTGTCACATAAAGGAACACTTAGACATGTAAGTATGCGTGTAATCCTCTCTTTTGCAGCCTATGGTCAATGGCATGCCTTAAACCTTATCCAATTTAGGAGGAATTGGTGTTGAGCGACTAGAATTGTGCGAGTATAGTTGATATCAATGGCTTCATAGGCACCCGTTGAGGTCGTATGAGATACATCTATCTTACAGGTGATCATAGGGGTCGTATTGTGGGTCGCTTGCCTTAGGAGGGATTATTTACTATGTACAATTCCAAAGTCTGCTAGGTTCTTTCTCGCTTGAGCTTTCTAGGTAGGTACACTTTACGCAATGATTAACGAGGTCTTTCAAGCATGTATACAAGTGCAGACCTTAGCATACTCAGGAAATTCAGAATTTGAAAACGGAAGGTATCGTTTAATAGGGTTACCAGTTACGACAATTCTACATGAACTAACATCAATTAATATGAACTAATATGTGACTTGTATGGTAACATAATACATTAGGGGCCATGACATGTTAAAAACCAATTATGGCAATCATACATGGGCTAGCATGAACTGACATGTGACATAAAGTGCATAATAAATGAAGTCAATTGCACATGAAATTGACATAAATAATCATATGCTAGCATAATCATAAACATGAGTTGTATATGAACTAACACATTTAAAAACATCATTTCACTATTCAAGCTATTACACCAGTCAATTATTACTACATGCATAAACTAAAATTATAGCAATCGATCTTGACACGCATAGTTCAATGGCATGTACTCAGAAACCTAAGCTCGCTCATCATAGCTAAAGAATGTAAATTAAATCTTGACACAACAACGAAAAGATATTAACATTTCGAAACTTTGGATTTCAAAGGTGAAAATAGCTTATCTGTTTTGAACTTCTTCTCTACCATCCTTTGAGTACGTCTGCTCAGTCCATTATGGGGCCCGAGGAGCAAATCGTACTTCAGGGGCAAAGACGAACTTACAAAAAGACTTTTCAATGATTCGAATTTAAAACGGTGTGCTTAAACTATCGAATGTCTTACTAGAGTGTACGAAAAAGACATTTGCCACTCAAAACATAATTTAGCGCACACAAGAACACGGAAATGGATTACGCTCACATACATCCGATCGACTCATCCGGATCACCTAAAAGTCAATCAATGAATTCAATTGGCGTGTTAGAAGCATATGGCACCAATGAAGTACTCACAACGTCACCTGAAGGTGTGGGGAGAGCTATTTGACTCCTATACTAGCGCATAACTCGCCACTTTCACTTAATCGACCTACTCGAGCCTCACATAAGCCAAGAATAGTCGTACTACAAAACACACTTGCACACAAAGCAGGCATATGTCACATAACCACAAAGTGTTCCTAGGCTCCTATATGAGATGCAAGACTCAGGTCGCGGCCTATGGTCGCAGGACCATGCTCTGATACCATCAATGTAACACCCCCAGCCCCTAGGGCCGAAAGCGTTACGTTTTCCTAAC
>JACYFF010031954.1:84109564-84120430 GCA_017589665.1 Selenicereus undatus | reverse complement strand
TCTAATCAAATTCAAGCTAACTACACCTTTATAACTTCAAATTAATCTCTTTTCATACATGGTTTTCATTCAGGTCCAATTCACGCATGGTTCCCTTTACACGCACATAACTTGCATCGATTTACAAATTTAAGCTTAAACTAACTGAATAGCTCGAATCTAAGCATGCACAACCCATTTCTTGACATTTCTAACGAATCTAACTAACCCTAACTTGACATGCAACATCAATCTGCTGAAAACATTTTCGAAATTAATACTAATTTAGGAGGCGAAGAACACCCACCTCGATTCCAAGCTAGGGATTCGATCAAAGCTGCTGGGCTTGACTCTAGGTGCTTGAACAACACTAACCCCTCGGTCCTTGCTCACCACGCACGACCAGAGCCCAATTCGCGCCTAACTCAACCTCACCCAAAACCCTAACTCGCAATTTCTGAGGAATTTAGGCACAATTGAGATGGAATTAGGGCGAGAATCCAATTTGTAGAAGAGAAGAGGTTCGGGACTCACCTAGTATGCTCTAAATCCACTGGGTGTTCGGCCGGATTCCGATACGTGGCCGACGATTCGAGGCTGCTATGTTCACGGCGAGGAGAGAAGAGAAGAGGGGCGGCAGTGGTTGGCGACCGCCCAGGGGACGCCGTGGTCCCTCCCTGGCTCGCCGGCGAGGCAATTCGGCGGTGATGGCAGGAGGTTCCCTGGGTTCTGTGTGAGGAGGAAGCAGAGGTGGAATAGCAGAGGAGAGAGAGGGAGTCGGGCTTGGGGGTCACGACCGGGTAGGGGAAAAAAAAGGGGTTAGGCGAATTTACCAAAATGCCCATCCTTTCTTGCTTTCTTTTATTTTTGTTCCAGTCTGCTTAGGAATCGGTACCGCTAGCCCAGTTCGTATCCCGAGTTCTAAACCCGAATCGCTAATACGGCCTTATATCGACTATTCGTTCCCAAATATATATGTAAGTTCGATTTAATAAACATCGAACTACATCGAAGGTCAACAACCTAATCGTACTCGGGAAACGACTAAATGAATCGAATAACGACTAAATTAAACTACCGATATAATTTAAAGGTGCAAATAGCACGAATTAACGTTAAAATCAATAATAGCAATAATAATCCCCTTTTTTTTATAAAATTATAGTTTTCAAAAGCACATCGATAATCAACTAACTCATATGGTTACTAAAATTACGATTTTATAACGTAAAAAGGTAATAAACGCAACTTAACATAAAAATAACGAAGGCAGGTCTTACAAAAATCCTGTGATTACCGAACACAGCTCTACAAATCACCAAATCAGTTTCTAAGTGAGCACAAATATTACGACATTGCAAGTACATTTTCATCATTACAACAGCTGATCATCAAAAGAAACACTAATGATCAGTAAAAACAACCCTACTGATCACTAACTAATACCTTTGAAAAACTGATTTTTTTTGTTTAGTTAAAAGAAACACGCATAGCCACACATACGCCTTGAGATAATGCACTAGCGTCTTCTTTTCGAACAGCTTCTTTTATCATGGGAAGCAACCTTATTACAGCAGTGGCACATCCGCATGTAAGACTGGTGCTCAACAACCCTCTCAACCCCCGTCTTCATCCTTTTCCCTCTTCCTTTAGTTACAGACATTGGGGGTGGATGTATCTCAATGTGGCCTGGCACTGCACATCCAAAGTAGGTCTGCAGATTGGCTACTGCGTTATTCGCTGACTCACCACCCATGTCCTAAAGTTGAAGCTCGACTAAAATCATTGAACTTAACAACAGCTATAGTTTCTTGGGGGGGACCCAACCAAATCCCTATACTTGTAAAACTGAGATCGCGCATCACCTATGAGCATATTTTGTGTGGCTATTTCTCCACAAGCATCTCCTACAACACTATCAAAATCACACATTAGTGTTTTTGCTGCCACCTTTGTCCAACCATTAATGATATAGGCTGTCGGAATTTCTCTTAGTGAATTAGAGGTAAAAACGAGCTGCATGTGAACGTATAGAATCTCGTCCAACTCGAAGAAGTGGCATGAGCAGTGGCACTCGGAAGTGCGCTCATTGTACACCACATAACATATCCTCGTTTTATTCTCAGAATTGTGCTTAATCTCAAAGGTCCAGTCGCCCTCTACTTTGGTGATACCCTATAAGGTCCGCATACCTTGTTTTTCTGTTAAGTTGTCTGTGACGCGTTTTTGCGTTATAAAAATTTATTTTATTTAATGATACGAGTTAATAAAATTATTGACGTGATTACGTGAGCGATGATTTTACTAAAAAGTATTTTTGTTGCCAATAATAATATTATTACTGTTAGTTTTGAAAATCTTTCAATGTTTTTTAATAAGCATTATTAATGGTTATTAACGAGTACTAAATCAACTAGGAACCCAAATACGATTGGGTTCTCAACCTTAGAAGTAGTTCGATGTTATTAAATCGAACCTAGATAGAGTTGGGAACGAATTGTTGATGAAGGAGTATATTATCGATTTGGGTTTAGAATTCGGTTATGAATTAGACTAGCGATGTCGTATATGAATCAGCTTGGGACAAAAAGAAAGAGATAGGGAGGGGTATTTTAGTAATTTACGCATGACTTATTTTCTCCTTCCTCCTTCCTCTCCACGCAAAAACCCCCCTGACCCCGACACTCTCTCTCCCCTCACACTCTGCTACTCTTCTTCTTCCTTCTCCCCTCCTCCTCCATTGACGCGACTCCAGAGCTCAAATTGGGAGCCGCTTTTTGCCATTTTTCGCTACAAATCGTCCCACTCGATCTCCCCTCTAAGCTGGCGACCCATTTGGTGTGGATTTGGGTTGAAACCCGAATGAACCAACCACGTTCTGGTGCCGAATTGAAGCTTCAACGCATGCCCCAGGTATAGCCATGAACTTCACCTCTTGATTGCTTCAATTTCCTACAAATTTCGGTTGTTTTCAAACCCCACTTCAACCTCAAATCACTAAGTGAGTTGGGTCGTTTCTAGGGTTCGAATTTTGGCAATCTGGGCGCGATTTGGGTCCTGTTCAAGCATGGGTGAGCAAGAGCCGAATGTTTGGCGTTGTTTGAGCCCCTAAAGTCGAGCCCATAGCCGTGAATCGAACCTCTAGCTTGGGTTCATGGTGAGGGTTCCTTTCCTCCTAAATTATTATTATTTTCAAAGAATTTAGCTGAAATTAGTTAGTGCATGTCAATTCTGATGTTAGAAATCAGTTTGGGTGAAATTGGAGTCAAAGTTGAGAAATTATGAACATGGTGTTAATTGTGGTTAATTGGATGCTGAAACTGCTGTTGGATTATTTATAGCTAGACAGTTTGAAAGTTCATTGAATTATTAATAATCAGATTGTCACCTTAGTGTTGTCGCTATGTTAGTTTATTAGCCTTGAATCATGTTATGAAGTTTGAAAATACTAATCGGGCGAATTGGGGCATTAGACAAACATGTTAGTTTCTGCTTAGAAGTTATCATTAAATCAGTACAACTGTATTAATTTCTATATGGGGGTTATCATTGAGAATGTTATGCTTATATATGATGGTTTTATGAATTATTGATTTATTTATGACAACATTAAACCGAGTTAATAGTTGGATGGCTTGAGGTGGAACTGTTTAGAAATTCAAGGATCTTGTGGTCGGTGGTGTGTGAGGAGGGAGATAGGGTTGTGAATTGCCGCAATCATGTGGATTGCGAGGCCATGTGTGGCTTAATGAGTTGTGATATGAAGTGTATGAATCTGCTATGTGATTAATTCTTGAAAGTTTAGACGTTTTTTAAAAAAAAAGGATAGGACATTTAGAAAGCTCGTGTATATGCTCGAAAAGGCTTTTAAATGTATTAGTTGCCTATTCGTGTGTTCGGACGTCTAAAGTATAAAAAGGGTCTTAAACCGTCGAACTGCTCAGTTAGTGACTCGACTGAATAGTCGATAGGTTTAGGAACTTCAAAAGCGAACTAAAAGTGAGTTCGAAAAGGTTTTTAAGGCATTGGTTTGGGTAATGACCCCTCCTCATGTTTAAAAGAATTTATACGATCCGAAAAAGAGTACCTTAAGCTACTAATTATGAAACTTAGCTTATTGCATGCTTTTTGGTTACTTAAGCCTCTATTGAGTTTCGATCTACGATTTAGCAAACGTATTACGTTTAAAAGGAGCTTTTAAGCTAAAAAGCAAAGTCATTTTTATGAGTTAGCAATCGTTTTACATTTATAAGAAGCTTTTTAATTGGAAATGAAGTCGTTTTACGAACTATCAAATGTATTACGCCTATACGAAGCTTTCAAGTTAGAAACGAAGTCGTTTTATGATTAAGCAACCTTATTATGTTTATATAAAAAGCCTTTTAGTTAAAAATGAAGTCGTTTTATGATTTAGTAAAGTTATTACGTTTATACGAAGCATTCAAGTTAGAAACTAAATCGTTTTACGATTTAGTAAACGTGTTACGTTTATAAGCAACTTTTAAGTTTAAAGTGAAATCGTTTTAAGTATTAACCAACTTATTGCCTTTATAAGAAGCCTTTAAGTCTAAAAGGAAGTCGTTTTACGAGTTAATAAACGTATTACGTTTATACTAAGCTTTTAAGTTAGAAAGGAATTCGTTTTATAAACTAGCAAACATTTTACGTCTATAAGAGTTTCTTAAGTTAAAAACGAAGTCATTTTGCACGTTAGTAGCCGTATTATGCTTATACAAAGCTTTTAAGTTCAAAACGAAATCGTTTTACGATTTAATAAGCTCATTACGTTTTTAAGAAGCTTCCAAGTTTCAAAGGAAGTCGATTTATGTGTTAACAAACTTATAACTTCTATAAGCAACGTTTAAGCCCAAAACGAATGAATTATGAGCATTTCAAAAGGTTATGGTCATTTAGTTTAAAAAGCGAGTTTTCAGCGAAGTAAGCATTTGAAACAGAGAAATGAATTATGTCTTTAAAGTCTAAGAATGTGCTCGGAAGTTGGCCAGAGGGCGGAAACTGAACGCAGAAAGGGCGTGAGCTGTTTCCCCCCGAGATAAGTAAGTTAGGAACTGGACTCAAGATACAAGTTATCTTGGTGTGAGCTGTTCCTGGAAACTGGACGCAAAGATGGCGTAAGCTGTTTCCCTCTAAAGAAAAGTTAGGAACTGGACTCAAGATATAAATTATCTTGGTGTGAGCTGTTCCTGGCAACTGGACTCAAGATATGAAATATCTTGGTGTGAGCTATTCCCCAAATAAGTTATGATGTGTGACGCATAAGAAAACCTTGAGGGGGACTGGACTCAGGATATGATTATCCTGGTGTGAGTTGTTGCCCCACAGAGGACAATATCGAAGTTTGAGTTTATTTACTGAGACGCGTTTTGGCTAAAAGTTAAGTACGTACACCCCGGGGATAACGTAGAATAAGAGTGATGATCCCACTTAAGGGCAGTGTTGACCTCCCTAGCCAGCAGAATAAGATGTTTTATGTTATAGGTAAGTTCCTGATAAAAAGGAGATTTGGCAAATTGCCATTCTAAGCAGTTTAGAAAGGAAAGGAATTTTTTTTTAAAAAAAAGTAATACGAGCCTCAAGAGGCTAAGTAAGGCATTTTTAAGAAAAGAAGAAAGCTTTCAAATGCACGTAACCCACATATTTTATGAATGTGTTCTGAATATAGTTTAAATGAATTTCAAGCGTAGTTGGTTACAACCTAGCCATACATTGAACGTTTAAGTTTTTTTTTTATGGTGCATATCTTAAGAAAGAATGATTCGTGCGAAGTCTTTCGTACCAGTTTAGATATTTTGGGTACTTTTAGAAAGAATTATAAGCTTTTCAAAAGTTGGCGTGAGTTATGAACCATTATTGGAATATGTGAAGAGTCACTGTGTTTTCAAAAGTATGTTTGAAAGCTTCAAACTCAATCCTTGTTGCTTGTTTGGTGATGTGCCTAACGGTTTGATAGTAGGGAAGCTTGGCCGTTTAGGGCCTAGAAATGAGTTGAGGGGTTACAACGAAGTTTTAATGGTGGTGATCTTTCCTTGAGGATTTTGATTACCTATTATGCTAGTAAAGTATGAATCCGTGATATATGGCTATTATTAGTATTATTGTCTGCAACTGTTTTGGGTTTTACAGAGTGGGGGAATTCTCACTCAGCGTGTGGTTGCTCACCCCAATACTCTTTCCCCTTTTTCCCCCAGTCTTTTGTTATGGCAGGTGAAAATTAAGCTACTTATGCGAGCTGGAGCCTACCCCTACATGAAAAAGAGTTATGTGTGCCATATAGAAGTAGATTCATGTGTTTAACGATTTAATATAATGTATTCCTAGTTTATAAGTGTTGTAAACTAAGTTTTCTAGTTCATATAATACATATTGTTCGTGAGTCGCTCTGTATGGTCGTGTGAGCCAACCATCTAAATAGTTAGATGTCTTCTTGATTAAAGTTGGCTGTATTTTGGGATGTAAACCCCAGTACTCCGGTTGTGTAGACCGTTGAGTTGTATCTTTTACTTTTTATGTGTTAAAGAACTATTCTATTTGGTGTACTCCGAGCGGGTGGCTCGTTGAGTTGTGGACTCTGGCATGTGGCCGTTGAGCTTCTTCTAAATGTTATGCGCTTTCGTTGATTTGCAGGAAACTTTTTGTAAGGCTTTTAGCCTGGAAACGGTCAGTTTTTAAGGGAAACTCTGTCCGTTTCACCCCAGAAATTAAGTAAGAAGTAAGAAAACGTAACGCTTATGACCCTAGGGGCTGGGGCTGTTACATACCCTGCACATGGTAGTACATCCGACCAATGGATAACTATCTCTAGAACACATAGAAGTTCGTGTGGGTGTAAATGTTCATCACTTGCTTCTCAATCTCATAGGACCTCTTCAGTTTCGAAAATGATGTTAAAGAAACATTTTTACCCTTGCGCTAACGATGGCATTATGACTCCACGGTGTGAACAAATCTGACCCAGAATTCCACTAGGCTAAGGTTGGGACACGTTAGGGAGCCAAACATAGAGTTTTGACTCTCATCAACTAACGTCGTCCTCAAAATAACCCCCAAGAAGTCCTTAAAGTAAACATGCACCCAAAGCGCTCGAATCTCGTAAATATGGCATAGCCACTCATTGTCGGTTAACTCAAACTCCTCTAGCGTCTACCCCCTAGACTCCTCGAACTCGTCGGGAGAGTTCAATGCCCACATACACCCCTTGATGCGCTCAATGAAATCCTCACAGCCATTCAATGTGCACTCCACCTTTTCAGAGAGCTTTCTCATGATGTGCAACATGCAGAATTGGTGGATCAATGTCTCAAAAACATCGACTATTGCCTGTCTGATCACCGAATCTTGGTCTGTGATCACTGTTTTCGGCATGTGGCTGCCCATGGAAATCAGGAAGTTGTTGAACAACCATTGTAAGGACTCCACCTTCTTATCCCTCAATAGACCAACACAAAAACTATTTAGTTGCTTGTGATGATTTAGCCCGGTGAATGGCGCAAACACCATTGAGCACCAGTTAGTCTTGTGTGTCATGTCAAACGACAATATATCGCCAAATATGGCGTAGCTTCTTATGCTCAGACAGTCTGACTAGAACACGTTCTTCAATTAGTTGTCTTCATGAACCTGATAGTAAGAAAAGAAGCTTGGGTCGACTTCCTTTTTGTTCTTCAGCACATCTATAAACACGTGTACATCTATTTCTTTAATGAGGGCTTTCAGATCTCTATGGTAATTTTGCAAGTCCTACTACGTAAAGCTAATGTTTTCATACCCACCAACATGTTCTTTAAGGAGGTGATGCACCTTTAACGACCCTACGTTACCTCACGCGTACTTGCATACCATGTCTTTATGGACGAAGTTGACGTTTTTGTTTGAAGTGAAAAACTGCCTCCTACTGTGATGTATATTTTTTGGGGTCCTAAATCACAAAAACAATGGGTAGAAGGGAATAAGATAGAACCAAAGTAACCAAGTACCAAGATAGAACACAAGTGGACTAGCAAGGGCGATTGAAGAACCCACCTTGGTTTGCACACTTGGACAATCTTCTTCCTTCAACTAAAAAGTTACAGAAATGAATCACCTTCTTACTTGAGTTAAGAAGACCTAGAGACTCACTTTAGGATGCCAAACACTCAAGATATAACACTAGGAATTTTGAGAGACAATGGAGAGAGTTTTCACAACTCAAAGTTCAAATTCATTCAAAAGTTCCTTCTTACAAGCCTAAGGCCTCCCTTGTATAATGGGAGCCTCTAACAAGCTGAAACAAAGGTGAAAAAAGGATCCCTACACGTCCAAAAAGCAAGAGGAGACCAAAAAGCAAAGACAAAATCTGAAAAGTGCTTTTTGCTTTTGTCAGCAACTTTTCAGTTTACGTAGGTCAACTTCAAATAGCTGTATCTCCTAGGTTTCTCACTCAAATTGGCTGAAATAGACCTTGATGGAAAGCTCAAGAAGCCATCTTTCACATGCCTCAAGTTCACAGCAATTTGGAGCTACTGTTTGGGGGATATGGGGAAAAAGGTACAGCATATGCAGACTGGGATAGTTTCTGCAGCATCTAGAAAAAGGCTCCAATTGACTTATTTCCTAGAGACCTAACCTAGAACTCTTCATATGTCCTTGAAGATAACATATTAAAGGTTCCAAAAAGTAAATTTGCAGCCTCTTAAGTCCACCTAAGCTTGGGTAATTAGGCTTGCAAAACCGGGCTAATTTCTAGCCAAACTAGGCAACATGTTATTTGAGTTATTCATGATGTTTTGGACCATTGCTTGGAATTCTTGGACTTCCTTCATGATGCTGGGCCCTTGTGGGATGGAGGGGAAAAGGTTGGAAGGGTTATGAAGATGGTCCCCATCATACTCCCGGGTTTGATTGGAGTTTGACCTCAAACTTGGAAGCTCTTCATCTTTCTCATAATAAGGACTTAGGTCAGCCATGTTGAAGGTGGCAGAGACTCCATACTCACCAATAAGGGCCACTTTGTAGGCATTTGCGTCAATCTTTTCAAGCACTTCAAGCCACTCATAGAGACCTCCTTTAGTCTTGAAGGTCGTGTACCACTCATCTCCTTCATATACCCAGACTTGATAGTAGCCACTTCTAAGATCAATCTTAGAAAAGATGGTGGCTCCATGAAGCTCATCTAGGAGATCCTCCAACCGTCGAATAGGAAAGTGATATTTGATAGTGATTTTGTGAATCGCTCTACTATCCAAACACATTCTCATTGATCCATCTTTCTTCAGGACAAGCAAGGCCAGCACGGCACATGGGCTAAGGCTTTCACGGATTAAGCCCTTTGCAAGAAGCTCATCTACTTGCCGTTGCACTTCTTCAGTCTCTTGGGGGTTTATTCAGTAGGCTGGCTTGTTTGGGAGGGTGGCACCGGGGATGAGGTCAATTTTGTGTTGTATGGATCTTTTAGAAGGGAGGCCATGAGGAACCTCACTAGGGAAGACATGTTCAAAATCTTTGAGGAGAGCGGAAAGCAAAGGATAAGAAGAATCCTGAGCTTTGGCCGGTTCTTGGCCAAGTAAAATCCAATCCTTGAAATCATCATATGCGTGGAATTGGGAATGGAGTAGGCTGGTGAGAAAGACATCCATGCTAGGAGTGTCTTGAGGCCTTTTTTGTGAGATGGATTTGAGAGGGGTAAGGGTGATCTTTTTATGGTCTTTGGTAAATGTATATGTGTTCAACCGACATGCATCGCACTTCTATCAAACAACCATGGACGCCCCAAGAGGACATGACAAGCATCCATGGGCATAATATCACACCAAATCTCATCTTTATAGTTCTTGCCAATTGAAAAACCAAGTAAACAACAAGAAGAGATTTCTAAGCCTTTACCTTGATTGAGCCATTGTATGGTGTAAGGGCTTTGGTGTGGAGAGACAGAAAGCTTGAGCTTGTCCACTAGAGTCTTGGATGCAACATTGGCACAACTTCCACCATCAATAATAAGAGAGCAAACCTTCCCTTTCACGGTACACCGGGTGTGGAAGAGGTTCTACCTTTGCTCCATGTCATGTTGGGAAGCAATACCACTCAAGGCTCTTCTTATCACAAGCATTTCTCCTTCATCGGGTCCCCCTTCAACTTCTTCAAGAGCTTCGGTCATGAGAAGCTCCTTTTCTTCCCCATCATTCTCATCATCTAGCTCCTCATAGGAAGCTTGATACTCGGCCAAAGTGACAATCCTCTTGTTAGGACACTCGGAAGCAAAGTGTCCAAGGCCTTAACAACGGAAACATCTCTGCTTGTCACCGGACTTTGGAGGTTGTTTTGAGGGGGTTGAGGGGGATTTGGTGGAGGGGGTCTTGTGTTTGAGTTTGGAGTTGATTTGGGAGGGTAGTATGTGGGTGTTTGGAATGGGTAAGGACGGGGTTTAGGCTTGGAGGCCATGTCCTTGCCCTTGACTTTCTTTTGTGACTCCACTTTGTGAGCTAAGACACTAAGCTCATCTAAGGAAGTGTAAGGGTGGAGTTCAACAATATGAGTAATTTCATCATTCAAACCACTCAAGTATCTAATCAAAGTTTGAGGCTCATCCTCCTTCAAATCACATTTCAACAATAATTGCTCAAACTCTCTAGTGTATTCTTCTACACTCTTAGACCCTTGTTTGAGGTGCTGGAGTTTAAGGAAGTTTGCAAGTAATGGGGTGGCAAAAACTTGGACTTAAGTTTGGACTTCATTTTCTCCCAAGTTCTTATCTGCCCTTTACCCTTCCTAACTCTCTTAGTCACAACATTTGGCTACCAAGTGGAAGCATACTTTCTGTTGAATTTATGAGTATACTTCCACAAGAGGGGGGGTGAATTGTGGTGTCTGATTTTCGCGTTATAAGTAACAAAC
>JACYFF010031954.1:84071604-84097122 GCA_017589665.1 Selenicereus undatus | reverse complement strand
TTCCAGGGCTTAATTAGCTATCCTGGGATTTTAAGAAAGTATTTTAGAGCTTTTGGCCAGCCGAAATAAATTTTTCCAAAATAATCGGGCATAGCCGTTTCAGTTCAGAAACACCCTAGGCACCCTGTTTGTAGGGTTTTTCGCAACTGGTGTTCTGAAGCGCTTAGCGCAACTGCCGATTCAAGAGGTGTATAAAATGATGTTTTCAATATTGGCATATTAACAAGAGTTTAAATAAATAAAACCTATATACCCAAGACTTATTGTTTTGAACCAATCATCTTGTCCAAGATTTGTAGAGCTGCTGTGAACACCAAGGCCACCTTGTTTGCTGGAGTTGTTCTTTGCATTGCTAGAGTTCAGGAACACGCCTTACAAGCAACTGTCGAGATAGTGTTCTTGACTTAATATAGAATCACCAAGTAGAACCTGTTTCGAAGACTTGTTCTCTCATGTAGCAAATCAGTTAATACAATAAAGATCATAACCATTAGCTAGGCCTGTTTGGAGATCGTGTTTGGAGAAACATTACTTGGACAAATTTTTACACTTGGATTTGTTATCATCAAAACTAAACATAATAACGCAAAAAATTCCCCCTTTTTGATGATGACAAACCAAGTGATCATACTGACAAATATAATAAAATTTGAAAACCATGCATGCTGATTGATTTGGATATCCACTAAGGTCCAAGTGTTCCAAATTTAAAGAGTGGTGAATATTTGTCAAGTTCTTCCCCCTTTTGGCATCATTAAAAAGCAAGAAATGCAAATAAGACATAGAAATTTCAGTGCAGAATTTTTTTTTTATTGCAGATAAGAGGGAAGGAGAGCTAGAGAACGGCCTATACAATCAGGGAGCAGGGGGTGATTTCGTTTGCAGAGGAGGAATGCTGGGGGCAAGATTAGAGAGGAGTGCAAGGAGTTCTTCATGATGTTTTGCTGACATGGCCTTTTCTGCTTCGAGAGCAGACTTCACAGCCGAAAGCTCTTCTTTGAGGCGTGCATTATCCTCAAGAACAGCTTCAACAGAAGGGCTTGGTGTCTCAGAAACAGGGGGTCGAGGTGGTCGAGGACCCTGTTTGTGAGTTAACCCTTGGCCAACCTCATAGCCACATCCCATAAGGGTGTCCACGCCAATCTCATCAACCAGTTGAGCTGGCACTCTCCGTGTGAGCTCAATACCAAGGTGTTCAAATACTTTGGTCAACAAGAACCCATACCCGAGATCATGGTTTCGGGTGGTGTTTGTAATTCGCCCAATGTGACGAATCATGATAGCAGGAAGATTTATGGGTTCCTCCCTATACAAGAAGTCGACCAGGCATTGATCAAAAAGGTCGGCTGAGTTTCTCCCATGACCTCTTGGTATCACGTTCTTGATGATGAACATGAAGAGGAGTTGGTGAAGAGAGGTCAGATCACCCTTTTTTACAGAGGAGGGTGTTCTCAGACCCGGTTTCTGGCTTACCCGCCTAGATATCTCCAGAAGCCTGGCTGTGTCTAGGGCGGTTTTGTCTTCCCTCACATACACGTCAAACCCACATGAGGGGATGCCCAGTATTTCACCAAGAGTAGCAGCATCGAAGGAAAAATGCCACTCATTGACAGCACTTGTCACCACCCCATTGGTGACAGAGCAGTTGGCATAGAATTCAGCCAACTCAGCCACAGAACACGCTTGGTGGGCGTTTGCAAACAGTTCAAGCCAGCCTTGGACTCGCAACTTATTCAAGAACACCCCCAGACCCTGTTCCTCAAAAAACTGTATGTTCACGACCTTCCCCCTTACAACATTACGGTTAAGGAATTGCGCATGTTTCTCAGACAAGGGAGAGGGAGTGGTCAATTTTGTCTTTTTGATTTGAGGAGCAGGGGATGCAGTTTTGGATAGAGGGGTTGTTTTCAGTTTCCTCTTGAGGGGTGTTTTTGAGGCTGAGGATTTCGTGGAAGTGGTTGGTATTGACGGGTTTTGTTCATTAGAAGGTTCTGAGAACATGGGGGTCCCTTGTTTGAACGAGGGATCCTCAGAGTCAGACCCAGACAAACTTGAGGAGGAGAAAATCTCCTCAATGACCGGAGCAGATGATCTTGAGGTTCTAGGGACTGACTTGAGAGCAATTCTCGCAGATTTGAGAGAAGGCTTGGAAGAAGGAGGAGAAGAGGGAGTTTCAGAGGGCTGAAACCTTAGTTGTGGCCTTGTTCTGGGCGTTCTGCTACGTCTGGCCACAATTTTTATCTTTTTCCTTTTCTCTCCAGTTTGAATAGCCGGAGTGGGGAGTTCGGACTCAGAGAGAGAATTTTTCTCCTGACTTTCCTCGGATGTCTCATCCGGATGCAGATCCTCTACCCACACAGCATTCAAGGATTCGTCCCTAGTTTCTGGTGTTGTTTCTGGAAACAGTCCAAAAGAACAGGGTTCGAATTCACCATAAAGCTCTGCAGAAGGTTCCAAGATTTTGTCTTGACCCCCTGATGGTACATCCTCCGACTCGACTTGAAGAGGGCAAGCAACTGACCCTACCAAAAATACCAATTCCCTTCCACAATTGAAGGGAATGTCATCCATCCCTATCCCCACTGTACTGAGGGACAAGCTTTTCAGAAATTTGAAAGGCTTGTAAGGAATTGGGCGAGGGGGAGCAGGGATTGAGGATGCAAGAACTAGAGAGTTTGAGTTAGAGGGTTGGTTGGAAGCCATTGTTGCAGAGGAGAGAGATTAGGGTTTTAGAGCTGTTTGCGTGACAAGACTGCAGACAGAGCACTTAAGGAGAGAGGGAGAGAGAGAGCAGCCGAGATCTTTTAAAAGATTGCAACGGGTGAAAACATTAAAAGCAAAACACATTCCCTATGTATCGAACAACCAAGGGACATACCTGTTCGAGCTGCCTGTTTTTGAACATGCTTCTCTTATTACTCTACTCCATTTCTCAAGGTAGCAGTCTTCACACATGAACTTAGTAGCATATAGACTGCACAAATTCGTTAAGGGTAACAATTTCCAAGTAAGGAGAGAGAGCAGGTATTATAGGGTGTTTTTGCCAACTTGGTCCAACTCTGAGAACAGGTGTTCTCAGGGTGTTTTCACCAACCCCAGTTCCAGTCTGTTTCTCTCGAATTGGTCTCTACTCAGTGCCTTAGTGAATATATCAGCTATTTGATTTTCAGTGGAGCAAAAATTCATTGAAATAAAGCCTTTTTCCACATTATCTCTTAAAAAATGACGTCGAATGTCAATATGTTTTGTCCTTTTGTGTTGACATGGATTTTTGGCAATGTTAATCGCACTTGTGTTATCACAAAAGATAGGAATGCATCCAGTGTCAACACAAAAATCCTTGAGTTGTTGTCGTATCCACAACAACTGAGCAAAACATGAGGCTGCCGCCACATATTCTGCTTCAGCTGTGGACATGACAACTGAATGTTGCTTTTTGGTTGCCCACGATACCAAACAAGGTCCAAGAAAGTGAGCCATACCTGAGGTGCTCTTTCTATCAACTAGGAAACCTGCATAATCAGCATCAGCATATCCAACCAGATTAAAGTTACATCCTTTAAGATACCAAAGAGATAAATCAGGTGTGTGTTTTAAATATCTTAGTATCCGTTTAACAGCCTTAAGATGTGATTCTTTAGGGTTAGACTAAAAACGGGCACATAATCCAACACTAAAAACAATACCAGGTCTACTTGCAGTTAAGTACAAGAGTGACCCAATCATTCCTCTATAGAGCTTTTCCTTAACTGAAGGATTCCCATCAACAATCACCAATCTAGTTGATGGAGAAATAAGAGTGTATATGGGTTTGGCCGACTCCATCCCATAACGCTTAAGTAGCTCCTTGATATACTTTTGCTGATTTATCATGGTGCCGTTTGAAGTTTGCTTGATTTGTAAGCCTAAGAAGAAGTTAAGCTCACCCATCATGCTCATTTCAAACTCACTCCTCATCATATCTGAAAATTCATTGCATAAATCATGATGAGTTGCTCCAAATATAATGTCATCGACATATACTTGAACAATCAACAAATGTTCCCCCTTAGACTTTAGAAACAAGGTATTGTCTACCTTGCCCCTTCTAAAATCATTTTCAAGTAAAAAGCTTGACAACCGTTCATACCACGCTCTTGGAGCTTGTTTTAAACCATAAAGAGCTTTGTCAAGTTTAAAAACATGATTTGGAAAATCATTATTTTCAAAACCAGGGGGTTGTTTGACATACACTTCTTCTTTAAGGTATCCGTTTAGGAATGCACTTTTAACATCCATTTGATATAATTTAATCCCCATATGAGATGCAAAGGCTATTAAAATTCGAACAGCCTCGATACGAGCAACTGGTGCAAAGGTTTCTTCATAATCAATCCCTTCTTCTTGATTGTACCCTTGAACCACCAGCCTTGCCTTGTTCCTAGTGACTGTTCCTGACTCATCTAGCTTATTTCGGAACACCCACTTGGTTCCAATGATTGTTCTCTCTGCAGGTTTAGGTACCAGGTGCCATACTTTGTTTCTTTCAAATTGATGGAGCTCTTCTTGCATTACCGTGACCCAATCTAAATCTGCAAGAGCCTCATTCACACTTTTTGGCTCAATGTTAGAAAGAAAAGCATAGAAAGCACAAAAATTCTTAAGTTTAGATCTAGTTTGCACTCCAATATTAATATCTGACAAAATTTGATCAAGAGGATGCGAACTATGGTGCTTCCATGGTCTTGGATTAAGTGGATCCACAAACACATGCTCTACTCTAGTCGGAATATTTGAAGAATCAGGTTCACAAACACCTCCTGAGCCTGTTTCTGCACCTGTTTGTAAGTCTGTTCCTGAAGAACATGGTCCCGAACAGGGTTCAACGGTGTTTCCCCCTGTTTGGTTCTCACCTTGCCTGTCATTTTGAGGAACAACTTCTGTACCTGTTTTCTTCAGGGTGTTCTCACATTGTTTTTCTTGGAACAACGATTCCTTTTGGACATGACCTAATTCAAACTCTTCATCCTGTGCATCATTCTCATTCAAGGAGTTAGATTCATCAAATAACACATGCACACTTTCCTCAACACACAAGGTTCTTTTGTTAAAGACTTTGTATGCCTTACTGTGAGAGGAATAACCAAGAAATATTGCCTCATCAGTCCTTGGATCAAACTTTCCTAAGGCGTTTTTCCCATTGTTGTGTACGAAACATCTACAACCAAATGTTCTTAGATGCATAATGTTAGGTTTTCAGCCTTTGCGAAGTTCATAAGGAGTTTTGTTCAAAATGGGTCTAATCATGCATCTATTTATAATATAGCATGATGTGTTCAAGGCTTCTGCCCAAAAGTTCCTAGGAAGACCACTAGCAATAAGCATTGTTCTAGTCATGTCTTCTAGGGTACGAGGTGAAAAGTTATGATCAACACCATGCTCATTACAATAGTTAGTAAAACTTGCATTTTCAAATTCAGTACCATGATCAGACCTCAAGCTAACCAATGAGTGTCCTACTCTCTTTTCAACCTTTTTGAGAAGGGCAATAAACTTCTCAAAGGTTTCATCCTTGGATGTCAAGAATAGGATCCAAGTGAATCGAGAGTAATCATCCACTATGACAAGCACACACCTCTTCCCACCTCTACTAGCTATCCTCATGGGACCACATAGATCAATGTGTAATAGTTCCAGAGGTCAGGTAGTGCTAACACATCTTTTTGATTTAAAAGAAGATCTGACTTGTTTTCCTTTTGCACAAGATTCACATACCTTGTCAGTATTATACTTGATGGAAGGTAGTCCAACGACCAAATCTTTGGAAACAAGTTTGTTTAACAAAGACAGGCTTGCATGACCTAGTCTCTTTTGCCATAGCATTATATCATTAGTTAATGCATTTAAACAAGTCAGGTTATTTTGGGGAAGAGTGGATATACAAACTTTATAAACATTTTGACATCGCTTCCCCCTCATCACAACATCTCCTGTGTCATCATTCACAACCAAGCAACGTGTTTTTGAGAACAGTACTAGGTTGTTCTTGTCACACAGTTGGGACACACTTAACAAATTGTGTTTTAACCCATCAACTAAGTGCACATTATCAATTGAGTGGGAGAGAGTTTTACCAATATTACCTATACCGACAATTGTCCCAGATTTGCCGTTTCCAAATGCTACACTCCCACCATTTAAAGCTGTAAGTGAGAGAAAATTTGATCTTTCACCAGTCATGTGCCGTGAACACCCACTATCGATATACCACAACTGCCTGCTTTCAAGGGTGTTTGTGGGGTTGTTCGTAAGGTTGTTTTCTCTCACTTCAGCCTGCAAAACAAATCACGGGATAGTTTTGGGAACCCAGATCCACTTGGGTCCCATTTCTTTAGACATGTAAAGCTCATCTTTTCTAATCCAGATTTGTTTCACATACTTTTCATTCTTTTCATTGGCATGTTTTCTTAAAGGACAAGTATATCTATAATAACCCGTTTTACCACAATGAAAGCAAACGATGTTTTCAGGTAATCCCACATACTTTCTATGTATTGGGTAAACGGTCCGTTTATGCTTGTAACCAAGTTCCTTTTTGTTTCTACTGTGATGAGTGTTTAACCAATCAAGGGCTTTGAAGATTTGTTCCAACGTTTGTTTGTAGCAAGGTCAGTTTTCAATTTTTCTATGGTGACATGCAAACTTTCCTTTTCCTCTAGCAAGGATTCAACCATTCCTTCCACCTCAAAGAGTTTTTCTTCTATTTTCGAATAATCTCCAATTTTTAGAAAAAGTTTTTCTCTAAGCTCATTAAAATTCTCATGCAGACCGAGTTTTTCATTTTTAAGAATTTCATTTTCAACTTCTAGATCACGAACTTCTCTTTTTAGATCAGCACAAGTATCTATCAAATTATATAGAAGTTATGCTAGAGTAGCTTTGTTAAGACCATGTACCTGGTTCTTTAGATCTGAGAAGCTGATTGATGACTCGTCATCTGAGTCTAAGTCACTTTGTGCCAAAAGTGCTACGGCACCTTCTTCAGCTTCAGAATCTCCTTCATCCTCAGAGGAGTCTCCCCAGGCAGCCAGCATAGCTTTCGAGAATCTCTTGCCCAGATTGTTTACAGGGTGTTTTCGACCCTGTTTTCGAAGGTGTTCGGGCTGCTGATCTTCTCGGAGTAGAGGGCAATTTTTGACTAAGTGATCTGGTTTGCCACACTTGAAACACCCTGTGAGCTGTTCTCTGGTGGTGGTGTTTCTGGACTTACTGAAGTCTTTTCTTTTGTTGCTCTCCTTGACCTTTTTGAAGAATTTCTTGATTTTTCTGGACATTAGGGCTATATCTTCATCTTCAAGGTCAGAGTCAGTGTCCTCATGTGCTTTCAAGGCAAGCCCGCGATCCTTCTTTTGCTCCTCTTTTTGTTGTGAGTTCCTTCCGAGTTCATAGGTTTGGAGATTACCAATCAACTCGTCGAGGGTGATTTTGTTCATGTCTTTAGCTTCTTGGATGGCTGTCACTTTGGCCTCCCACGTACGAGGTAAAATTCTGAGGATTTTCCTCACCAACTCTTCAGTGGTGAAAGACTTTCCCAGGGATTTTAACTCGTTCGTGATGTGGGTAAACCGTGTGTTCATATCCATCACAGTTTCACGATCACCCATATCAAACAACTCATATTGTCGCATAAGTAGCTCAATTCTAGATTGTTTAACTTGACTCGTACCTTCATGAGCAACTTGTAGGGCGTTCCAGATAGCTTGGGCTGATTCACACTCAGAGATGCGAGTGTATTCATCTGGACCTAGGCCGAAATATAGTAACTTCTTGGCCCTGGCATTCTTTTCCATTTTCTTGTAATCTTCAGCATCGAACTCTTTGGGTTCCTTGGGAATCATCTTGCCATCTTCAAGCACCTTGGTGGGGACAAGGGGTCCGTTTTTGATGAGCATCCATAACTCATAATCTTCTGCCTGAATATAGTTCTCCATCCTATTCTTCCACCAACTGTAATGTTGACCGTTGAAATAGGGTGGTCGAGTAATGGGTTGCCCTTCAAGGATTCCTTGTGGTGTACTCATCTTCAGAATCTCTCAAGGTGTTAGCCTTTTGTGAGAGAACCCGCTCTGATACCACTTGTTGAATTTATGAGTATACTTCCACAAGAGGGGGGTGAATTGTCGTGTCTGATTTTCGCGTTATAAGTAACAAACACCCTAACAGAGGTTGTTCTCAGATGACGAACACCCTGTTGACTTGTTTGCAGGAGGTGTTTTCAGATATTGCAAATACGAAAATCACCAAGATAAATGCGGAAATAAAGTACACACAATTTTTACGTGGAAAACACCTCTAGCCCAACTGAGGTGTGAAAAACCACGACCTACCTCTTGTAGGCTTTTAACCACTTCACTATAACCGGGCTTAACTCGTTACAAATGTAACACACCTTGTTACAACTTGCAAACACGTAACCTTCTTCCCTAAGAACGGTTACACCACGTCCAAATCTCACCAGATTGGACACGTCAAAAGTCCACAGGACTGAGGACCACCCACTCACTTTTCTGATCCAAGATCAGGGTTGAAAACACCTTACTGGAGGTGCTTCTCACTAAGCAAATGTAAGGTACACTGAAGATCCTATTATGCCAATGGTTTGAAAACTCAAATTAACACAACTTGTCACGGTTTTTCTTTGCGAATTGAAGCTCAAGAAATCTTTTCTTACTTTTGAGTAAAAACCGGGTTTTCAGAATTTTTCTTTTTACCACACTGTGTTTTCTCAATATGCGTTCTGTCTTGGAATGGGAGAGAAGAGCTAAGCTTTTAACCAAGAAGATCAACGGTAAAAAAATCAAGGAAGTTGCTGAGAATCTGCCAAGTATGGCATCAAAGGAGATTTCCAAGCAAAGGATTTTCCAAACGGCTAGTGGATAAGAAATTTCCAAAATAAAAGGGATTTGTTTCTAAAAGATAAAAACTTATCGTCTCGTTTGAAATAGCCGTGGAGAATTTCAAATAAGGAACCAGAAATCTCAACTTTGAAATTTGAATAAATCACTTCCTAAAATATAGGTGATAAAGATCTTTTGGTTTTGGAAAATATTTAGCAAAACAATTTTGGCAAATCTCCCATAATATTTCGTATCTCAAAAATATCCTTTCCAGGGGTTAATTAGCTATCCTGGGATTTTAAGAAAGTATTTTAGAGCTTTTGACCAGCCGAAATAAATTTTTCCAAAATAATCGGGCATAGCCGTTTCAGTTCAGAAACACCCTAGGCACCTTGTTTGCAGGGTTGTTCGCAACTGGTGTTCTGAAGCGCTTCGCGCAACTGCCGATTCAAGAGGTGTATAAAATGATGTTTTCAATATTGGCATATTAACAAGAGTCTAAATAAATAAAACCTATATACCCAAGACTTCTTGTTTTGAACCAGTCATCTTGTCCAAAATTTGTAGAGCTGCTGTGAACACCAAGGCCACCTTGTTTGCTGGAGTTGTTCTTTGTATTGCTAGAGTTCAGGAACACGCCTTACAATCAACTGTCGAGATGGTGTTCTTAAATTAATATAGAATCACCAAGTAGAACCTGTTTCGAAGACTTGTTCTCACATGTAGCAAATCAGTTAATACAATAAAGATCATAACCATCAGCTAGGCCTGTTTGGAGATCGTGTTTGGAGCAAAATTACTTGGACAAATTTTTACACTTGGATTTGTTATCATCAAAACTAAACATAATAACGCAACAAAGCATATTTTGAATGAAAATGAACAAATTAACCAAAGGTCGTGCAAAAATCGAAGAAAAATTCATTAAAAAAAATTGAATCTAGTAAAATTCAACAGACAGAGGAATGGCACATAGAAAAGTCACGACTTTCACCTTGGAATGATTATGAGAAGTTGAAGGATTTCAAGGATGCTAATTTGATTGCAAATTCAAAGTGTAAGAGAGAGTCTCTTGAGAGAGAGATAGAGATAGTATGAGACCAATAGAGATAGTAAGAGAGAGGGAGAGAATAGAAGAGCCAGAGGCACTAAGAAACTGAAGAGTCTCTTGGAAAAGTTTGAAACAATCATTATGCGCTCTTTTTTAGAATCCCGTGTTTTATTTTCTTTTTGTTTTTGTGTTATTTGGGGGGTTATATAAACAGAGTTGATTGGTTACCTACCATAATTAGGGGATAAGTACATAAATTAGCAGAAGAGGTTTTTAAAGCATTCATTTGCGGTTTTTTTAATTTATGTAGGACTAAAAGAAGAAAATGTTCACAATAAAGAAAATGCACTGTATATAGCTTGAATCATAGCTATAGTTGATTGGAAATTTGATAATTAATGAGGTTGCACCATGCTCTATTTGATCACTACACTGTGTAGTGCTGATCACCATGTTGGAAGAAACCCATTTCTGTGAAGTTGGAAGAGTATCTGATGACTCCATGAATTAATCACCGAAGTTATTCTATTTGATCACCAAAGATACATGTGGTGATCACCAACTTGATGTATGAGAATGATCAGTGAGTAATGTGTGTGTGGTTGGTAATGTTTTTCCTACTGATCACTTATCTTATATTTATTGATCACTAGATATTATTATTAGTGATCACTAATTTGATGCTTATTGATCACTAATAACATTTTTGTTGATCATTGAATTTACATACATAGAATTATAAGCACTAGTTGAACCAATAAACAACATTATAAAATTTTATGACTAATTTTATGCTTATAGATAACTAGCAATATGTTTGCTGATTAGAAAATTTAAATTGTTGAAGGAAAAAAGGAGACATTGAGTTCGACACAAAGACTAAATTTTATGCTTATAGATAAGTAATAGTGTGGCTGTTTCACACAAAAACTAAATTCTAATCGATCGAGGGGAAAAAGGAGAGATTGACTTCAATTGCATACTAATATGAGTTGTACAGATAAGTAATTTCACAACTTTTGGTCACTAATATTACTTTTTAAAGATCATCAGAAAATACATCTATCAATAGGAATATTACTCATCACGTAAGTACTGATTAGAAATAACATATCTACTCATCACCAACACCAAATATTCTGCATATTTTTAACTCATACATTGTCACCAATGTAACATGTCTATTGTTATTAATGACAATCACTTAGAATACCAGCGGTGCGAAGCTCTACAGAAGCCTCTTTCATTGCAGCGTTCTAGCGTTCGCTTATCACAGGCAGTCTGTCCGCACTGGCCTCCCGTTGGGATTGTTCATGTGCAGCAACAACATCACTGAATGACGTGAACATTGCCCTTGCGTCATCTCGTATATTGTCAAGCCCTTCATTGTGCCCGCACTTGTTTAACATAGAATCCATGATGTTGACAAAATTTTTATACGCAGAAGCCAACTCCTTGGTAGCGGAAACTGTCTTGCCTACATCCTTCTACACTTTTCAAAGAAAAAAAGAAAAAATATATATAGATATGGATATGTTAGTTGTTCACTAATAACATGACTATTGATCACGTACTAAAGAATCGTGAAATTGGAAACTGATGAAGAGAAAACTGATATAACTAATATTAGTGATCAATGAAGTTTGTGTTTACTTGTTTGAGATTTTCATTCACATTAGTGTGAATCAAAATATCAAATAAGTAGACACCAATTAAAGTGATCACTAATATTATATATAATGATCACCAAAAACATGAGTGCTCAACACTTTTTAGATAATCCACAGAAAGACAAACATGAAAAGTTAAGTTAGGTGATCACTAACATGTATCTCTATTGATCACTCATCACATAAGTAGTGATCAGAAATAACATATCTATTGATCACCAATGGGATGTATTCTGCTCATTAAAACACATACACTTTGATCACTAGGAACATTACTATTGATCACTAATGCTATTTTTTAACACATACACTTTAGAACAGTAGAGAGGTCGACTTCAACTACATACTAATCACATTTGTATTGATCACTAATTTCATAACTTTTAATCACTAATATTACTTCTAAAGATCACCAGGAACACATCTATTGATCACCTTGTGTTGAGTTATTATATCTAAGTTTTGATGATAACAAATCGAAGTGTAAAAATTTGTCCAAGTAATGTTGCTCCAAACAGGCATAACTGGTGTTTGTAATCTTTATTGTATTAACTGGTTTGCTACATGTGAGAACAAGTCTTCAAAATAGGTTTTAATTGGTGATTCTATATTAAGTCAAGATTAAGTCCATTCGACATACTTTGTCAATTTTGTCAATAGGTTTTCACTCGTCTTCCCCCTTTTGGCATCATGAAAAAGCAAGAATAACATAGTAGAAAGCATAAGGAACAACAAGCAAGAGAGACTGCAAGTAGATATGTCATTAATAAGCAAAGCAGTACAATTGCAAAATAACAAAAACAAAAAAACTTAGACAGTCAGGGAGCAAGCGGTGGTTTCGTTTGCAGAGGAGGAATGCTAGGGGCAAGGGTGGAGAGAAGAGGAAGCAGGTCTTCATGGCGTTTGGCAGAGGGGGCTTGTTCCTCAGCAAAAGCAGCCTTGACAGCTGAGAGCTCATCCTTGAGGAGAGCATTGTCCTCAAGAACAGTCTCAACCTTGATGGAGTGTTGCTCAGAAACAGGTGGTCGAGGTGGTCGACGACCCTGTTTGGAGACTGACCCATCGCCAATCTCATAGCCACACCCTAGCAGGGTGTCAACCCTAATTTCATCAATGGTTTGGGCTGCTACTTTCCGTGTGAGCACTATCCCAAAGTGCTCAAACACCCTTGTCAGCAGAAACCCATAGCCAAGATCATAGGCCCGGGTGGTGCTTGCAATTCGCCTTATGTGGCGAATCATGAGCGCAGGGAGGTTTATTTGTTCCTCCCGATTTAGGAGGTCCACCAGGCATTGATCGAAAGCATCTGCTGAGTTGCGCCCTTGACCTCAGGGAATTATGTTCTTGATTGTGAACATAAACAGGAGTTGGTGTAAGGAGGTCATTTCACCCTTCTTAACCGAGAGGGGTGTTCTCAGGCCCTGTTTCTTACTGAGGCGTTTTGACACCTCTAGGAGCCTGGCTGGTTCCAGGGCTGTTTTGTCTTTCCTCACATACACAGCAAAGCCTTGTGAGGGCACTCCCAGAATTTTTCCAAGTGTGGGTGCATCAACCTTGATGCCTTGCCCACTCACTAAACTTGTCACCACCCCTTCGGTGACCTCGCAGTTGGCATAAAATTCAGCCAACTCAGGCACAGAACACCCCAACTGGGTGTTCGCAAACAAGTCGAGCCATCCTTGGGCTCGCAACTTGGTCAGGAACACTCCCAAACCTTATTCCTCGAAGAACCGTTCATTGATTACCTTCCCCCGGACGACATTGCGCTTAAGCAATTGCGCATGCATGTCATACATAGGAGAGGGAGTAGCCAGTTTTGGGCGTTTGGGAGGAGGAACAGAGCTGGTAGCGGTTGATGGAGGGGCTGTTCTGGGCTTTCTTGGGACGGTTGATTTTGCAGGAGAGGGCTCTACAGAAGGTTTAGAGGATTTTTGAGGGGCTTGTTCTTCAAGGATATCGAAGAACACCGGTCGTCCCTGTTTGAAAGAGGTGTTATCAGAATCAGAGCTTGAGAACCCTTCGGTAGAGGACGAGGAAATCTCCTGGATAATTTGAGCAGAGGGTTTGGAGGTACAGGGAGAGGATTGAAAAGCTAATCTCGCCGATTTGCGAGAGGGTGGAGAGGATTTTGGAGACAGGGGAGCTTGAGACCTTGGTTGTGGCCTTGTTCTGCTACGCTTGGCCACGATTTTGATTCTTTTCTGCTTTTCTCCAGTTTGAATGGCCCGACTCTCCTTCTGAAGACACACCAATTCCCTCCCAACAGTGAAGGGAATACTGTAAATCCCTAACCCGACTGAATTTAGAGACAAGCTCTTCAAGAAATTGAAAGGCTTGTATAGGAGTGGGCGAGGAGGGGCAGGGATTGAAGAAGCAAGAACCAGGTCGGTTGAGGGAGAGGGGGTGTTGGAGGCCATTGTCGCTAGGAGAGAGATTAGGGTTAAGCTTGTTCGCGGGTTCTGCTTTTGAGAGGAAGTCAGGTGAAGTGACAGCTGAGAACAGGGTAATAAAAGAACGCCGCCAAGATTTTGAAGAGGCACAAGGATTGTAACAGGTGAGAAAATAATAAAACCGTGTACCTTGGGAAGGAAGAAAATTTAATGAAAACACATTCCCATATGCACCGAATAACCAAGAGACATACCTGTTTTTTGTCATTCAATCAAGATGCCTGCCTATTATTTGTCGTTTGATCTTGATTAGAGATGGCAGAGCTGCTCCAGTGATCCTTAATACATCCTCTTATGCTGCACTTTTTGTATAGATTAAAGCAAAGGCACACAATTCGAGTGTATGCACTCATAATACACAGTAGTTTCCAATAAGATTTGCACACAAGGAAGAGAACAGGGTGTAGAGGTTGATTTTAACACACCTAATTCATGTCTTGGAAACAGGTATCTCAAGGTGTTCTTACCAACCCTAGTTCCAATCTATTTCTCTCAAATTGATCTCTAGCTAGTGCCTTAGTGAATATATCAGCAATTTGAATTTCCATTGAGCAAAAATTCATAGAAATTAAACCCTTTTCAACATTATCTCTTAAGAAATGATGTCGAATGTCAATATGCTTTGTTCTTTTATGTTGACATGGATTTTTGGCAATATTAATTGCACTTGTGTTATCACAAAAAATAGGAATGCATCCAATGTCAACACAAAAGTCTTTAAGTTGTTGCCTTATCCACAACAATTGAGCAGAACATGAAGCTGCTACAACATATTCAGCTTCTGCTGTGGACATAGCAACTGAATGTTGCTTCTTGGTAGCCCAAGATACCAAACAAGGTCCAAGAAAATGAGCCATACCTGAGGTACTCTTTCTATCAACTAGAAAACCTGCATAGTCAGCGTCAGCATATCCAACAAGATCAAGATTGCAACCTCTAGGATACCATAGAGCTAAATCAGGTGTATGCTTTAAATATCTTAGTATCCGTTTAATAGCCTTAAGATGAGTCTCTTTAGCATTAGACTGAAAACGGGCACATAAACCAACACTAAAAACAATATCCGGTCTACTAGGGGTTAGGTATAGGAGTGACCCAATCATGCCCCTATAGAGTTTCTCCTGAACTGAGGGACTCCCATCATCCATAACCAACTTGGTTGAAGGAGAAATAGGAGTGTCTATGGGTTTGGCCGACTTTATCCCAAAACGCTTAAGTAGCTCCTTGATATACTTCTGTTGATGGATCATGGTGCCGTTTGGAGTTTGCTTGATTTGTAAGCCTAAGAAAAAGTTAAGCTCACCCATCATACTCATCTCAAACTCATTCCTCATCATATTTGAAAATTCATTGCATAAATCATGATGAGTTGCACCAAATATAATGTTATCGACATATACTTGAACAATCAATAAATGTTCCCCCTTAGATTTTAGAAACAAGGTATTGTCTACCTTGCCTCTTCTAAAATTATTTTCAACTAAAAAGCTTGACAACCGTTCGTACCAACCTGTTGGAGCTTGTTTTAAACCATAAAGTGCTTTGTCAAGTTTAAAAACATGATTTGGAAAATCACCATTTTCAAAACCAGGGGGTTGTTTGACATACACCTCTTCTTTAAGGTATCCGTTTGGGAATGCACTTTTCACATCCATTTGATATAGCTTGATTTCCATATAAGCTGCAAAGGCTATTAAGATTCGAATAGCCTCAATTCTAGCAACTGGTGCAAGGGTTCCTTCATAATCAATCCCTTCTTCTTGATTGTACCCTTGAACCACCAGCCTTGCCTTGTTCCTAGTGACTGTTCCTGACTCATCTTGCTTATTTCAGAACACCCACTTGGTTCCAATGATTGTTCTGTCTGCCGGTTTAGGTACAAGGTGCCACACTTTGTTTCTTTCAAATTGATGAAGCTCTTCTTGCATAGCTGTGATCTAATCTGAATCTGCAAGGGTTTCATTCACACTTTTTGGCTCAATGTTAGAAAGAAAAGCATAGAAAGCACAAAAATTCTTAAGTTTAGATCTAGTTTGTACTCCAGTATTAATATCTGACAAGATTTGATCAAGAGAGTGCGAACTATGGTGCTTCCCTGGTCTTGGATTAATTGGATCCACAGACACATGTTCTGTTCTAACTGAAGTATGTGTAGGATCAGGCTCAAGAACACTTCCTGATCCTGTTTCTGCACCTGTTTGCAAGCTGGTTCCTGAAGAACATGGTTCCGAACAGGGTTCAACGGTGTTTCCCCCTGTTTGCGTTCACCTTGTCTGCCGTTTTGAGGAACAACTTCTGGACCTGTTGTCCCCGTGGTGTTCTTACCTTGTCTCTCATGGGGCAACACTTCTTTTCGAATAAGACTTAATTCAAGCTCTTCTTCCTGTGCATCATTCTTATTCAAAGTGTTAGATTCATCAAAAAGCTCATGCACACTTTCCTCAACGCACAAGGTTCTTTTGTTAAAGACTTTGTATGCCTTGCTGTGAGAAGAATAACCGAGAAATATTGCCTCATCACTCCTGGGATCAAACTTTCCTAAAGCATCCTTCCCATTATTATGCACAAAACACTTACAACCGAATGTTCTTAAATGCAAAATGTTGGGTTTTCTGCCTTTGAAGAGTTCGTAGGGAGTTTTGTTCAAAATAGGTCTAATCATACATCTATTCATAATATAACAAGATGTGTTCAAAGCTTCTACCCAAAAGTTCCTAGGAAGACCACTAGCAATAAGCATTGCCCTAGTCATGTCTTCTAGGGTGTGGTTTTTGCGCTCAACCACCCCATTCTGTTGGGGTGTTCTCGGGGCTGAGAAGTTATGATCAACACCATGTTCATTACAATACTTTGTAAAACTTGCATTTTCAAATTCAGTACTATGATCAGACCTCAAGCTAACCAATGAGTGTCCTACTCTCTTTTCAACCTTTTTGAGAAGGGCAATAAAATTCTCAAAAGTTTCATCCTTGGAGGCCAAGAACAGGGTCCAAGTAAATCGAGAGTAATCATCCACTATGACAAGCACATACCTTTTCCCTCCTCTACTAGCTATCCTCATGGGACCACATAGATCAATATGCAATAACTCAAGAGGTCGGGTAGTGCTTACACACTTTTTAGATTTTAAAGAAGATCTGACTTGTTTTCCTTTTGCACAAGCTTCACATACCTTGTCATCATTATACTTGATGGAAGGTAATCCAACTACCAAATCTTTGGAAACAAGTTTGTTTAACAAGGACAGGCTTGCATGACCTAGTCTCTTGTGCCATAGCATTATATCATCATTTAATGCATTTAAACAAGTCAGATTATTTTGGGGAAGAGTGGAAATACAAACTTTATAAACATTTTGACATCGCTTCCCCCTCAACACAACATTTCCTGTGTCGTCATTCACAACCAAGCAACGTGTTTTTTGAAAACAGTACTAGGTTGTTCTTGTCACACAGTTGGGACACACTTAGCAAATTTTGTTTTAACCCATCAACTAAGTGCACATTATCAATTGAGTGGGAGAGAGTTTTACCAATATTACCTATACCGACAATTGTCCCAGACTTGCCGTTTCCAAATGCTACACTCCCACCATTCAAAGCTGTAAGTGAGAGAAAATTTGATCTTTCACCAGTCATGTGCCGTGACACCCATTATCAACAAACCACAACTACCTGTTTTCAAGGGTGTTGGTGGGGTTGTTCGTAAGGTTGTTCTCTCTCACTTCAGCCTGCAAAACAAATCACGGGTTAGTTTTGGGAACCCATATCCACTTGGGTCCCATTCTTTTAGACATGTAAAGCTCATCTTTTCTAATCCAGATTTGTTTCACATACCTTTCATTCTTTTCATTGGCATGTTTTCTTAAAGGGCAAGTGTATCTATAATGACCCGTTTTACCACAATGAAAGTAAACGATGTTTTCAGATAATCCCACAGACTTCCTATGTATTGGGTAAACGGTCCGTTTGTGCTTGTAACCAAGTCCCTTTTTGTTTCTATTGTGATGAGTGTTTAGCCAATCAAGGGCTTGTGAGGATTTGTTCCAGCGTTTGTTTGTGGCAAGATCAGTTTCCAATTTTTCTATGGTAGCATTCAAGCTCTGCTTTTCATTTAGCAGGGATTCAACTGTTTCTTCCACTTGAGAGAGTTTTTTCTCTACTTGAGTATAATCGCCTTCTTTTAGAAAGAGATCTTCTCTAAGCACGTTAATATTCTCATGTAAACCGAGTTTCTGTAAGACCCCACCTTATCGTTTTCTATTAAGTTGCTTGTCTTACCTTTTTACGTTATAAAATCGTATTTTAGTAACTATATGAGTTAAATGATTATCGATTTGGTTTTGGAAGCTGTAATTTTATTAAAAGGATTTTTATAGCTATTATTGATTTTAAAGTTAATTCGTGCTATATGCGCCTTTAAATTACATCGATAGTTTAATTTAGTCGTTATTCGATTCATTTAGTCGTTTCCCGAGTACGATTAGGTTTTCAACCTTAGAATTAGTTTAGGGTTTATTTAATTGAACCAAGACATATTTGGGATCGAATGTTTGATCGAGGATTATATTATTGATTTGGGTTTAGAGTTCGGGATACGAACTAAACTAGCGGTGCTTGTTATTAAACAGTTTGAAACAAAAAGAAAAAGAGAAAAGGAGGGGTATTATTGTCATTGCGCTGGCCCCTTTTGTTCTTGATGGCCAGCCAAACACCCCCCCCCCCGAGCCTCATCTCTCTCTTGCTGCTCTTCATCTTCTTCCTCATCTCCATCACCATGCCCAACCACCAAGCTCCCAAAACCCCCCAATTTTCGGTCGGCCAACCCGAAAATCTTCGGATTTTACCTTCCTTAACCTCAAACGAACATTGTTTTGCAAGATTGGAAGAAATTCGAAGGATTTGGCCATGTTTCGGTGGAGTCGGGCGGCGACTCGATCCCCCAGACGCAAGCCCAAACTCGGTCAAGCAATCTAGCTTTTAGTTACTTCGATTCCTCCACAAATTGCTAGTAAATTCGTAGCCTCAAGCGTCCTCCACAAATCCAAGGAAGTGAATGAGCGTTTGGGTGAAATTAGGGTTCGAATTACGCGGGTATAAGCGTGAAATGGGGTCTGTTCGTGTGGGTTTGGGCAAGGCAGCAGAGGAGGGTCGAATCCCTAGTGTGAAGCATTCAAATCGAGTCCCAAAGCCCCAAATCGGGTCCTCTAGCATGGAATCGAGGTGGGTGTCCCTTGCCTCCTAAATTAGTAGTAATTTCGAAATGAATTTTCAGCAGATTGATGTTGCATGTCAAGTTAGGGTTAGTTAGATTCGTTAGAAATGTCAAGAAACGAGCTATGCATGTTTAGGTTCGAGTCATTTAGTTGATTTATGCCTAGAATTATAAATTGATGCGAGCTATGTGCGTTTATATGGAATTATGCCTGAATTGGACTTGACTGAAAACCATGCATGAAAATGGATTAATTTTAAAGTTATAAAAGTGTAATTAGTTAGAATATGACTAAAGCAAGCTATGGTTTTAAAGGAATCGAAAATGAAGTTGATTTGATATATTTAGCGTTGATTCGATTAATTAGCGATTCCTGAAAATGGATTAATTTTAAAGTTATAAAGGTGTAATTAGTTAGAATATGACTAAAGCAAGCTATGGTTTTAAAACAATCGAAAACGAAGTTGATTTGATATATTTAGCGTTGATTCAATTAATTAGCGATTCCTGAAAATGGATTAATTTTAAAGTTAAAAAGGCGTAGTTAGTTTGAGTGCGACTAAAGTAAGCTAAGGTTTAAAAAGAATCGAAAACGAAGTTGTTTTGGTATGTTTAGCCTTGATTCGAATAATTAGCGATTCATGAAACAACCTAAGAATGTTTTAAATCGATACATGTTTAGTTGGTTAGCTATGTTTTGAAGATGACATGAGTATGACATGCTTATTTCCTGAATGTGAGTTAAGAATGCAATAAGGTTCATGCCTTGATTAGTTAATTTGGTTCGTTAAGCATTATTTCAAGTTAAGGCAATATAGATGTATGCGTATTTGTGGCTGAAAGGTGCCGTTTGCACAGGTAAGAGCCTAATCCTCCTCCTTTTTAATAAGTCCTTGTGATAACATGTTATGGAAAATAAATTGATGAAATGAGCTAGTAGTTGGTTGGTTCGAGGATAACATAATGAGCGTTTGAGGTCTTGTGTGTATGGTGAAAGTGAGGAGGGAGACTGGGTTGTGAATTAACCGCAATCGTGTGGATTGCGAGGCCATGTGTGGCTTATTGTGTTGAATTGATGTGATTAATATGAAGTGCTTAAATGTGATATATGTGATGTATGTGCTTAAATGCTTAAATTGCTTTATGTGCATAAGAGTGGGTTTTTCAAAGAAAGATTTCATGTTTTGAAATGATAGCGGCCATAACTATTAATGCATGATGGCCTATTTTAATTAAATGAAAACAGTTTTGGGAGTGAACTCGCTTGAACGGGGGAATCCCTAAAAGAGTTTTATAAAGGTGTGAGTTATACGTTAAATGATTTTACGATTTGAAACGCAAAGTTATAGCCGTTATGGCCGATACGCTTTAAGTGGCTAAGATAATGTGCTGCGGACAATATGAAATGATATGAATAATGTTACCTAGGGGATAAGTCCGGATAAACCCTAGAGGCCCTGACGAGGGTTGATGTAAAGGTCCGATATGTTATATGTAGCCATCCCGGGAGTAAGAGCTTAAGCGTGAGCGTTAGGTCTCACTATGGGGTCGAGAATAGTTCTCACCCGATCAGCACCCTGTAATGATCTTATGCCAGAAATATTTTCCTACTAAGATAAGAAAAGCAATTGGCCTTTGCCATTTTATATGTTTCAAGGTTTTAAGGAAAAAGAATGCTTTACGGGCCCAAAGAGGTCAGTTGAATGAAATGAGAAAAGTTATAAGGGTCAGTATACGACCGATATGAAAGAATATGAGCCTCAAGAGGCTAAGAGAAGAATTTTTATGAGCCTTAAGAGGCTAAATGATACGTTTTCAAAGAAAGGAAAGAATGTTTTCTTTGTATGTTCTATGCTTTTCTTGTGAATCATATGTGAATGAAATGCTAAGTGAGATACGATTACGAAAAAGAACGCCTTATGAGCATGTTTTATGCATAACCTATGAATGAGACTTGGCAATCTGTGTATGTCTTAAGCATATCATATGAATACGAAATGAAATCTCTTTTAAAAAGGGCAATAGCCTCAGGAGGTTCAGGAAATGTTTCCAATAAAAGAAAGAACGCACTGAGTGAATGCCTTATGAAGTGATTCCTAAGCATGTTGAAAGTGAAGCTATGTTTAGTAATGTCTTCATGGGAATTCTATGAATGCCTAATATGATATTAAAATATGAATACGTGATATGTGATTAGTAGAGATATTATTTGCCTGCAACGGTTTTGGTTTTAAGGGGGTTGGGGGACACTCACTGAGCGTGTGGTTGCTCATCCCACTACTTTTCCCCTTTTCCCCCAGGTTCTCTTTATGACAGAAAGAAGTGGAGTCAACTGGAATTGATTATTACTTGCAAGATGTCATTCGTGCCAACTTATGTGTTTAATGAAGTCATGTAAAGTATTTTAGTTTGTAAACGCTTGTAAATAGTATTCGAGGTTCATGTAACGCATTTTGGTTACGAGTCGCTCTGTATGGCTATATGAGCCAACCATCCAGTCAGTTAGATGTCTTATGATTTAAATTGATTATGTTTTGGGATGTAAACCCCATACTCCGGTTATGTGAACCGTTGAGTTGTATCTTTTACGGTTTCTTTATTAACGAATTATTCTGTTTGGTGTACTCCGGGCGGGTGGCTCGTTGAGTTATGAACTCCGGCGTGTGGTCGTCGAGTTAGGTTTTAAATGTTTACGCTTCCGTTGATTTACAGGGACTTCTTGTAAGGCGTTTAGCCTGGGAACGTTCAGTTTTCAGGGGAAGTTCTGTCCGTTTCGTCCCAGAATTTAAGTAAGAAGTTAGGAAAACGTAACGCTTTCGGCCCTAGGGGCTGGGGGTGTTACATTGATGGTATCAGAGCATGGTCCTGCGACCATAGGCCGCGACCTGAGTCTTGCATCTCATATAGGAGCCTAGGAACACTTTGTGGTTATGTGACATATGCCTGCTTTGTGTGCAAGTGTGTTTTGTAGTACGACTATTCTTGGCTTATGTGAGGCTCGAGTAGGTCGATTAAGTGAAAGTGGCGAGTTATGCGCTAGTATAGGAGTCAAATAGCTCTCCCCACACCTTCAGGTGACGTTGTGAGTACTTCATTGGTGCCATATGCTTCTAACACGCCAATTGAATTCATTGATTGACTTTTAGGTGATCCGGATGAGTCGATCGGATGTATGTGAGCGTAATCCATTTCCGTGTTCTTGTGTGCGCTAAATTATGTTTTGAGTGGCAAATGTCTTTTTCGTACACTCTAGTAAGACATTCGATAGTTTAAGCACACCGTTTTAAATTCGAATCATTGAAAAGTCTTTTTGTAAGTTCGTCTTTGCCCCTGAAGTACGATTTGCTCCTCGGGCCCCATAATGGACTGAGCAGACGTACTCAAAGGATGGTAGAGAAGAAGTTCAAAACAGATAAGCTATTTTCACCTTTGAAATCCAAAGTTTCGAAATGTTAATATCTTTTCGTTGTTGTGTCAAGATTTAATTTACATTCTTTAGCTATGATGAGCGAGCTTAGGTTTCTGAGTACATGCCATTGAACTATGCGTGTCAAGATCGATTGCTATAATTTTAGTTTATGCATGTAGTAATAATTGACTGGTGTAATAGCTTGAATAGTGAAATGATGTTTTTAAATGTGTTAGTTCATATACAACTCATGTTTATGATTATGCTAGCATATGATTATTTATGTCAATTTCATGTGCAATTGACTTCATTTATTATGCACTTTATGTCACATGTCAGTTCATGCTAGCCCATGTATGATTGCCATAATTGGTTTTTAACATGTCATGGCCCCTAATGTATTATGTTACCATACAAGTCACATATTAGTTCATATTAATTGATGTTAGTTCATGTAGAATTGTCGTAACTGGTAACCCTATTAAACGATACCTTCCGTTTTCAAATTCTGAATTTCCTGAGTATGCTAAGGTCTGCACTTGTATACATGCTTGAAAGACCTCGTTAATCATTGCGTAAAGTGTACCTACCTAGAAAGCTCAAGCGAGAAAGAACCTAGCAGACTTTGGAATTGTACATAGTAAATAATCCCTCCTAAGGCAAGCGACCCACAATACGACTCCTATGATCACCTGTAAGATAGATGTATCTCATACGACCTCAACGGGTGCCTATGAAGCCATTGATATCAACTATACTCGCACAATTCTAGTCGCTCAACACCAATTCCTCCTAAATTGGATAAGGTTTAAGGCATGCCATTGACCATAGGCTGCAAAAGAGAGGATTACACGCATACTTACATGTCTAAGTGTTCCTTTATGTGACAACATGTGGGTCTGCATGTCTTAAAAATTTATTATGATATCATGTGCTGTGTAAGACCATAAGAATACATATAGATATGACCTTTGTATGTAACTATCGACGTGTTGTGATCAAATGCTAACGAAGTGAGTTCGTTTACAGTTGCTTGGCTTGAGTTTGCTTGAACGTGTGAGTCTGTGATTGTATAAGTTAGAGCCATTTGATTATGTAGATAATTTCGCACCATGACTCTGGGATCACCATTTACAGCCCATCAATACTATTATCTTGTGTTATAGTTGGATTAGCTGAACTCGATGTATGTAATGCGTGACCAGGTGACAATAGAGCTACATTTACATGAATCACATTCATAGACTTATGTATCTCATGTGTATCAAAGTAGCATCATAGGAGCATTTAGGGTCATGTCATCCTATATGTGGGCACTCACGTCTATTATGCGCGAACACTAATGCACTATAAGACTTAGGTCATAACCAGCTATGCGATTGTGAATAAGTTGTACTACTTGGTGTTTGCTTGACTTAAGTTGGTTAGTATATGACTTGGTCATCTGAATAATATAAGCTTTGTAATTCATAGCACGACGTGACCACTGACTCATTCATTGCATTCTGAGACTTCTATAATTCCATGTTTTAGCTAAGTAACTGCATGCGCTAGTATGTGAAGCATGATGAGATGACTTTAGGAGCATGATCATTTATGAACTTCAAAATGAATCATATGAGTTTAAAACTCAATGCACATGAATGTTTAGCCGTTCCATGACCATTCGCTCGTATGAATTTATGACTTAAGAGACGATCAGCCCCAAGCAAGAACCTTAGGGGAAGCCTTTCCACCGTCAAAGTCGTCAACTTGCATTTCTACATTCGCACCCTTTTCTCAAAGTTATGCTTACCGACATGATATGCTAGTTTATGTTAATTCGTGGTCTTTGATTTCAGTGCTTCGTCGTTAACCCCTACGTGATATCAATGTGAATTCAAGTGTTACCCCGAGTTCCTTCGTTCTCCCTGTGATGTAATTTGATGTCTCTGTTGTCCTATGGTGATGTGGTAACCTCTCGTAAACGATTTAACCTTAGATTGACCCAATATCTTCACATTTTAGAACGAACCTGATTATGTAACCTCTTCATACGACCTTGACATGCCCTATCTAAGTTACCATGAAGGTAAGGCCCATAAATTAGCTGAAATGGATGTAAAAACATGGCAATGACAACCATACATGCTTTCATTTTGGGAATTGCTTGCTATATGTATATTAACCGGTTTCATGTTGCCTTCAATTCCTAAACTTGATAATGCTGAATGTGCTGATGTTATACGATACTATGTCATGCTATTATGCTTAAATGATGTTATGTGACACTATTATGTTTAAATGACACTATGTGGTGCTATACGATGTTTTTGTTATTCTAAATGTGTGTTGGAGTCTCCATGATAATCATTGTGAGTTCAAAGTAACTTGAATTCATGTTTTAGTACGATACTACTAATGTATGACCTTAATATGTCATTGTTCCGATTGTCATGCCTTTAGATGCATACTTATAGATGCCTATGTCTAGCATTATTGCTTGTCATGCGAATTGAGCTTAGACCATCGAAAATCTATGTTTCATGTTCCCATATGGTTGTCCATGCCAACTCATTTGCCCCTCTTCAACGCGATTTGCCCTCGGCGCCTAAATAGAGTGAGTAGACGCTTGAAGAGGATTGGCGAGGAGGAGACTGGAAACCATAAGCTATTTTCTTTCAATTTAAAAATAGTATTCCCAAAATGAAACTTTTGTTTGAAAACCCGTCATGTAGACCCTACTTGTGTACATGCTTTCTAGGAAAGACCGAACTTAGGTTTAGAATTTCGAGGACGAAATTCTTCTAAGGGGGGAAGAGTGTAAGACCCCACCTTATCGTTTTCTATTAAGTTGCTTGTCTTACCT
>JACYFF010031954.1:84028029-84045212 GCA_017589665.1 Selenicereus undatus | reverse complement strand
GCCCATAAATCCTGTCTTTCCTGTTGGTGATTCAAACCATACACAAAAGTGATAATGAAATGTGTATTATTTCTAACTTGCACTGCCTCACAGTGAATGTATTACACTGTCATATAAAGCATTGTAAGGTGGTAATACCTTGGGTTCCATGCCACCCAAATTCTTCCTCTTTGATCAAGATCAAAATTATGCACCCATCTCCATCTTGGAAAAATAGTAGCAGCCACTTTGTCTATATTCTTCACTTTCACCTTGGATTCAAGTAAACCAATTTAGTCCAACTTTATTCAACTGCAAGTAAATATTGACATCCACTTGCTTATTTGGCCAGTTCAGGCCCCTGATATTCCAAGCAACTATGTTATCCATGAGAAAAGGTGACCCCTTTCTCTGACCTGTTCTCCTGGACCTGGCTATCTTGTGCTAAACCCTGAAAGGAATTACTTAATGGAGTAGTTGGCTCTATTGGACTAGTGAGTGGGGCTGTAGTTCTCCTTCCCACTGGTACAAAACCATCCTCTATGTGATCAAATGACGCCTCTTCCAAATGCTTTTGTGATATATCCCCTGCAGTCTGCATATCATCCTTTTTCTGTTGCACTGGCCTCCATTCCCGTCGAAACACTGGTTTCTTCCTGCAATGCTCTTCTTGGTGTCCAAACATGTTGCAGCTGTTGCACTTTGTAGGTAACCATTCATACTTTACCCCTTGCCTGACCAATATCTCATTCTCATTGAAAAAATCAGTGCTATCTGGGAATGACCCATCTAGCTTCATATCCACTAAAACCCTTGCATACTTGATCATTGATTTATCTTTGGTATACCTGTCAGTTTTGAGTGGAATGCCCAAAGAGCTACAGATCTTACTTAAACTTGTAGTGCCCCAGTACTTAAGATCTAGGTCTGGTAGCCGAACCCTAATAGGTAATGATTCAATCTTCTCAGTACAAAGATCCATATTAGGATTCCAAGCCTTCACAATAAATGGCTTACTATCAAAGTGATACAGACCTCTTTTCACCACCTGAATCTGATCCTGGAGATTTTGAAATCTCACTAAGTACACTCCTTTTCAGACCACCATAATCTTATCCATGTTGAAGCCACCCCATATCCTATTGATAAATCCCTTCATCACTTCAAAAGGTGGATTTGCCCCTAGAACCGAACATATCACAACATTATTCCAATAATCTATCTCGGTTTGAACATCATTCAGCTCAAGAATCGCACAATTAGCTCCATTTATAGATTGAGTAGGTATGAAATGCAGGTCCGTCCCTTCTTCTGGGTCAACAATCGAGGCATAGGTACTTACTGATTTCACCATTGGAGAGGTCTCTTTTGGGATTGAAATTTCTGCATTCACCTCCGGTACTTCGTCCACAATAGGAGGGGTTTCCCCCGAGGAATCTGAGTCAGGTTGTGTGCTCACATTTGGAGTTCTTTGTGGTCTCCCTCTACGGCCCTTTGCCATGGCAGCGGTCACCGGAGATATGGTCGGAAATCGCCAGAGCAATAGAGAGTGAAATTATATATATATATATATATATATATATATATATATATATATATATATATATATATAAAGATATTGCTTATCATGATTATTTCCTTTACTTTTACTAGTAGATTCGTTTCGTAATTTTTGTTCATGGATTATAATCTTACCATCCTATTTTCTTGTCAAAAAAAAGAAATTGAAAAACTATTAAAAAATTCAAGAAAATGGTCATTTTCCACTTTCCCCAACATGAGCATGAGTGTTCTAATGCTATTTTGACCGCTTGAATAATTTTTTTGCTTGATTAATTCATTGTGTAGGAAAATGAGAAATTTCGAGTGTGATTAATGAAAGGGTGAATGGTGAGACTTGAACCCTTTTAGAGTATTTTAGGTTTCTTTCCAATATGGTTGATGAGGTTATGGACTTGCTTGAGTAGATGCCCAGGGATAGTTATGCATTTGAAAAGATTATTTGTGCTTCTGGGGTGTCCTTTCTTGATCCATGTGCCTTTCATGCTAGACCATTGTATGAGGAACAGTTTGTGACTCCTTGTTCTCCTCTTACTTCCATTCCTCAATGTGTCCCTCGTACATGTAACTCTTGCTATGAATTTGCTCATTCCTCATTTTACTTTTTGAAATGATTTAGAAATATGATGAGTGCAATTTTGATGAGAAAGAGCACATGTTTGAGGAGACTCCTTCGGGGAAGTCATGTGAGGAGGTTATAGTAGAGGTGTCACCCAGTCTTGAACCTATTGGTCCTACATCTCGTGCCTCACTTTGGTTAGTCCTTACTCCATTTTCTTATTCACAAGCCTCCCCTTCCCTTGAGTATTCTGCTGCCAAGTCCATGGATGATTATGTGAAAATTACCCTCAATGATGATTGGGGCCATTCAGATATTGAGATAGAACTTTTTTAGGGGAGGGTTACTGAGTTTAATAGGTCCCTAAATAACTATAAATGCCATAATTCCTTAATTGATCCTTACTATTTATACCTAGATATGCCTAAGAAAGTTGCACGGATTCCCTTGTTCTACTATTTATTAGACTTTTCTAAGGCTTTGGACAAATTGAAGACGGAATTTACCATTACTGTTACATTTTCATTGGTGTCCGCTTACCGGCACTTGTTCGAGATGTATGTGAGTGCTTATTATAAGCTTCTTCGAGTTCTGACCGCATTGGAGTGAGATGGTGGGATCTTGAATAAGGAGGAGTGGTAGATGCTCCTTAGACTACTCTTATCATCCACTAAAAGAGGCATAGTTGCAGTACACTCAATACTGGACTTGGTATTGTTGTTCTGCCTTTCTATATAATTATTTATCTTTTTTTCTTCTTTTTTTCCTTTTTATTTTTGTGAGGCTCATTTTCCCTCAATGCGAAAATTATGTGATTTTGGTGTGGGGAGGGGAGGTCATGCCTCCAATTTTTGAAAAAGAAAGAAAGAGAAGAATTTTTGGAAAAAAATCAATAAAAATTTCTATTTTTGTGTGATTCTAGGGAGTTTTACTATCTTGATTAACTTTGACCCCTTATGACTTAGTGTTAAATTGTGTATGAGTATTATGTGCATGGTAGTCCTATATCTCAAGTGTGTCATTTCAGTCCACAGTTCTAACCTTGTGAATCCATTATAATTTTGAGTCCAATCCATATTTCTATATCACCATTTTCTTTGGATCTTATGCTTCCATGGTTGATTCTCCATTGGTCTTTTTGTATTATTCTTTGTTTTTATTTTTATTAAAAAAAACCAAAATAATAAAACATTAAAAAACAAAAATATAAAGAAAAAAATCTAAATAAAAATAGAGTCTTAGAGTCTGGAGTGACAAGTAAAGGTCTCAAAAGCAGTGATCAAATTATCAAAAATTAAACACCTGGGCATCAAAGTACTTTGAGACTCGTGCATGACCAATGAAAGAACATTAAGTGGTTCACTAACACTTTAGACACGATTCTGTAGATCACGTTGCATAAACTGATAGGTCTAAAGTCCTTGGGAGTGGATGGCGATTTTATCTTTAGGATGAGGGCAATAAAAGTATGGTTAAAACCCCTTGGGCTTGTCTTGCCAGTGAAAATAACATTAACCGCATACTTTCCCACAACATGCAAAAACATTTGGGAAAAAAGAGCGCAGGAATACCATTAGGGCCTCGGGCCTTTGTTAAATGCATTTGGTATAGGGCTTGTTTAATCTCTGTTGCATTAAATGGTGCTAGTAAGTTAGGACCTCATCACAATTTGAATATTACCAACAGTAAGGAGCTTCTAGAAGAAAAATGTCCTCTAATCCCTCTAATCCAACTTCATCCTCTAACCCAGTCCTCAGTTTTATCTTGAATTTGTTCGATGAAATTTGTGCTACAACATTGGGCGGCCTTTTTGTGGAAGAAACTAGTGCTTCAGTCTCCTTTAGGAATCCATACCTCCCTACTCCTTTGTAGCAACATGAGTTCTTGTTGGGCTTTCAATTCCTTAACTTGGTCATGTAAGCTATTCATAAGAGATAAGTTCTCCTCTATGGGCTCTAGTATCTGCATCATCTTCAAGTCCTTAATTTTATACTTAATCTCATTGTGGAGCCCTGGAGTGAGGTACCTTATTTATAAGTAATATCAATGCACACATCATTTAAAACATCCTTCCCGTCACCATCTTGAAATCTCCTCTAGCTTTTTGTGACCTAAAGCTCGTAATTTTTAGGTCTCATCCATGCCTTCTCGAACCTCCAAATTCTCTCCTTTTGTCTCTTCTCTTTTTGCACAAGGGATTTCTCGGTTAAACACATTTCCACTAAAAGAGCATGATTTCTCCGTGGAAGATGCTTCACTTTGTTCCAAGGAAACACACGAGTCCATTCATCATTAGACGAAAAACGGTCAACGCACTCTTGGACTTTCTCCCCATTTTCTCTATTACTTGACCATGTGAACATGTTACCCCTAAAATCAAATTCTCTAAACTTAAAAACGCTCACAGCCCCCTGAACCCATCGAGGAGACCCTAACATTTCTAGTTCCTGCCTCACTTATCTTCATGCTATAAGATTACAAAATCCATAAGACAAAGCTGAGGAAATATTCCTCATGTTAAGTGATTTGAGAAGGTTCCAAGTCTTTATTTTATCTTCATCATCCGGGTACCTATAAACACATGTCATCATCCACAACACATCCCTTTCTCTTTGCTCATGAACCATATCAACATAGTTTAAATTGCAATACTTGAACACTAAATTTAAATTGCTCTTCTAAAAACACACAACCCATCCACTTCTCTCTCTATGTGCCCCAATAGTCAATAATTATTTTATTATCAAAACCCGGTTGACACTGAATCAAGTCAATCTCTCAAGTTTTAAGCTTTGTCTTTAAGAGAAAGACAAGTCAGGATCCTAATCATGGATAATCCGGTGAAGGGTCCAAACAGTATTGCGGGTTCCGAAGCCAACGGTAGCTCCAAGTGAGCACGATCATAGTTTCAAGTAGAGCTGATGATCAATGACTGCCACTACAGTATCAAACACATGCTCAAACATATGAGCCTCTTATTTCTTGGTGGACACAAAATCAATCATCTCCTCATCATCCACATTACATTTGTCACTAATATCTCTAATAGGAGTTGTTTCCTTCTTATAAACGTCCTCCTCTCGATGAGCTCTATACTAGACACTCCTGCTTTTCTTGCTACCATGTTTGTTCTAACTAGAAGCTAAGTTATTGGAAGCTGATGTCTAACTTTTTTAGTTACACTCTTGCCTTTCCGCTACACCCCTTCTTTGTGGCTACCTACCTCCCCTTCACCATCAATAAAGTCCACCTTGAAGAGACTCTCAACTACCCCCTCCACACTAGGTTCAGATTTGTCTTTTCACATTGGTTTTCGACTAAATATTAGCTCTCAAACCACCAATTCATTCCCCTTTGCAGAATCCAAGGCCTCCTTACTCCCAATCCGCTAAGGTCAGGCTCTCATGCACTCACCATAAATATAGTTAACCCTATCTTTTTCCTCATCGCCCTAGTCCTCACAGTCTTGCTCCACATGCCCTACCTTGTCATAAAAATAATAGATATTAGGGAGCTTCCCATATTAAGCCCGAAGTGAAATTCCCCTACCACCTTCCACCTCAAGTGTGACTTCATCCATGAAAGGTTGTCTGAGGTCCATAAGTACTTTAGCCTTAGAGACTTTACCTATCCTATGAGACTTGAATCATCACTCTTTACAAAGACACCAATGGAGTTTCCTAGCTCCTTAATGCTCTCTAGCTTCCACCTCTTAAACAGCAGGTCATAGATTTGTACCCAAAATAGAGCATAGGTGAGTTTTCCTACCATCTCAAAAGGCTATGGACCCCCAATCATTGGTTGTAACACCACTACATTCTTACCAAAAGTCCATGGTTCCTCTTCTAAAATCTTATCAAAGTCCTTCCAATCTGTAAACTAGAATAGATAAAGGTTTATTCCAAATTCTTTTACCTCAACATCATGCCTAGGATTCCAAATCATTGTCATAATATTCATGAAGGCTAAGGAATTGAATTTCCAAGTGGTTCATTATTTTCCCCGTAAAGCAAAGTGAAAGTTCTTTTTCATTTCGTCCAACTCCTCATCTTTCTCCCATCGCACAAGTTTTTCCATCTCCTTCCTATTCCCTTTGTCTTGTCTATCTGTCATACTCCCCATACCATCGTTTGCAGTCAAGAATGACCGAACTCATCAAAAAAAGGTCAGGTAATTGTGAAACCCTAGAAACCCTAGGATGAGACTCTCACATGACCGAAACCCTGGGAGACAATTCTAGAATTATTGAATATTTAGGGAGGAGAGAGTAATTTGAGCATTGTCAACTAGTGACTTTGTGAAGATTATACTCACTTTTCCACTCTTTTATAAATTGCTTTATATGTTGACTTGTGGTTAAACAAGCAAAGGTAATATGTATAGTTAGTGTGTATGATGACAATCACAAAGTCACAAAAAACATTGGTAACATGACTTTAATTTCTACCAAATGGATATGCTTACCTTGCTATATATTGTGTTGACTTTTATGTATTATTTTGTTGGTTTGGTTTCCTGTTTTTCCTCTACTGTTTTTATTTTCCTGGTAAACTAATGCTAAATATATTGAAATAGGGTTCTTGTTTTCTCAATGTTGTTCTTTAATTTACTATGCATTACAAACTCCAAAGCTTGAGACTCAAGGAATGAGAATTGAAAGGAAGTACCACATTATTACACATTTCTACCCGCATATATTAATTAAAGAATCAATACTATTTTCAAGTACTGAAAACCACCCTACAATTGCTATTGCCAATTGCACGAGAAAGTTGAGTTGCCTTTTCTTTTTCCGTCCCTTTTTCTGGGGTGAAGGGGGGATAAGGATTTGATTGACCTCTATAACCTAATCAAAAATCTCTCATTGGTCTTAGAAAATGGAAAAACTGTTCCTTAGGTTCTAAAATCCAATTCTATAGATACCCCAAACGTTCTATCTAATCTAGGTGTGGATGAATGGGCGTAATAGATTTACCCCTGAATTACAAAGTGGTTGATTTCATTAAACTCGGGATTGAAAATGGTTGATGACCTACTATGCCACATAAAGCAATAGCCGTTTAGAGAATTTCTACTATAACCTACCATAGTTTCAACTAAAGTAAACCCCTGTTAAGATAGTAAAACTATCACTACACTCTATTTTTTCATGCCCTACAAAAGTAGGACAAAAGTGGCATTGCTGTGACATAACGTGCAATGAACTCGTAGTTGTAAAATAAGAACCAAAACCGGCACTGAAAACGACTACGATATGAAATAGAGACAATCATAAGATAAAGAGGCAAGGTCAGTGGAACTAATACATGCCAGCAACGCAAGGATAGACAAGCTAGATCTACAATTAAAGCAGTAGATAAAGGAATGAATCTTCCATTAATTGCGTTAGTTCCTTCCCACTATATTAGGTAGGTTGAAGACATAAAAGTAAAACTAAACAACACAACTGTGACCTCTCATCAGATTAGATTAGCTGAAATAAAAATCAAAATCTCAAGGGAGGGGAGACAAAAGGAAAAAATGGGCAGGTTCATACTAAATTGAGAACTGTAGGCTTGAATTGTGTTATGAAACAAGCTGAATTGGTCCTTGGAGTATAAATTTGCTAGGTTCGTGATGTAGCTAAACAAAGCTACAAATCCATAATTATTTCAACCTAACTCGACTCACTTCTTTACTCAGTTTGTGCTAAATGGGATTTGGGTGTTCAACGATATGGGCTACCCTAGTTTGACCAAATGTATTTCGACTGTGTTTAGTTCGGAAAAATTATCTTTTCGGAAAATCATTTTCAAGGAAAATATATTCCCAAGAAAAATGATTTTTCACTTGCATTATCTGCTGTTTGGTAGAATGGAAAACCATTTTCTTTCCACTTCATTTTTTGCTGCTCGGTAGAATAAAAAAACCATTTTTCAAGATAATAACTTCCAATTCTTTTGTACTAATAGGCTAAGCTAATAGATAACCAGTCCACTTAGTCATGAAAGAGGCCTTAGAATGTCGTAATACTATCTTTGTTCTCCTTAGCCAAAGAGAGAGAGAGAAAAAAAAACGAGGATACATAGGGTTAGGCAAATGAGAAATACAACTTCATTCAACTATTCTCCTTGAATTTTTCAACCCAAATCCTTTTCAGTTTGTCGCTCTTCGCTAGAAAGCCCTTTGCAAGGTTTTCATGGATCAAAAGCACTACCCTAAAAGTCCTCTTCAAAACCTTCAGTTTTCATCACTTCTTATAAACAACGTCGATGTCGAGCTTGGATTCAAATATTTTTTACAAAGACATGGCGACTTCTACCATTTGAATGGAGATATTTTGAAGTTCCAAATTGTCATCACAGGTTCTTTTTCGACTTTTTTTGGATTCCAATCACACACATAAAGTCAATTGTTTATCATTTTATTTCATGAACTTGTCATCACTACCACCTTTTCTTATAGATTCATAGTTCCATTTAACTATATCTCAACATCATCAAACAACTTGGCACCACTTCTTGGAGCGACATCCTTTCCATCCACAAGGCCATTTCATCATACGTATCAATTTTTCTTATTTACATACTTCTCAGGAGTTGGATCCTCCTGTTAAACAACTACTTTTTAAACCATATAATAAGAGAATGCATATGATCACAGTAGAGCTAAAGCTACAATCCAAGTCAAAACTACCCAACTGGATACCCTAGGGATCACACAAACTACTATAGACTAGCAATACACTAACAAATATCCAAGTCATCCATAAGACCATATGAGATAGATAAGTTGCTCAATGACTATTGTTTGATGACAATGAGCTCACTAAACCAGTAAAAATATGTCTTTAGTTTCAATTAATAGCTTCACAGTAATTAGGTAACATATAATCGACATACCTCAACATAGGCATTGTACACATCGGGTGACATACGAATCATCCTCATATTTTCATCCCACCCACAGCTAGATTGGTTTCAAAGTTTGGCTATGAAGCCCGAGCAGTTTTCACGGTTCTTAGGTAATTGTCAACACGAACTAGTAGACATTTGACATTGAATTTCTTTGGTATCGTATTCAGTGCTACAACAAAGGAATTAGACTTGAAATTGTTGTTTGGTCGATTCTCCTTTTTAACCTCATCGACCAAAAACCTAACTAGTTCCTTTGACATTGTCTTTGACCAATGGAATTGAGTTTTCTTATCCTTGCTAACGTCTTTCATTTTCCTTTTGTCCATATTGTAATAAGAAAACTGAGTACAATACAAGCAATAAGAAAGAAAGAACACATTAATAACACAAATGGCAGTGAACACTGCTTTGGGCAGTAGAAAACACAAAAAAAAAAAGCAAAAGTCTTTTTCTGAGCAAAGTAGCGACAAAAGAGTCTACAAGCTATTAAAAAATGAATGATATACAATACATTATAGTCTGTAATCTTCCTAAGTGTCTACCAATATGAGCAGAACTAAGTACACCAATTCTTAATCAAATATCAACACCTATAGATGCCAAAAAAAAAGTATATTAGTCGTTAACAGTAAACTAACATTAAATATAAATATCTGAAAATGGAAATCTGATCCAATAACATACCCAAGAGAACACTAGACAGCTTGATAAGCTTCATAATCTTACCACATTACATTTGTTGTACCATCTCTCTTTGTTTTCCATGCTAGATTTTCTTATTGCTTTTCTCTTCGTGAGAGTAGTGGTCTCTGAATATCACGTAAGAACTCCCAATCCACCATTCTCATGATTTGGTCATTTACATCAATACCACTAAGAAAATTGTGTAACACACAACACAAAAGTAACATTCAGCTTGAATCTAGAGCTTCCAAAATGGCTTTGAATCCAACGCATGAAATTGCTTTTTTAGCAACCCAAATGCTCTTTCTATGCTAATTCTCGCAGAAGAATGCTATAGATTGGACAATTCCTTACCATTCATTGGAGGGGAGCTCTCATCGAACTCTTTAAGATAACAATGAACTTTCTTACATTGGGGGAGGAAGCCTTTTCGGATAGCATAACCATAATCCAGCAAAAAACATCCTCGTACAAAAGTTTAAAAGTTTCATAAGAGAAGACCCCATAAAACAAAACAAACTTCTAAGCCATACCTTCCGGAGCACGAAATCCTCTTGGTAGTGCATTATTTTGTACTCTAGAATAATGTGCTGATCCTTCTCAACCGCCTAATACATATGTTAATTTAATATCATCAAACGATATGGCAGCCCAGACATTTTGGGATAATGTACCTTTTCTATTCCTATACCTATCCTGATCTTCAATTGGAATAGATGCACTCATATGACTCCCATCTAAAGCTCCAATGCACTCCTCAAGCCATAGATAAAATCTAGAGTTATTCAAGATTTTGGAAGGGGATAAAGAGCTAGGAGGGCACACGAAATTAGGATATAATTTTAAGATGGCTCCTAAGTATGTGAAAATAGCTACAAATAGTCCAAGTAGAATGCAAAAAAATCTTCCTCTAATCACCCTAAGCCTTACATTGCAACCTATTAAGTGAAGAAACATTAGAACTTGAGCTCTCACACTCATATGCTTCGTGTTTACAAGAAGTGCCCTCCATTAAAGCATTTCACACAATTTAGAAAAAGAATCAGGCCTCATTCGAATATAATCAAGACAATGACTATCCTCACAATACAAAATGCTATTGATGTAACTCTCTCGATCGACATCTGTTGTATAAAAAAAATAACTCAGGTGCACAGCGTAATAGTAGCTAGCAACTTATAAGTATGGGTTGCATCCACAGGGAACATACTTTCAACTACCAGAACTAATCAATCCACTAAATCTAGAGAAATCAAAGTTATAGCTTTGGATATAAACTAAGAGAATGATAACCGTTAAAGAATTGAATAAGGTAGCACAATAGTAAAACACCTAGGTTGGAGTTAACAATAGGATTATCCTAGCGAATCAATTACTAATCCCATCAGACAAACCCACGCATGCATTATGAGTGGATAGATTGTCAATTAAGTCCATCCCCTCCTCTCAAGGTTCAAAGACTAATCCTACAACTATAGTCACCTATAATCATGGGACTAAAAATTAGAGGATTATAATGTCTACAATCTCGAATCCTGAACCTAATTATTTTCATATTAAAATCCTAATTGTTTATTAAGTCATGCTAGGTAAAGGTTTTGACTTTCAATGCTCCCCTAAACCCTAATAATAATGGATGAATGTTGTCTCAAGCAATTCATCGAACATGTGGTGCACGTAGTAGAAATCATAAACTTAAGCAAAAGGAAAGTAAGGGTTTGGGGCTAAATCATGATTCAACTACACATAGGCCATGTTTGGCAAATAGCTTTTTGGGTGCAAAAAGAGCTTTTTAGGAGTATTAGCTGTTTGAATTTGGTCAAAAAGCTCTTTAGGGTGTTTGGTTGATTAGCTTTTTAGATTAGCTTTTTATACCCAAAAAGCTCTTTTACAAAAAGCTCTTTGGGATAGCTTTTTCAAAGAGCTTTTTTACGTTTACTATTATAATGACCATACTAACCTTATAATTTGGACAAATTTACATTACATGTCATTCACAAATGATATTCCCGAATGTTGGATGGTATACTTTAAATATTTCAATTTTTTTTTTGAGACAAGAGTTGTGGATGGTCATGATGTTGAAGATAATGCTTTTAATTTTAACACTTTCTTAATTTAACAAATAAACTATGTTAGTCTTATATGATATATAAATATTTTTTACATCACATAATTTCAATTGCTATTAAAAAAGAAAACATTTAACATAAAAAATATATTTTGATGATAAGTACTAAAATTAGGAAAAAGTATAAATGTAATTTTATATATTACATAAGTCTTAATTCATAATTCATATCGAAAAGAAAAATAAATATCCAATGAAAAATTATTTTGTTAGAAAAATAATGAAATTGAGTAATGGACATAAGTGGAATTTTATCAAACAGCTTTGTTAGAAACAGCTAACTTCACCAAACACTTTTTTCACAAACAGTTAATGCAATCAGCTAAGTCAAACAGCTAATACAATCAGCTAACAGCTAATGCAATCAGCTGACAGCTGATTGCCAAATAGGGCCATAATCGGTTTTAACACCAACCTAAGTTGTGAGATTTAGACTAGAATCATATTTATAACAACAATCACAAAATCCAATTCAGTAAACATAACAAATGCAAAACCCTAGAACAACAAAGATGAGAGAAGAGAGAATTAAGAGAACAAACTTCAATTAATTGTTGGAGCAAAGGTAGAACAATCTTCAATGCTAGCAATTCAATCCAAAAATACTGAGGAAATCCCCTAGCAAAACCTTAAAAATTGCCTAAAAAAAGTGCTCCCAAAGGAAAACAAAAGATGTCCCAAAACTGTCCCCAAAAAACAATTAATTCGCGAAAAACTGGGGGATGCACGGCCATGCAAAAATACAAGGCCAGCGATGTAAAATTTCTGGGCATGAAGCACGGTCGTGCAAAGTGCATGGCCAGTTGTGCTACTTTGCAAGAACTTTTTGCCTCTGGTGCACAACCGGTCGTGCAACTCTTTAGCTTCAATTTCTGACTTACACAACCATGCTTACATGCATGACTGGCCATGCAAGTGTCTTCCCTTTGATTCCTTAAGCATTTGATCCATCCATTTGATCTTCGAACCTTGTTCCTTCCCATTACGTCACTCCTTGCTCCTTTTTGAGCCACTAAGCATCGAAACCCTCCTAATTAAGACCAATACTCCTACAAACAGAAGAATCAGTCAAAATAAGATAATTATGAGCAAAAAGGAATAAATTTTGTCAAATCTTCCACTATTCCTAGGAAATATATGGAAAAGGTTTGTGGAATTAAAGGGTCAAAATGGTGAAATTAGGGGTTTATCAACTCCCCCATGCTTATCTCTTGCTTGTCCCCAAGCAAGACTACTGTTGAATGATCATAAAGGAAGATGAACCTCTAAACACGTCCTCCTCAAAAAAGGGATGATAACTGACCGATTAAACAATCATGCATTAAAGGTTGCCTAATCGAGGTGTCCCAATTATTTTCAGTACAACACATACACCACTATCTATAAACTACTCTACCCAGATGCAACACGCCAAACACCGCAATATTGATTCACATAGTAAGACAAGATATTCCTCAAGATGTGATGAGCAAGCATAACCAGTAGAACCTCACTTTGGAATAAAATGGGACATTCCTCTCAATGTTAGGACTGTCAAATTTGGGTATGGTTAATACTCATACCAGTCATGCAAACTACCATATGCCTAGCAAAGCTCTCTATTCTCCATCACTCATGCAAAATTCAAAGATCTCAATCATGAGGACTTATAAAAAGGTTGTAATTGGGCTAAGGCTATAGGTGAGAAGGGGAATCATTATAGGAAAAGTGGAGTTACTAGCAACAAGACTAGGGATAGCAACACCTCCAGGACAATAAAAATTTGACTTGACACCTCCATTGAGAGTGAGATCAAATCCCACAAAGAAAACCATATAGAAGGAGTTGATCAGACTTATTGAATGAATCACCGTGCCAAACACTTATTCATAACTTCTCTTTTTCACTCTTTTTTTTCTTTCTTTCTTCTTTTTTTTTGCTTCAAATTTTTTTTTATCTTTTTTTTCGAGAAGCAAGCACAAAAGGTGTGAATGACATGGGAAAGATAAACCCTTAATGGATACTCCTTCAAATCAAACACCACCATTGGAAAACACCTAGACAAATGGAACAATCCCTAAAATATACCCAACTAAATATAGAAGTGTTTTGCTCTACTAGACTTTGGCTAAGGTGTGAAGATTATGCATCGGCCAAAGGTGTAGTGAATAGGGTGCAACAAAAAACAAGGAAAGGCTCAAAGGGTTAGTAAGAGGAATAATTGATATCAATGGGTGACTTTTAGGCTCATGTGGTTAAGCAAAACAAATGGGGCGTCAATCATGTTAACATATTGCACATACTAAAAGTGATGTCGAAGAGAAATATGCAAGTTCTAGAGATGCATTCATGGATGAGTCGTACAAGAAAGCAACTATGAGATTATATGTAGGGAGTAGTCATTAGGCTCAACATCTCGCAGGTCATTCTACCACAATCAATGCAACTCACTTAAAAATGCCACATATCGAGGTCAATCATATTGAACTACTTGAATCTCTAGGGTAAGTGGCGCACAACATAGGGCAAAGCAATTTAAGATGGTTTTGTCAACACAATTTCATAAAATTTACACCAAGACAGACCATGCCTCAACACATAATCCATTCAATCAATCAATTAGAACCCCCTGCATAATCATCATATGAGGAGTTTTCACAAACTCGGGGGCAATCTATTCAATTTTTCTCAAATTTTCAAAGGCAATAAACCTAACTAAGAGAGCAATAAAAAGACATATAGGATAATGAAGAGGAGGGTAGGAAGTGGTACCTGGAAAGCTTATAAATGCCCAACTCGATCACTTCTCCTCTTATGATGCAAGATTTAACATATATCCTCTAAGCTATATGGCCAACTAAAATAAAAAGGAAAAGCGCAAGGACAACCTAGCAAAAGTACTTGAAGTTTTATCTATATGATGTAAATATAAGAGATGCCATTCAAACCCCACAAAAGTCCATAATTTCAACAAAAGAGCTACAAGCTCATCCCCCCATGTTTGAGATTTTCATTGTCCTCAATGAAAAAGACATACAAGAAGAACAAGAAAAAGGGAGAACTCATGATACAAAGGGTGAAATAGGAGAGCCGAATGAACAAAAGGAATGGCATTTTTATTTTATTTTTGTTTAATTTTATTTTGGGATAAATAAATGATTGGGTTGCTTGTCAAAAAGTGCTTGGTTTAGGTCCTTAGCTTGACTCTTATCTTAGATGGTAAAAAACAATGACTGGGGAGGTGGACTAATGGTGTAATGGAGTGTTGTTGTAGTGTCCACTCCCACCCTAGTGCGATTAAAAGTGCCACCAAGGCTAGCTGGGTTTGGTGGATGAAGATCAGGAAAGGTTACAGAACTCATATAGGGTCCTCCATCATTCCCATCAAACACCTTGACCCGAGGAATAGTTGTAGAAGTGGCAGAACGCATAGAATCTACAGGAGATGGGTGAATAGTAGGGGCTATAAATGTTGTATGTGGAGGGAAATAGAAATCTATCTTCTCCCCACAACTGAAAGACATGGTGCTAGCCTGCACATCAACTACCATCCTAGCACTAGCTAAAAATGGCCTCCCTAAAATGATAGGGACCAGGGAGTTCTCATCCATATTCATGATAATGAAATCGCATGGGATGACGAACTTACGCATCTAAACTGAAACATCCTCCAGAAGACATAGTGCTAGCTTGCACATCTGCTAGTTATACGCTTATGGTGGTGGGTGTCAGGTTTAGTAGTTTAAGCTTTTGGCAGAGAAAGAGGCATAAGGATCACAGTAGCTCCCAAATCACAAAGGGCTCTTTTGATCTACATATCCCCTATGCAGCATGGATGGAGAAGCTAGTAGGATCCTGCAGCTTTGAAGGTGACCTGCTCTATAAGATTACATTACAGGCTTCTCCAATAGGAGCCAGTAAAACGTCTCCAGGCTTTCCTTTCTCGGAAAGAATCTCTCTTAAAAACTCCAGATAGTTTGGAGCTTTCTTGAGAGCCTCCAGGAAAGGGGCATTGACATAGATCATCATCAGCACATCGAGGAATCTCATAAATCAGGGCTCAAGCTTGGATAACTTAGACCATGCTACCCTCTGGGGGAAAGAGATAGGTAGCTGCTGGGGGTGCACTGGGGTTGAAGGAATAATCTTCCTATTAGTACTCAAATCTCTTCTTCCTTCCTCCCCCTCTGTTCCTGCAGGGTTAGGAACTGAAACTATCTCCTGGAGAAGCATCATGGGACTCTCCTGCAACCCCTCTCCTATCCCATAAATGTCATTGATATGATCCCTAGGGTTAGCCTCAGCCTAACCTAGTAGATGCCCTTGAGGCCAAGACATATGACTGACCTCCTTAGCTATCTAGGCGATCTAGGTATCCATCGACTTCTAGTGAGAGGCCATAGCATCAAACTTGGAGGTTAGATAATTGATCGACTCACCAAGAGCTTCATTAGTCTTGGTTTGGTTCACTATAAAACACTCTAAGAGATTCTCCAAGTTGGACTTGGGTTGAGGAGGTTGAGGGAAAGGGTTGTAGCGAGCTCTATATTGGAAACTAGGCAAGTTCATAAAACTTTGGGGATAAGGGTTGGGGTTCTTGTAGAGAGGATTTGGGTGACTCTTCCAACCTTGATTGTAGGCAGTGGAGTGAGAATTATTCTATGGTGGGGGGTTAAAGTTATGCAGAGCGTTATCATGCTCAATGGTAGAGGGTACATTGTAGCACTCAACAGGTGCATGACCTTGCACACCACAAGTCTCACAAATGACATAAACTCCCATTGATGACCCCGAAGAACTACCCATAATGGGAGGAGTACTCACTATGTCAAGTCGCTGTGCCAAGGCGTCCACCCTGCTGGCTATATGTGTCACAGCATCGACCTTATACCAACCACTACTCCTCTTTGGGGTGTCTCTCTTACTCGATTAATGGTAATTGTTGGAAGCCATCTCTTCCAACAGAGCCTTTGCCGCTTCTATGGACTTTTGTATGAGAGCGCCTCTTGTTGCAGCATTTATTGATATCTTCACTAACTGTTCTAGCCTATTATAGAATGTTTGGACTAACAGCCAATTAAGAACACCATGATGGGGACACTACCGCTAAAGGTCCTTAAACCTCTCCCAAGCATCATATAGGGACTCCCCACCTTGCTGAGCAAAGGAAGTGATGTATGTCCTCAGCTTTATAGTCTTGCCAGGTGGTGTCATACTAGCATTCCTTATTTTTATGATTAAGCTGACTGTCTTGCCTTTTTGACATTATAAAATTATATTTTATTAACTATATAAATTGAATTTTTATTGATGTACTTATGTGAGCAATAATTTTGTTAAAAAGAATGTTATTATTATTATTATTATTATTATTATTATTATTATTATTATTATT
>JACYFF010031954.1:84016860-84028019 GCA_017589665.1 Selenicereus undatus | reverse complement strand
TATTATTATTATTATTATTATTATTATTATTATTATTATTATTATTACTATTAGTTTTGAAAATTTTCGATGATTTTTAATAAGCGCTAATAAGGATTATTAATAGGTTCTACATCGAGTAGATTCCCGAACATGACTAGACTGCCAAGCTTTGGGATTAGTCTCGTTAAATACTAGACCATGCCTCATCATCTGGAATGAATAAATTGACGAGCGATTGTATTACCGGCTTGAATTTAAACTAAGAGGCACGAGATTGAGCTAGTAATATTAGTTGAATATGGCAAGCAACAAAACAAAACAAAAAAGGAGAAAAGGGGTCGAGGCCCCGCTTCTTTGCAAAAAACAGAGGGCAAAAGGGGGGTTTCTTCAGGGGTTTCTCGCGACGCCCACTCTGTGGACCACCACAGAATAGAAAGAGGGGGGCTGCCGGCAGTCGGTAGTCGTGCCTTGCGCTGCCGCCTAGCACCGTGGCCACCTCCGCAACCCACCACAATTAGAGAGAGAGAGAGACACTGCGTGAAAGAGCGAGGGGAGCGAGATGGGGCTCAAGGAACGGTGACTGGGCATAATTCTGGCAACTAGGCATGATTCTGACGACCACTAGTAGCAGCAACGTCAGTAGCAACGAAAATGGGGCAGAAACCAGATCTGTGTGGTTGCTTCGGGTCTGAGTCTAGAGACAAAAGGGGGAATTTTCGGGTTCGTGAGCACTCAAGTCAATCTCAAAAGCCCTTAAAACGGGTCCTTAGCTTGGAATCGAGATGGTTGTTTCTCTCCTCCTAAATTATTACTAATTTCCAATGAATTTTACTGATCTTAGTTTATGCATGTTAGAATCCTAGTTAATAGTCAGTATTTGGGAATTCAAAGCTAAATTGAGTAATCATGGTAACAACACTAATTTTGCAATATTTGTGTAAGACCTGCATTTTTGTTTTCCGTTAAGCTAACTGTATTACGTTTTTGCGTTATAAAATCGTATTTTTAGTAACTGTATGAGTTAAATGACTATCGATGTACTTTTGGGAGTTATAATTTTATTAAAAAGGGATTATTATTATTGCTATTATTGATTTAAAGTCAATTCGTGCTATTTGCGCCTTCAAATCCTATCGATAATTTAATTTAGTCGTTATTCGATTCATTTAGTCGTTTCCCGAGTACGATTAGGTTGTCAACCTTAACATTAGTTTTGAGGTTTAATATATCAAACCTAGATAGATTCGGAAATGAATAGTTCATCGAGGATTATAGTATCGATTTGGGTTTAGAGTTCGGGATACGAACTAAACTAGCGGTGCTTGTTATTAAACAGCTTGAAATAAAAAGAGCGAGAAGGGAGGGGTATTTTGGTCATTATGTGCAAGGCCTTTTCTTTTACCTCCTTCACACGACCCCCACCCCCCTGATAGCTTTCTCTCTCCTCTTCTCTCTACTCTGCATCTTCTTCTTCCTCCTCCATCACCATGCCCGACCACGAAGCTCCTAAAGCCCTAATTTTCGGTCAGCCCAACTCAAAAATCCCTGGATTTTGCCTCCCCATCATCCAAAGAACCCTTTGATGTAAAATCTAGGCAAAATCGGAGACAAGCCACCATGATTTCGGTTGAATTGGGCTACGATTCAAGCCCCAAATGCAAGCCAAAGTTCAGCCATGCAATCCCGTTTCTAACTACCTTGAATCCCCTCTAAATCGAGTTTAAAATTGCAACTTCAAGCATCAAGTCAGTGAGTGAGAGTTTGGGTTGAAATTGGGTTCGATTTACATGAATTGGGCACGATTTGGGGGTCCGTTTTGTGTGGGTTTGGGCACATGATTGCGGCAAATTCAAGTGTGGTCTAGTCCAGTCGAGTGGTCAGCAAGCTTAGGTCAAGGAATCAAATTTTTCCCAGCACTCAAGGTTGAGCCCAGAGCCCTCGAATGAACTTCTAGCTTGGATTGAGGTGGGTGTTCCTCGCCTCCTAAATTAGTATTAATTACGAAACATTTTAACATAACCGATGATTTATGTTTAGTTAATTTCATGGATTATGTGATGAGAAACTATGCATGTTTAGAATCGATTCGAATATGTTAAGTTTATACATGCCTAGAGATTTAATTCGAAGTGAATTATGCATGTTTAGCTTGGATTCGAACCTAATCAGTTAATTGATGCCTGAAGATTTAATTCAAAGTGAATTATATATGTTTAGCTTCGATTCGAATCAATTTAGGTAATTTATGCCTGAGATGTTAATTCGAAGTGATTTATATATGTTTAGCTTTGACTCGAATCAACTTAGTTAATTCAAGCTGGAAGCTTTAATTCGAAGTAAAGTATGCATGTTTAGCTTAGATTCGAACCCAATTAGTTATCTCAAGCTCGAAGATTTAATTCGAAGTAAAGTACACATGTTTAGCTGAGATTCGAACTTAATTAGATAATCCAAGCTTAAAGTTTTAAGTGGAATCATGCCTGGATACTAATTTCGAAATGAATCGTATGTGTGTAAAATCAATGTATATGAATGTTTAGTCATTCCATGACCATTTATGAACTTCGAAATGAATTGTATGTGTTTGAAATCAATGCATATGAATGTTTAGTCGTTCCATGACCGTTTATGAACTTTGAATTGCATTGTACAAGTTTAAAATCGACATATATAAATGCTGAGTCATTCTATGGTCATTTATATGCTTAAGTATCCCATAATGGCTTACTAACTCCGAAGTAAATTATAAATGCTTAGAGCCCAATCGTGTTTGAATTGATAAGTAAAGTGCTATAGTTTTATATGTGGATGTGATGGTATCTATGCATACGTATGCTTGCTGTAACGCACCACTCAATGGTGCTGCTTACCCAGGTGAGTACCTAAACCTTACCTTTTCATAAACTAGCATGATAATATGTTATGATTAATAAATTATAAAACCGAGATGGCAGTTGGATGGTTTGAGGAAGAACTATGAGTGGTTCGAGGTCTTTGTGGTACGGTGCTTGTGAGGAGGGAGTCTAGGTTGTAAATTAACCGCAATTATGTGGATTGCGAGGCCGTGTGTGGCTCATTGTATTGTTGAATTGATTATGAAGTGCTTAAATGTGATACATGTGGACCCCCTTCCCTTCGATGTCTTCGAGAATTGCATTATGTGCATAAGGGTGAGTTTTTCAAAGAAGGATTTCATGTTTTGAAATGATAGTAGCCATAACTATTAGTGCATAATGACCTATTTTAACTAAATGAATACAGTTTTGGGAGTGAACTCGCTTGAACGGGGGAATCCCTAAAGAGTTTTACAAAGGCGTGAGTTACATGATAAGGATTTCGCTGCGAGAGGCGACAAACTTATTAGTTGTTATGACCAATTTAAATGGCTAAGATAAGTGCTTAGGGACAATAGATGGGAGTGAACCTACTTGAACGGGGGAATCCCTAGCTTAGGGAGTAATCCCTAGAGACCCTGATGAGGGTTAAAGTCCAAAAGTTAGTTGTCATCCCGGGAGTAAGAGCTTAGTGTGAGTTAATCTCATTGGGGTTGAGTGTAGATCTCTCCTAACCAGCACTTTATGATGATCTTATGCCCAGAAGTAGTTTCTTATCAAATGAGAAAAGCAATTGGCGTTTCGCCCTTCTAAGTATTTCAGAAAGAAAGTTTTTGAGGGTCATTATGAGACCAAGATGAAAGAGATTCTTTCCAAGAAAATGAGGCTCAAGAGCCTAAGAGAAGAGTTTTTATGAGCCTCAAGAGGCTAAATAAAATGTTTTCAGTAAAAAAGAAAGAAAGCTTTCTGTGTATGACATGTGCATGTTCTAAGTATAACTTATGAATGAGATACTAAGTAAGATAAGAATATGAAAAGAAAGTCTTATGAGCATATTCATGCATACCTTATGAATGCGATTTGACTGAGACTTGAAATGTGTATGTCTTATGCACCTCATATGAATGAAATGCCAAGAAAAGTATGATTATAAAAAGAGATAGCCTTATGTGCACATCATGTGAATAGGGTTTCATGCATAGTTCGAATAGAATGCTAAGAAGTTATGTTTGCGAACTAAAATGCTAAGAAGTTATGTTTATGAAAAAGAAAGTCTCTGTGCTTAGCCTCGTCACTTGTTTAAGTGTTTGACTGCCTGTTAGTAAAGAAGTTTGGTCATTTAGAGACCTAGAAATGTGTTTGAGTGCTTAAAGTCAAGTTTATGATTAGTAATGTTTCCATAGGAATTTTATGAATGCCTAATATGATAGTAAAGTATGAATACATGATATGTGACTAGTAAAGATATTATTGCCTGCAACGGTTTTGGTTTTAAGGGGGTTGGGGGACACTCACTGAGCTTATGGTTGCTCATCCCACTACTCTTTCCCCTTTTCCCCAAGGTTTTCTTTATGACAGAAAAAAGTTGAGTCAGCTATGTCGAGACAGAATCTATTCCCGCTTGCAAGTTGTCATGTGTGCCTACCTACGTCTTTAATGAAGTCTTGTGAAGTTTGTAAACGTTTGTAAATGTTTGTAAACAAATATTCTAGTTCATGTAATGCATATTGTTTATGAGTCACTCTGTATGGCCATATCAGCCAACCATCTAACGAGTTAGATGTCTTCTTGGTCAAAGTTAGTTATGTTTTGGAATGTAAACCCCATACTCCAGTTGTGTGAACCATTGAGTTGTATCCTTCGTTTCTTCTTTATTCATGAACTATTCTGTTTGGTGTACTCCAAGCGAGTGGCTCGTTGAGTTATGAACTCCGGCGTGTAGCCGTTGAGTTTTTTTTAAATGTTTTACACTTCCGTTGATTTGCAGGGATTTATTGTAAGGCTTTTAGACTGCAAACGGTCAGTTTTTAGGGGAAACTCTATCCATTTCATCCAAGAATTTAAGTAAAAAGTTAAGAAAACATAACGTTTTCGGCCCTAGGGGCTGGGGGTGTTACAATTTGCATGTTGAGTTGATGCATGGTTCTAACTAACCGGCCTGTTGGAGATTAGTGGAAAATATAATGTCGCTTTAAAATTGCTATTGAATCAGTTTATTATGCCTAAAACCTGTTTTAGAGGTTGCATGTGAGCATTATGCCCTGAGATTGCTAACCGGATGATTTGAGGTATTATAGAGCAAGCTGAATTATATTTAAATGTCATTATTAGATCAGATTGGATCCATTTAAATTTTGTTTTTGGCTATCAGCATGAATGTTATGCTTATGTATGATGGTTTCAAGTGCTATTGGTTCGCTTATGGCAATACTGAACCGATCTTGGTAGTTGGATGGCTTAAGGTGGAACTAATGAGGGATTCGAGGTTCTTGTGGTCGGTGTTGTGAAAGGAGGGAGCTTGGGTTTGATATTGACCACAATCGTGTGGATTGCGAGGTATATGTGATTGATTTTTGAACTTAGACATCTTTAAAAAGGATTGTTAAAGGCTTGTTTTCATAATTGCAAGTGTTTTGAATATTTACCAGTTGCCTATTAGTTTGTTAAGACATTTGGAGCCTAAAAGATTCTAAATCGTTGAACTACTTAGTGAGTGACTCAACTGAATAGTTGATAGGTTTAAGAAGTTAAAAAGCAAACGAGTAGCGATTTCGAAAATGTTTGAAGGCTTAAGTTTGTTCATATCCCCTTCTTGTGTTTAAAAGTATTGAAACGAACTGAAAAATGTCAACTGAAGATGTCTATTACGAAACTAAGTTTGAAATATATGCGAGCTAAGTACTTTGAGTTTTGAATGTGTTTCAAATTACGAGTTAGTAACTCCATTACCATTTTAAGAGGTTTTCAAGTTGAGTTATAAAGTGTTGAATGTGTTACGTGCAAGCCCCTCCCCTTTAGGTCATTAAGGTTTATCTTGTGTATAAGGTGAAATTTTGTAAAAAAAAGGTTTTTGTGGTTGAAAACAAAAGCAGCCATAACTATTAGTGAATGATGGCCTATTTTTAACTATACGAATGCAGTTTTTAAGGCATAAGGAATTTTGAAAAGGAGTGAGTTGTATGGTAAATGACTTCATTGTAAGAGACAGTAAACCTACTAGCCCCTATGGCCATAAACTTTAAATGGCTAAGATAACGTGTTTACGAATATAAGTAAGATGGGAGTGAAGCAACTAGAACGGGGGAATCCCTAGCCTAGGGAGTAGTCCCAGTAGTGGGAAACCCTAGAAGACCCTGACGAGGGTGTATGTCCACTTATGTAGCCATCCCAGGGAGTAAGAGTTTATGTTTATGCATGAGCGATAGTCTCACTACGGGTTGAGAATAGATCTTGCCCAACCTACACATTGTGATGATCTTATGCCAAGAGTATTTTCCTAATAAGTAAGAAAAACAGTTGGCATTTTGACATTTTATGTATTTCAAGAAGAAGAAAGATTCTAAGGGCCATTAAGAGGCCAGTTTGAATAAGATTCGAAAAGCTTATAAGGGTCATTAAAGGACCAATACGAAAGAGATTTCTTTTTAAAGAGTATATGAGCCTCGAGGAGGCTAGTTTGATTTGTAAACACTTCTTTAATGAGGTTAGCTTGATTTGTAAACTATTCTTTAAGCTAGTTTGATTGGTAAACTATCCTTTGAAGAGGCTAGTGTGATTTGTAAATTATTCTTTGAAAACAACATGAGTCACTGCATTTTCAACATGCAAATTCGAAAGCATTTTGCCATATTCTTGTTGTTTACTTGCTTATGTGCCTAAATGCTTGGTTATTAAGGAAGTTTGGTTATTGAGGGCCTAGAAACGGGGTTGAGTGGCTAGCATGAAGTTTAGAGGTGATGATTTTCCTTGGGGACTATGATTGCCTAATGTGATAGTAATATACAAATGTTGTGTGAACGCTACTTATTATTATGATTATTGCCTGCAAATGGTTTTCGTTTTAAGGAGTCGGGAAATACTCACTGAGCGTATGGTTGCTCATCCCATTAATTTTCCCTTTTACCAGGTTTTCATTGTGCTAGGTAGAAGTCAATTTACTTATGTCAGGATAGAGTCTACCCTTACTTTGAAAAGGTGTCATGTATCCACATATAGAAGTAGACTCAAGAGTTAAATGATGTAATATACTACATCCGTAGAGTTATAAATGCATGTAAACAAAGTACTCTAGTTCATGGAATGCATATCGTTTAAAAGTTGCTCTGTATGGCCATATGAGCCAATTAGCCAGATGTCTTTTAACTAAAGTTAGTTACATTTATGGGATGTAAAATCCCAGTACTTCGAATGTGTGATCCATTGAGTTGTATCTTTTATTTTCTTCTTTATTACTGAACTTTATTATTTTGGTGCACTCCGGGCGAGTGGCCCGTAGAGTTGTGGACTCCGGCGTGTAGCCATTGAACTTATTTTAGAGTTCTTTACGCTTTTATTAATTGCAGGGATTTAATGTAAGGCTTTAAGCCTGAGAAATGGTTAGTTTTTATGCAAAACTTTGTCCATTTCGCCCCAGAATTTAAGTGGGGTTTAAGAAATCGTCAATGCTCCTAACCCTAGGGGTTGGGGGTGTTACAGGTGGGATGTTTTTACTGAGGAAGGCTTTGGAGAAAACTTTCGAAGTAGTGAACGAGTTGGGCTTCTCGTTCTGCAGCCAATCACTAGCTCTATCCTTCAATGAGAAAGGAAAGTGCCACAGTCGAATGGCATCAGCCGACACCCCGTTGAGCTTGATAGTATCACACTTAGCAAAGAATTTACGAAGATGCACATTGGGGTTGTCTAAGGGGTGTCCTCCGAACAGATCCCTCTCCTTACAAGGTGGGGTTGAGCTCGAACTTGTTAGCCTCAATCACGGGGCTAACAATGGATGAAGTAATGTCTGATACTTGCGGTAGGGCATAGTCCCATGGCACTCTGTTGTTTCGCTCAGCCATCATAATTACCGCCTTTTTCTTTCTTCTCGCTTCTCTGCCTCATTATCGTGCGGTTACCTCGATCTCAGGATTGAATGGGACAAGGTTTGAATTCCCTTGGCTCCTCTTGTGGATACAAAACAAACATACCCCTGTGTAAATAGTGCCTTGCAAGAATAAAGAAGAGCTACAAACTATAAAAAGAAAAATAAATGCCTCGCCTAGAATATTCTAATAAGCTCTAATGTTGAAAGGAAAAAGTTCTCTGGCAATGGCACCAAAAACTGTTGTATAAAAAAATGCCGCAAGTGTACGACGTAGCTGTAGCTAGCAACTGACAAGTACAGGTCGTATCCACAGGGAACTTGCTTTCAATTACCAGAACTAATCAATCTACTCAATCTAGGCAAATTAAAGTTATAGGTTTGGATATAAACTAAGAGAATGGTAACCACCAAAGAATTGAATAAGATAGCAGAATAGTAAAATGCCTAGGTTGGAGTTAACAACACTATTATGCTATTGAATCAATTACTAACCCCATCAGACAAACCCAAGCATGCATTATGAGTGGATAGATTGTCAATTAGGTCCATCCCCTCCCTCTCTCAACGATCGAAGACTAATCCCAGAGCTATAGTCACCTATTCTCATGGGGCTAAAAATTAGAGGATTACAAGGTCTACAAACTCGAATCCCAATTAGAATGCTAATTATTTTCATATTAAAATCTAAATTGTCTACTAAGTCACACTAGATAAAGGTTTCGTCTTTCAACGCTCCCCTAAACCCTAATAACAATGGATGAATGCTCTCTTGTGCAATTCATTGAACATGTGCTGCGCATAGTAGAAATCATAAACATGGACATGGGGAAAGTAAGGGTTTGGAGCTAAATCATGATTCGACTGCACATAATCGGCATTAATCCCATCCCAAGTTGGGAGATTTCGCCTAGAATCATATTTATAACAACAATGACAAAACTCAATTCAATAAACCTGATAAATGCAAAACCCCAAAATAAGAAAGATGAGAAAAGAGAGAATTAAGATAACAAACTTGAATTAACTGTGTGAGGAAAGGTAGAATAATCCTCAATGCTAGCAATTCAATCCAAAAGTACTGAGAAAATCCCCTAGTAAAAACCCTAGAAATCGCATGAGAAAAGTGCTCTCAAAGGAAAACAAAAGATCCCCCAAAACGGCCCCTAAAAACAATTAACTCGCAAAAAACTGGGGGATGCATGATCGTGCAAAAATGCACGGCCAGCCATGTAAAATTTCTGGGCATGACGGACGACTGTGCAAAAGTGCACGGCCAGCCATGCAATGTTGCGAGAACTTTCTGTCTCAGGTGCACGGTCGTGTAACTTTCTAGATTCAATTTCTGACTTGCACAGCCATGCTTACACGCACGGTCGGCCATGCAAGTGTCTTTCCTTTTATTCCTTATACTTCTGATCCTGCCGTTTGATCTTCGAACCTTGTTCCTTCCTATGACATCACGCCTTGCTCCTTTTTGAGCTAATAAGTGCTGAAACCCTACTAATTAAGACCAATACACCTACAAATAGAAGAATCAATCCAAATAAGAAAATTATGAGCAAAAAGGAGTAAATTTCGTCAAATCTTCCACTATTCCTAGGGAATATATGGAAAAGTTTTGTGGAATTACGGCGTCCAAATGGTAAATTAGAGGTGTATCAACATCTCTATTGACATAAGCCTAATGTGGGATTTGAGGAACCTTAGTTTCATTATCGGTGTGTCTATTATTATAGTTCCTAAGCAATGCCATGGTAGCCCTTAAAAAAGCAGTGATAGCACCAATGACCACAACTTCCTCCTCATTAAAATTATAGGCCAATCAAGAAAGATATAACAGAGCATTCATCATAAGAGAGAAATAAAGAAGCTTTTAAAAGATGAGACAATGGACTTAACAGATCAAATGAAAGCACATGCCCATAAACGTAATCTAAGAGAAACTCAACAAAATTGAGCTCAAAGAACCCATAATTGAAATCCTGAAAAGCCAATTCATGTCTATCTTAGAAAGATTCTATAATGGGTATCAACAATATGGCAAAATGATGACCCAAAACCACAATCCAATAACAATCCCACTTCAAATAAATCTTTATAACCCAATCTAGCCACTTTAGAAATCGATTCACTTTTGCATCAATCACTAACATGTAAGCTAAACAGGCTATCTAACATGGACCCAATAAAAACCCAAATTAACAAACATCAAAACCAAATCAAGCCATCCACTAAAATGAATAATCTTACCTTTGAGAGAGTATCAATAATGGTGTTAAGAATATGCCCAGATGACAAAACTCTCCACACATCAACTTTGCTCGTGAATTTCTACCAAAACCCCACCTTGGTTTAAGGCATATTACAAATTAGATCATGAGAAAACTACAAGAAAAGCCAATTGAGTTAGGGATTTAAAGTTAAAAAGTGATTGACAAACCCTAGAATTCATAAACTGCTCTTGACAAACCCTAGAATTCATATAAGAAAAAACAAACCAAAATCAAGGTGAAGTTAGCAAAATTCGAAAACCACATCCTAGAATTTTAGAGAAATTAAAACTATAGAACTCTAAACTTACCCAAAAATCCGAAGTTCAAGCGACTCTCCTTTAATGGCGGCTCGTGCTTCAACAACGGCGCAAGATAGAGCAAGGGAGAAAAGGAGGGATAGAGAAGACAAATCTCAACAATGGGTACAGTTGTAGAAAGATGGTAAAGAGTCAGGCTGAGAGCATCTGCAATGCAAGGCTCGCGAGCCAAAAATTTAGCTCACGGTCCAAGCAATACCATGCATCAGTGATCCGCTTCGCTCGCCCCACGGTCCAGCTCATAGCCGTGATCCCACTACAAGATTCCGGTCCATTTGAGACCGGTTTTTAGAGACCGGAAATAAAATTGGTCTCTAATTAAATTTAGAGACCGAATTCAGAGACCAAAATCTCCGATATCAAAGTTAGAGACCAAAACTTAATGTACGGTCTCAACTAGAGACCAAAAAAATTTTCGGTCTTAGATTTTGGAGACCGAAATAAGTATGTGGTCTCCACTGGAGACCAAAATGATTTGCGGTCTCAGATTTTGGAGACCGAAACCAGTATACGGTCTCTAGAGTAGAGACCAAAATGATTTGCGGTCTCAGATTTTGGAGACCGAAACAAGTATACGGTCTCTACTGGAGACCAAAATAATTTCCGATTTTAGATTTTCGGTCTCTAATTTTGCTGTGGGGAAGGGTCTAATCATTCCCGAGACCGAAGAATT
>JACYFF010031954.1:83964743-84003330 GCA_017589665.1 Selenicereus undatus | reverse complement strand
CCTACACGAGGTAGGTCGTGGTTTTTCACACCTCAGTTGGGCTAGAGGTGTTTTCCACGTAAAAATTGTGTGTGCTTTATATTCCGCATTTATCTTGGTGATTTCCCCATTTGCAATATTTGAGAACACCCTCTGCAAACAAGTCACAAGGGTGTTTGTTATTTACAACACGAAAATCAGACACCACAATTCACCCCCCCTCTTATGGTAGAATACTCACGATCTTAACATCAACTAAAAAAATAGTTCAATATAATTGGGCACTTGAATCTTAGTTAGGTGGTTAAAGCGCTTTTAGGCTAGCAACGATTTCTTTTTCTTGTTTTAATTTCTCACGCTAATAGGTCTTGTTCTTGTATAGGACGCCTTATTTAAAATATATTGTTAGATGAACATGTCTAGGATAAATTTTATTATCAGAATATCTAATGTTTGTTACATTCACTCTTACATACATAATTAAGCAAACATACATTAAGAAATTAATTTGACATGACTTAAATGAGTGGTTAGTCATTCTATCACCTATAAAAAACCTATCCATTAAAAATGTCATCTCATCATAATAGTTCTGTAAAACTATCTGTAAAACTATCTTAATGAGAAGTTGTGTTCCCACCAAATTACCTTCTTCGTTTTTTCTTTAACAATTTGTCCTTTTTTTGGGTCAGGAATTTAGTGCATCAAATTTTTGCATTTGTTTATTGTTCTTTTTCTTTAATGTGAGTAGGGGGTTTATTAATTGAAGTTGAGATTAAATGATTAGATGACAAAGTAATTGGAAATTTATTTTGGTGTTTTTGCAGTAGATTGTTATGAGTATTAGTCAATACAGCCGGTAAAAATTATTATCAAATGACATGTAGGTTCCAACTTATATCGGTTTTTTTAGCCCCGAAAATTAAATTTAGATTTTAGTCAAATACAAGAAGTTGATACTTAAATAACTCTTATATCAACCTTTAAAAAAATTCTTTTTGGTCCACTAAGGTTTGCTATTATAATTTTCTAAAACTATTTTTTTACATGAATATTTTTAGAACTACATAAGTTTGGGTCATTATTTTCGAGAGACAAATATTTGTTTTTTTGACCCAAAACTTCTAGAAAATATGGTTATTTTTAGCGTTTTTGCTTCTTATAATGACTTTACTATTACTAGTTATCACAATCTACTATTTATATCATCAATATTATATTTTTTGTGATTACAGGCCCACCATGCTTAGCAAAACAATAAAACTTAATTAGAGAGTTTTGACCATTATCTTAACTTAGTCGGCGTTGGACCCTGGCATTCCTCTAACTTTCAATTTACATATATTACTAATCTCAACCACACCTTCTTTAGATTCTGCATAGCACAAATCCGTTTCGTTTTCCACTTGGACCTTAGTCACTAATCAAGTTTTTATATTTTTTAGGATAGTGAGACTTTAATCAAACAATTATAATATTTAAGACATAAGGCTCAATTAAATAACGTTTCCTACTGGGAAACTTCTTTTATTGAAAGTTTGAAAGTGAAAATATTACAAATAAAATATTAAAAAATGGCCTAAACTACTAAGATCATTAGAGATGCTTGCTCATAGAGAAATGGAGAAACCCGAATTTTCTTTTGCACAAGTATGCTCAAATGACCGAAACCCACTCAACTGGGGGTGGCAATGGGGCGGGTACGGGGCGGGTTTAGCTGCACCCTCACCCATACTCATTTTCAAAATTAATACTCATACCTGGCCCATACCCATACCCATCGAGTATTGTAAAGTTATACCCATACCCATACCCATACCAACTGGATATAGTAGGTATGCGGGTTTTATTCGGGTACATATAGATAAAAAAGAATTAAACCCATTTTTTACGCATATTTGATATCAAATACTCAATACGTCACATTAACATTAAGCTTCCACCAACATATCATATCACATCAAATACAACTAAAAATTTGTCAATCAAAACAATAAATTAGCACTTGACAATTACAGTTTTAAACAAAATGTTTTACCAAAGTTTGAAATATCATACAACTCAAAGCAACTAGCAAAATATTCAAGTACAAGTAACAAATTAGAGCTTTAAACAAACGGGTATGGGTTTTATATGAGGCGGGTATGAGACAGGCATGGGGCGGGTATTGATAAAACGGGTATGGGGCGGGTACGACCTATACCCATATTCATACCCATACCCATACCCATTTTAGCAATACCCGCCCAATATCCTTTTTTTTTTATTTTTACCACCCATACCCATACCCATTAGGGCGGATTTTGTGGATTTTAAGCGGGTGCGGGTTTTTTTGCCAGTCCTGTACTCAACCCTCAACCTATCCTTTTGTGGAGGACATGGAAAACATAAGATGTCCTAATGCATACAGTATGCATACTATTACAAGTTGCTTTCACATGGCTATTGTAGATGCATTATTTTACTAACTTAACAGTTAACAAGATAACACATAATGGTGCAACAACTTTTCAAAACACTTAATACTAATAAGAGTAGTCATTCATATTGAGATTGTGCATGCCCTCACTCCAATAATATCTTTCAGTCCATCATTATCCAAATAATCATCACAGTTTCATTAAGTTTAAGATGCTCTAGATCCTATTGTTTAAATATTTCACGTAGATATCTCTTTTTTTTTTCTAATAGCAATTTCCAGCTTTAACATCAAAGAGATAATCAAAGGCATCCTCTGAAGTAACGCCTACATTCATATGTTTGTTCAGCTCATTATGATAAACAAAAGTTGTGTTCCCACAATGCATTAATATTTCTCCTGATTCAATCAATACCCACATTTGATGATAGATATTGTAAAATCCAATGGCTATTACTATTTTAAGATCACTAACTACTTCTTGTCATTCTGGAAACAATTATTATCATTGGTCATTGGGATCTTCTAGAACAATCAATTGAACAAAATAATAGGCTAGTTTGACCTTTCCATTTCCATACTATTTTCTGTGAGGGAGGCGGCTGAAGGGGTGGTAAGGTTTCTATTTTTTTTTTTGAATAATAATAATAATAAAATGTTAATAACAATAATAATAAAATAATAATAGTAATAAAAAAATGGGTTTTATAGACAAGAAATCAAAAGGGAAATTTTGGAGGTTTTAAAACTTTCAAAAAAAATTTTTTTTTTTTATATTAGAAAATTCCACGAGGACTCATTTGGCATTGACTTAGATCTAAGTGGGTCCAACTAGACATAATTTCCCAAATCGAATTTATGTGGTTTTCCAATTACGTTAGTCCCTAAGGAACGATATCTTTTATCTATACTACGACTACCCATGCGCTTGCGGCAGTGGTCAAGTTTTCTGACGCTGTTACTGGGGACTAAACTGTTAAGTATTGAGTTAATCTTGCAAAAGTGACTAAGTATTTTTATTATCTTTTATTGTTATTTTTTTTTCTTTCTTAATTGCATTGGTAGTGTTGGTGATAGTGCTTGCAGGAATTTTTCTCGTCTATACGAAGTCCAATCTTGTACAAACCCGATCCCGAGATTGAGAGGACTTTCCACTTAAGAAGGAAGAAGCAAAGGATTAAAGAACAAATACGCGAGGCTAAAAGGAATCCAACAAACATGACAGATGGATGAGGTGACCAAAGGAGAATGCTTCGAGATTTCGTTACCCCTAGAGTTCAAGGGATCACCTCAAGCATTGCTCGCTACTATTAATGCCAATAATTTTGAGCTCAAACCGGCACTCATTTCGATGGTGCAACAATCCTAGTTTGGAGGAACGCCTTTGGAAGACCCTAATCTACACCTCTCGGTCTTTTTAGAGGTGTGCGATACGTTAAAGCTTAATGGAGTCTCCGCTAATGCGATTTGCCAACACTTATTTCCTTTCTCCTTGAGGGATAAAGTAAGGGCTTGGTTACACTCCTTGCCATCTAGATGCATTACCACTTGGAATGAGTTAACAAGAGCCTTCCTCGCCAAGTTTTTCCCTCTGAGTAAAACAACAAGCTTGAGAAATCAAATCACCAACTTCATGCAAAAAGATGAAGAGACGCTCTATGAAGCCTGGGAGCGGTTTAAAGATTTGTTGCTCTCATGCCCCCTATCATGGTCTTCAGCTTTGGATGATTATCCAAGCCTTTTATAATGGTGTCACCCAGTCTGTGAGGTCTACTACTGATGCGGCGGTAAGAGGAACCCTGATGAACAAAACCGAGGATGAAGCCTATAATCTAATTAAGGAGATGACACTTAATGATTTTCGATGGTCCACCGAACAAGGCCAACCCAAACAGGTTGGAGGTAAGCTTGAAGTTGATGCACTTACTTTACTTTTTGCTAAAGTAGATGCTATGACTCAAAGACTAGACCAAATGAATCTTAATACTGTGAATCCTAGCGCCCCTTCCCCTTGTGAAATTTGTGGTTCAATTGAGCATGTAACTTTGAATTGTCAAGTTGGGAGTCGTTTTTCCCAAGACCCTAGTGAAGTTAACTACGTTCAAAACTTCAACTCAAGATAGACCAATGGCCCTTATTCTACTACCTATAATCGAGGTTGGAAGAATCATCTGAATTTCTCCTATATGTCTAATCCAAACCCATCAAATGTGCCCTAATGAATGCTAGACCACCCCCTAGTTTTCAGAGACCCCCGTTCCCTTCTCAAATGCCCCAAAAGTCCAATTTAGAAGCAATGATGGAAAGTATGCCTATGGCACAACAAAGACAGGATAAGTATATTAAGCAATTAGCCTCAAAGGTTGATGCGCTTACAACTCATAATAGGATGTTGAAAGCCCAAATTGCCCAAAAAGCTAGTTTTTCATCTACACCCCCAGACAGACTTCCTAACAAGCCTGAACCTAACGCTCGTGAGCATTGCAACTGCGTCACTTTGAAGGAAGAAATAAAGGACTTAACTGACCCTGAGGATGTATTAATGGAAGAGGGTCGGGAAATAATCATGGCTGGAAGTAAAGAAAGGAACAATAGTGGCAAGACTGCCATATTTGTAGAGAATAACACTGTGGAGTTCCCCATAATTTTCCCCCCTAAGCTGCCTGACCCAAGTAGTTTTTCTATCCCTTGCATTGTAGGAAAAGTGGAAATTGAGAAGGCTCTATGTGATCTAAGTGCAAGCTTTAGTATAATGCCATATTCTTTATTTCATAAGATTCACCTAGGACCATTACTAGCCGCACCCTTTTCACTACAGTTAGCTGACGGTTCTAAGACGCAGCCCATAGGCAGTTTGGATAATGTGCCAATCAATATAAGAGATATTTGGGTAGTGGATGACTTTATTATAGTTGATATGCCCGAAACCGATGATGCTCAAATAAGCCTAGCTCGACCCATTTTAGCTACAGCTGGTTGCCACATTGATGTAAGAAAGAGACGGATTATATTTGAGGTAGAAGGGTAATATGCTATGTTTTGTCATACGAAGGAAGACATGGTTTCTCCTAGTTATTCTTCACTGGATGGATTACTCTTTTCCCCTGAGATTGATGTGGAGGATGTCTTGAATTGTGAAGACCCTCATGATTCTGACTGGATTTCTTATGAGGGCCCCGACCAAAGGTATGTTAAGGTGGAGTTTACTGCTCTTATACCACCTAACAAGCCCGAGGTTGAGGTCTCAATTCCTAACGAGTCTTCTATGAGCAACTATTGCAGGTTCCCACAAGCTGTTCTCTGTATGCCCCTTATGGAAGGATTTGATGGAGACTTTGATTTGGGGGTTGAACAAGTTGATAGTGACCCGTATGATAGGGCACAAGTGTGCTTTGTTTTGTATGCAGATAGTGCATTATGGCGTCATGTTATGAAAATGAAGGACCTTCAACCTGAGCTTTTGTGATGGTAGCTTCGACTGAACAAGTTTGACTTTGTGGTCCTGGATAAAGTCAATGTCGATACACTTACTGATCCGAATCAAGCATAGAAGAAGGGTCAAGCTCTTGACTTTAAAAGAGCGGTTCTTGGGAGGCAACCCAAGCTCTTTTTCCTTTTTCGTATCTTAGCTTTTCTTCTTACTATTTTTGTAGTTTGTTAAAAACAAAACAAAGCAGAAAAACAAAAACAAAAAAAAAACTATGAATAAAATGTTTGGCACCACGGCCAGATTCCCAGAACCACGACCGTGGAGTGCCAACCCAGAAAATTGAAAAAACCGGGACCATAAGACACCACGGTCAAACCGTTGTAAACACCACGGTCCGTGGTGTACTGCTACGACCCGCGATCTAGGTTTTTGACCGTGGTGCCCACTCATCTTCCTCACATTTCATCTTCAACCTCACGACACACTCTCTCTCTACCTCCATTTTCTCAATCTAAACCCTCCATAGCTAATACCTTCAATCTTCCCTCATTTCTTCTCCATTTTCAATCATTTTCACCCAAAATCATTTCCTTTCGCTCAATCTTTTCTCTTTCCCCACAAATCTCATCTCTTTCTTCTTATTTTTCATCAAATTCATCTCACCTTTACTCATCCACTATACCCATATTCTTCTCTCTCTTATTCTCCTTCTTTTTACTTAATTTCTTCATTTTTCCCCTTCAAATTTTTCTATTTAGTTTTTAGTTTTGGTTTTTGTTTTGGTTTTTGCAGCAATGGCACCAACCAAAAGACGAAAGAGTACCGAAGAGGTTGGATCTTCAAGTCAAGCACCACCTTAACCTCAAAAGACACCCCGAACCTCCACTAACGCGCGTGCTAGAGGTGACATTCCTCACCCTCTTAGTTTGACTAGATACAATTGCTTGAATGAACATATGGTTGTAGCAACTAGATATTATGATGAGGAACTGTTAGCTTGGTATGGAATGTTAGATGATATTAGATGGTTGTTTGCAAGAGGTGGTATTGGACACTTTTTAGAAATCAAAGAGCACACATATTGGGACTTGGCCCTAGAGTTTTTAAGTACACTCCATATCGAGGTCACTAGAGGACCTCAATGCCAAGCCGGATACATATCGTTTTATTTGCAGGGTCAATTTTATGAATTGAACTTAGGCACCTTTAACAGTGTCTTCGATTTTCCACCTAGTATGGATTTACGAAGCCGCCAAGTCCCTCACGAATTCAACCCGAATGCATTTTAGGGTGAACTTTTCGAAAGTGTTAGGTACAACACTAATTCATCAAAGTGCACACATATTCGAAACCCTTGCATTAGAGTAGCTCAACGTATCTTGGCTTGTTGTTTCTTTGCTCGGGAAGATAGTCTGAATGTCCCGAGATTATCTGAGTTGTGCTTTCTATCATGGATGCTTGATGATGCCCAGCTTGACCTCGGTTCCTTTTTAACCAGGCAATTGCATAGTGTTGTTGTAAGCATTAAAGGTAGGATAGTCATAGGTGGGATTATGATACTATTGCTAGATTTTTGGGTGTTAAGCCTAACCCTGAGGATAGAGTTTCCATGTCTGAGCGGGTTGATCAAGCTACTTTTGAAATTATGAACTTTTATAAAGTCGAGGCTGGGCGTTTGTGTTGGATTTGCCCTGGGGACTGGCTTTTGCCTCTTTTCAATGTCGATCGCACCACCTTACTTCACCAGGCTAACCTTTATTGGGTACTTGGTAATGAGAAAGTTGTTCGAACCACACCCTATCATCCAGCCCCTCATTCTAGTCAAGCCGAACCTAGTTCTTCCTCTCAACCACCCCCTCCTAAGTATACTGACCTCCAAGACACCCTTCAATCCCTTCAAGAGGAGCAAGTTTCCCTTCAAGCATTTGTTGCTTTTGAGAACGCCGCTCTTCGGGACATTGTCCAAGAGCGCCACGATGAGCTTTGTGGGATGCTTACTACTCAAACTCAGTATTTCCAGGACTATAGGGCATATCTAGAGACCTAGCGGGATTGGCATATCTCTTATGGCCAACCACCCCATCCTCCACCACCACCTCCTTTCTGATTGTTCTTTGTTACCCCCTTCCCTTTTTCTATTCTATGCCCACATTGAGGGCAATGTGTGAATCAAGCATAGGGGAGTTAGTCGTTATATTTGGCATATGACGTCTGTTTTGGCTTGGTGTGATTGTGCTTTGTATATGTAGTTAATGGTAGTTTTTGGAGTTTCTTTTTTTTAATTTAGGTTTTAGTTTTGTTTTGTAGTACATGTAGTTTTCTTTTCATTCTAGGTTGCATTTTAGTTTTTTTTTTTTTAGTTCCTTTACATTTTAGTTTTCATTGTTTTTAGGAGCATGCATACAAATAAAATAAAATAAAAAATAATAAAAAAAGAATTAAGAAAAAAAATCTCCAATGATGATCTTTCAAGATTTGGTAGAGTTCTTTGGTTTAGTTTGATCCTTTGATTCGCTCAAATTGTGCAATAACTGTTTGTGAATGAGTTTTCAAAATAATCTTCATATTTTGACCACATGTTGGATGCGAGTTGATTTATCCCATGAGCCTTTACATGAATTTTGGCATATGTTTACTAAGTGAGCTAGTTTTGACCTTGGTAGATGTCCCGTGAGATTTTGAGCTTTTAGAGGCTATTTATCAATTTAGTCTCATGTTTCTTTCATATGTGACTCTTCCTTGACAACATTTCGCTACAACTTGCTTTGATTCTCATCCAAAACCACATTTTGCATATGCATTTAGGCAATATCACTGAGGCATTTTTCTTTGATTTGTTAAACCCCGCGGCCAAATAGCCACCTTTGTTGTGTATCGTATCCCTCGCTAGCCCCTTTGAGCCTCTATCCGATTTTCTTGATTTGAACCTCCTATTATAACCCATAGCCAAATACTTCTCTTACCGTTAAACCAAGATTGGAGGAATGTTTCATTATTTTGCATCATAGGGCACTAGCAAGGTGGATTGTTATCTTTTAGTGAATTTTGGCTGTTTGGTGAAGGGATGTGTCAATTTGATAAATCCCTTGTTTCATTGTACAAAGTTTGGAGAAGAGTTGGAATTTAAAGCTCGTTATGGATCTCCCTTTGGCTATCCTTTTTGGAAAAAAAGAAGAAAAGAAAAAAAAGGTAAAAAGAAGAAAAGAAAAAAAAAGAAGAAAAGCAAAAAAAAAAAACAGAAGAAAGTGTTAAACTTGTTGGGATTGTAAGCTATTTGTAATTTTCGACTCTTTCTCTCTTCAATTGGGGATGTACTTTGATAAAATGTAATGATCTAAGAAGGATGTAGTGTGATGCATTGGAATTGTTAAGCTCTTAGTCTCTAGCTTCTAGCTCCTCATTTACGAAACATGTGTTCCACTTTTACCTTTACTTATGGCCCCATTACAGCCCTATGAAAGTCCTCATGATTGTCTAGTATGTTTGCATATTAGTGATGGTGAATTTGAGAGTCTTGTCAAACTTATGGTAGATTTGAGTCTAAGGAATGAGAATTGAGAGAACATTTATTATTATTAAACACATGAGTGATGAGAGCCATATCACTATAGTGAGGTTCTACCGGTTTTGCTAGTCTTACTTGTTTCATATGTTGAAATGACTGTATTTGACGATTTGGGGATATTGATTTAAGTTCGACATTATGGTCTATCTAAAGGCTTTCGAAATTTTCATTCGCTAGTCTGTTTATTAATGATTTTTGTATCTTTTTGGGCTACCTTTGGATCAGCTTTGCCATTTGAAAGTTGCTTATATCTATCATGAGGAGGTTGTGTATAGTTTTATTTTTCTTAGCATTGCTTAATGAAGAGCAACAGTTTAAGCATGGGGAGTTTGATAAGTGCTTAATGTATACATCATTTTTTGGCTATTTTGCTTCATTTTTATGAGAATTATGTGCTTAATGTTATTATTTATACTCCTATTCTCGATTTATACTTGGGTATGGTTGTTTAAAGTGATTTGTAGGATTTAAAACCTTTTTACCCAAGATTTGACCCTTAATAGATGTATTTTGACCTCCCTCGCGGACACCCATGTGATGCTACGGCCGTGGAGCAAGAAAGGAGCAGAAAACCGATTCCAGCGCACACCACTGTCAAACCATGGTGTCTGCCATGGCACTGTTGCCTCTTCGTTTTCCTTCAACTATGTGGCTGAAAACATCCCAGTTTTCCCATAAAAAGGCTTCGTTCAGGCAACAGCAGAGCAGAAGGAATTGCATAGGAATATAGAGTAGCATAGTTTATTCTTCTTCTCAAATTTTTGTTCTCTTTAGTTTAGATTTTAGTTTGGTATTTGTATTGGTGAGTAATCTTCAGTGTGAGTGTTTGATGTTGTGTCGTTTTGATGCTTTTGGTTCTAGGCTATTCTCAGTCAAGCCTTTCGCTCAGATTTCATAAAACGTTGGTTAGTTGTTTTATCCTTAATCATTTGTGAGAGTTTAATTTTTATCTAGGGATTTAGTAGTTTATGAAAGTGTTGTTGGATCATGTTTTAATCTAAAGAATTGTGATTATTTTCATGATTGCTTTGATTTTGCTCTATCCAATGATTATCATGTTGTGAGTAGATTTTTGGCAAAAGTTTGCTTGCACACTTGAAACAATCGGGTGAAAAACTTAAAGTGACATTTGATTGTTGGACTACTTGATAAAACCTGACATAACGTTATTTCAAAAGAGAGATTTGCACGTTAGGAGGATTAGAAAGTAAACGAAGATGTTTAACTTGGATTAAGACAAATTAGTTCAAAAGAACGACTTTGCTTGGTTTAGGCAAATTTGGTTGATTTCAAAAGAATATGCCAAATTTTCGGATGAATTGCAATTCCTTAAGATTAACCGATTAGAGAAAAAGCACATGTCTATCATTTTGATCCAACACTTTTCATAACTGCATAAATTCCTAGGCATATTCCCTTAATTGATTTAAAAATTAGTGAATTAGAAGTTGTTAAATCGAACTATTTGAATTACAATTTTACTTAGCATATTCTGATAGACAAGATTCAATAGATTACATTAGTCCCTGAGAAACGATATCTTTCATCTATACTACAACTACCTGTGCGCTTGCGGCAGTGGTCAGCATACTCTCCATCTTGGCCTCTAAATTGGATTTTTGAGATGCCTATTGAGGTTAAGGTGGTCTTTGAAATCTAGTGGGTGGTCTAACATTCATTTAAGACATAGGATGGGCATTAGACCTATAAGAGAAATTGGGGTGATTTCTCCAACTTGGATTGTATTTATTGGAGTTGGGGAGTGGGTCATTGGTCAGTCTAGGGCTATAGGTGTTGACATAGTAGCATCTTGGGCAAATGGACTCCCTACTTGACCATTCGCAGTTAAATGATAAGCAGTCCCACATATTTCACATGATGGGGAAGGGGTACTTGAACTAATAGAATTAGCATTCAATCATTCTAACCTTTGAGACATGGCATCTACTTTAGTAGAGATGTTAGTTTTGAGAGTACACAAACACAAGAGGGGGGTGACTTGTGTTTGCAAATTTTTGCAGTTTTCTGGGAGAAGGCTTAGGCCCTGTTTGGACAGGCTGTTTGTAACACGCCCAGAAACTGAAATACAGCGAAAATAAGTAGAAGAAAAAGGTGAATATAGGATTTTTACGTGGAAACACCTATAGCCCAACTGAGGCGAAAAACCACGACCTACCCCTATAGGATTTTCACACAATTTCACTATACGGGCTAAACACGTTACAAAGTAACCTTCACCGTTACAACTTGTAACACACACGTAATTGTCTTCCCCAAGACAAGTTACCTCACGTCCAATAGTCCCCTTGACTTGGACACACTCAACTAACTTTTAAACAAGAGAGAACAAGATGAACACCTTCCTTTTGAATGCTTCCCATAAGCTAGTGTAAGGTACAATTAAGCTCCTAGTATGCCAATTTTGAAAGCTTTATTTTTGCACACACTTTGGTTGGTTTTCTCTCTGAAAATTTATCTCATAAACCTCTTGAAAGTTGCTGTGAAAACCGATGTTAAATGAGTTGTAGAAAGCAACCTTTTATAGAGAACTTGGAAATGTAAGACGATTTATCTTCTCATATATTTTTTTTCAGATTTGGAAAACAAAATCCCTAAAGGAAATAGTGTCCTTTAGCCGCAAGTAGTGGAGTAACGAGGATTGGAAAAAATTCCTTAACTGCTTGAGTAAGGCGGTGGTTCTCAGCCACAAGGACTCAACCACTAGCCCATGATTTTCCCAACAGACTTATCCACTTGCCAAAAATTAGAGATTCTTTTTATTTCAAAAAGATCTTGCAGAGCCCCTTAGTTAAGGATAATCGTTTGGGGTTAAAATACTCCACAGAAAATCTTGTTTGCAAGTCTCAGAGACGTTAGTCCAAAAATCGGAGAGAGAATCGTGAAAAATCAACTTTGCAGCTTTGGCTTAAAAAACACCTTCAACACCCTGTTCTCATAACTGTTCTGAGACAGTGTTCTGAAATTATTTTCAAAGAGAAAAAACCATTTCAAAGTGAATGTTAAATCAAGACTTTCTAATTGGCATATTAACAAGAATCTAATAAAATAAAAACCATAGCAAAACAAAGACTCCTGTTGAATCAACCAGACATCTTGTAGAAACTTAACTTGCTGCTCCAAACACTCCTAAGAGCTGTTCTTAAGGTTGTTCTGAAGTTCTAGAAAGTCTTTCCAGCCAACTGATCTTGAGTTCCTGTTCTTGAGCATTGTTAGCCAAGCAATTTCAAAGTATTCAATATTTGGAACCTGTTCAATCAACACACTCACGTATATATTACATTTGTGTTAGTTATCATCAAAACCTTACATTACATAAGGATAGGGTCAACAATTTCCCCCTTTTTGATGATGACAAACCAAATGACCATATTGACATAAAAGGCGAAAGCAAGTTAGTGCCAAAACATTCAAGCCATAGAAGAGAAAAATTTTGAGAAGTCAACTTAAGCCAAGTCACACTAAATCAACCATGGTCATGCTCATCTTCCCCCTTTGGACATCATCGAAAAAGGGTGGTCAGATCAAACAGAGAGAGTCAGGGTGTTTGCAATCACCACCACTTGGGTAATGGAGGAAGACAACCAGCGATACACTCAAGTATATGGTACGGTAATGATATTGGCCATCCGAGTCACGCACAAACAAACAACAACAAGAAACAAGCAAGGCAGATCATGAAAAGATAACCAACCAAGATTAGGATAACCACAATTTATCAGACCGTGCAAGACAAGCAGTTTACAATAGTGTTGAGAACAAGTTGAAAAACAAGGGAAGACAGAACAGGGAAGGGACCAGGCGGTAGGGCTGATTCAGGGAGGATGAGAAGAGATTTTGGCGGTGAGGACGGAAATAATCGATATTAGATCCTCATCGCGCTTGGCATTGAGAACCTTCTCCTCAGCAAGACCAGCTTTAACCTCAGCGAGCTCGATCTTCAACCGGGATTGATCCAGTAGCAAGGCATCAACAAAAGGCTCACTAGAGGAAGAACCAGGAACAGGTGGAAAGGGTGTTCTAGACCCCTGTTCCGAAGCTACGTGGGCTCCTTTGACCAATTTGAACCCACACCCCATTAGAGTGTTATTCCCTATTTCATCAACCATCTGCACCCCCACCTTTTTCTGAAGAGAAATCCCAAAGTGCTTAAACACAAGAGTCAGCAAGAAACCATACCCCCGATCATGTTCTCTTGAGGTGTTCGCAATCCTGGAGGTATGGCGAATCATGATTGCTGGGAGATTAATTTGCTCTCCTCTACCCATAAGGTCAATAAAACATTGATCCATAGCATCCGCGAGATTGTTGCCTTGACCTCTAGGGATGATATTCTTAATAACGAACCAAAAGAGCAATTGATAAAGAGAAGTCATATCACCTTTTTTAACGGACTGGGGGGTTTTCAACCTTGTTTGTTGGCTCAATGTTTGAGGTAATTGCAACAGCCGAGCTGTCCCAAGCACGGTCTTGTCCGCCCGGACATACACATTGAAACCCTCAGCAGGAACACCCAAAATTGCACCTAGATCTTTGGCATTGAATTTCAGTTTCTTCCCATTAACTTCACTTGTCACCACAGCATTGGTGACATTGCAATTCGCATAAAAGTCGGCCAAATCTGGGACAGAATACCCCAGGCAGGTGTTTGCAAACAATTCTAGCCACCCCTGGGCCCTGAGCTTGTCCAGGAACACCTCCAGGCCCTGTTCCTAAAAGTATGGCACTTTCACAATTTTGCCCCGCACCACACTTCTCTGAAGAAATTGGGCCAATTTTGAAGTGGTGGGTGTAGCCTTCTTTGCCTTTTTGGAGCTGGGGTCTTCAGGGTCAACCGTAGCAGGGCCTTGTTTGGAGACCGGTTTGGGAGAAAGCTTCCTCTTAGGAACAGTCCTCTTGAAGGGTGTTTGCTGGGTTGGTGGGGTCTGTTCAGAGCTAGGTTCGGCTGGAGTTTTGCTTGTGCTTTTGGCAGGGGGCTCGGTAGGAGAGACCTGGGGAGAGCCTCTCGAACAGGTGAGCTCTCTGGTGAGGAAACAATCTCCTCAACCAGGGGAGGCTCTTGTTTGGAGGAACCAGCTGGTGTAGAAAGTCGAGAGGTACTTTGAGAGGCTAATCGGTAAGACTTTCTGGAGGGTTTAGGAGTAGGTTTATGTTTAGCAAATCTGGGTTGTGAGGGTGAAGAGGAGGCTTTAGCTTGCTTAGCCTCTTTAACTTGCATGGCCATAAGCCGACGAACAAGCGGGAGATCTGTTCGTCCTGCAGGCTCCTTAATTCTTTTCTTCGCTTGATCCTTACTGATTTGGGGTGTTTGTACCGGTGTTGGTTGAACATTTTCAGCAGGATTCTCAGTCCCCTCACCAAAATCTACTTCAATATCAGCAACCTTTTCCGCAAAATCATCCAGCCTGTCTTCAAAAACAGGATTGGGCTCTGGGTGCGGTTCACTAGAGTCAGGAACAGGTTCCGACCTTGTTTCAGCCATCAGAATATCCTACCCGGTTATGTGCACAGCATTCAGGTCTCCCTCAGACAGAGATGAGTCATCATCCACATCAACAACATCAACAACCTCGGGTTGGACCTCACACGGTCCAATCGCACTGTTAACCCCAGTTTGTTCAAGAATAGGTTCAAACAACTCCAAGTCCCACCCAAATTCGGGTGGTACATCAGCCAAACCCAAACCCACAGAGCTCAAGTTCACACACGTCAAAAACCCAAAAGGTTTCGAGATAATTGGCAAAGGGGGAAAGAATTCGAACCTCATACCTTCAAAAATTATCGAAGCAGTGACGGCTGACAGAGGCAGTGACGTTGCAGCCGGCGGAGACGCCATTGAAGCAAGGGGCTGAGGTCTGAGAATTTTGAGGGTTTAGGGTTTGAGAGGAAGAGAGTTTTCGGGAGAGAGATTTTTCGGTGGCTGATGAGCGGAGTGTGCGGGCGAGGGAGCTAAAGAGTCGACTGGCTTTCAACCGAAAACGAAGAGCATTAAGTCTCCCAGCCGCGCACGCTTCGGAAAAAAAATCTCAACAACTGAATTAACTACCTGATTTGTACACGTTTGACAAACAGTGGCCATACCTGTTCTTGGTGCTTGTTCCTGCGATCAGTTGTTCGGTAACATAGGACAATAAGGGCAATATCATCAGACCTCAATTATTGTCAGCAGGTTGTAATCCACACATGTGCTAATTTTGACACGAAAGTTGACTGCATCCAATGAATCAAGATGTTTGACCTGAAATACCTTTTAACTAGACAAGCATTGGGGGTTAATGGAGCATGCTCAAGTTGTTTTAATTAGACCCAATTCCAGTCTGTTCTTCTCAAACTATTCTCTATTCAGTGCCTTGGTAAAAATATCAGCAATTTGTTTATTAGTGGCACAATAATTCATTGAAACCAAGCCCTTTTCAACATTGTCTCTCAAAAAGTGATGACGAATGTCAATATGTTTAGTCCTTTTATGTTGACATGGGTTTTTGGAAATATTAATTGCACTTGTATTATCACAAAAAATAGGAATGCATCCCGTGTCAACACAAAAGTCTTTGAGTTGTTGCCTTATCCACAACACTTGAGCACAGCAAGAGGCAGCTGCTACATATTCAGCTTCTGCTGTGGACATAGCAACTGAGTGTTGTTTCTTGGTTGCCCAAGATACCAAACAGGGTCCAAGAAAATGAGCCATACCCGAGGTGCTTTTTCTATCAACCAAAAAGCCTGCATAGTCAGCATCAGCATAACCAACAACGTTAGAGTTGCATCCTCTAGGATACCATAAAGCCAAATCAGGTGTATGTTTTAAATATCTAAAGATCCATTTAACAGCCTTTAAATGAGATTCTTTACGCTTAGATTGAAAACGGGCACACAAACCAACACTAAAAACAATGTCAGGTCTACTAGCAGTTAGGTAAAGAAGCGACCCTATCATGCCCCTATAATATTTGTCCTCGACTGAGGGACTCCCATCATCCATTTTCAACTTGGTTGAAGGAGAAATGGGAGTATCAATGGGCTTGGCCGATTCCATTCCAAATCGCTTAAGTAATTCATTGACATATTTTTATTTATGTATCATGGTGCCGTTTGAAGTTTGTTTGCTTTGCAAGCCTAAGAAAAACTTAAGCTCACCCATCATGCTCATTTCAAACTCACTCCTCATCATTTTTGAAAACTCTTCACATAAATCATTGTGTGTTGCACCAAATATAATGTCATCGACATATACTTGAACAATCAACAAATGTTCCCCCTTAGATTTTAGAAACAAGGTATTATCAACCTTGCCTCTTCTAAAACTATTTTCCAATAAAAAGTTTGACAAGCGTTCATACCAAGCTCTAGGAGCTTGTTTTAAACCATAAAGCACTTTGTCAAGTTTAAAAACATGGTTAGGAAATTCTTTATTTTCAAAACCAGGGGGTTGCATCACATACCCCTCTTCTTTAAGGTATCCGTTGAGGAATGCACTTTTGACATCCATCTGATATAACTTTATTTCCATGTGAGCTGCAAAGGCTACCAAAATGCGGATAGCCTCAATCCTTGCAACGGGTGCAAATGTTTCCTCATAATCAATGCCCTCTTCTTGGTTGTAGCCTTGAACCACAAGCCGGGCCTTGTTCCTAGTGACTGTCCCGAATTCATCAAGCTTGTTCCGGAACACCCACTTGGTGCCAATGATTGATCTATCCTCTGGCCGTGGTACAAGGTGCCACACCTTGTTCCTTTCAAACTGATGAAGCTCCTCTTGCATTGCCGTGACCCAATCTGAATCTGCAAGAGCTTCATTAACATTTTTTGACTCAATATTAGAGAGAAAAGCATAAAAAGCGCAGAAATTTTTAAGCTTGGATCTGGTTTACACTCCTGTATTTATGTCAGACAGAATTTGATCAAGAGGGTGCGAACTTTGGTGCTTCCATGGTCGTGGAGTAAGTGGATCCACAGACACGCTTTCTACTCTTGCTGGAATACTCGGCAAAACAGGTTCAAGAACTGTTCCCAAGCCTGTTCTGGAGCCTGTTTCCTAGCCTGTTCGAGAAGAATTAGGCTGGTTTTGATCCAAACCAGGTTCAGCAGAGCTTCCCCCTGTCTGGTTCAGACCTTGCCCACTTTCCAAGGAAACAGCTCCAGGCCCTGATCCATCCTCAGGACTCTTACCTTTCTCATGTGTGAACAACAAATCTTTTCTAGCAAGGCCCAGTTTGTAATCCTCTTCTTGTGCATCATTCTCAATTAGAGAGTTAGTTTCATCAAATAGCACATGCACACTCTCCTCAACACATAAGGTTCGCTTATTGAACACTTTGTATGCCTTACTGTGTGAGGAGTAACCAAGAAATATTGCCTCATCACTTCTTGGATCAAACTTTCCTAAGGCATCCTTCCCATTATTATGCACAAAACATTTACAACCAAATACTCTCAGATGCATAATATTGGGTTTTCTTCCCTTGAGAAGTTCATAAGGAGTTTTGTTAAGAATAGGTCTAATCATGCATCTATTTATAATGTAACATGATGTGTTCAAAGCTTCTGCCCAAAAGTTTCTAGAAAGACCACTAGCAATAAGCATTGTTCTAGTCATGTCTTCTAGAGTACGAGTTTTACACTCTACCACACCGTTCTGTTGGGGTGTTCTTGGGGCTGAGAAGTTGTGATCTACACCATGCTCATTACAATAGCTAATAAAGCTTGAATTCTCAAATTCCGTACCATGATCAGACCTTAAGCCAACCAATGAGTGTCCTACTCTCTTTTCAATCCTTTTGATAAGTGCAAGAAATTTCTCAAATGTTTCATCTTTGGATGCTAAGAACAGGGTCCAAGTGAAACGAGAGTAGCCATCCACTATCACAAGCACATACCTCTTTCCACCTCTGCTCATGATCCTCATTGGACCACACATATCCATATGTAGCAATTCAAGCAGTCGGGTAGTGCTTACACAATTTTTAGATTTAAAAGAATTTCTGACTTGTTTGCCTTTGGCACATGCATCACATACCTTGTCATCATTGAATTTGATGGAAGGTAAGCCAACCACTAAGTCTTTGGTTACAAGTTTATTCAAAAGCGAGTGGCTTGCATGACCTAGTCTTTTGTGCCAAAGCATAACATCATTATTTAAGGCACTCAAACAAGTCAAATTATTTTGGGGAAGAGTAGAAATACACACTTTATAAACATTTTTGTGTCGCTTCCCCCTCAACACAACATCTCATGTATTCATATTAACAACCAAGCAACGTGTTGGAGAGAACACTACTAGGTTGTCTTCGTCACACAGTTGGGACACACTTAGTAAGTTGTGTTTTAATCCATCTACAAAATAAACATTTTCAATTGAATGGGAGAGTGACTCACCTATCTTACCTATACCGACAATTGTCCCGGATTTGTCGTTTCCAAATGCCACACTCCCTCCTTCTGAAGCTGTAAGTGAGAGAAAATTGGATTTTTCACCAGTCATATGCCTCGAACACCCACTATCAACATACCACAGCTGCTTGTTCCCTCGGTTATTCCCCGAGCTGTTTGCTGGGTTGTTTGCTGGGTTGTTTTCTCTCACTTCAGCCTGCAAAACAAATCAAAGGTTAGTTTTAGGAACCCAGATCCACTTGGGTCCCATTCCTTTAGATGTACACATCTCATCTTTCCTAACCCATATTTGTCTTACATAAACTGTGTTTCTTTCAATGGCATACTTTCTCGAAGGACAAGTGTAACGGTAATAACCCGTTTTACCACAGTGATAACATACAATATTCTCAGATAATCCTAAGTATTTTCTATTCACTGGGTAGGTCATCCGCTTAGGCACAAAACCTAGTCCTCTTCTGTTTTGACTGTGATGTGTGTTTAACCATTCAAGCGCTCTTGAGGACCTGTTCCAGAGCTTGTTTGTAGCAAGGTCTGATTCCATTTGTTTTATTTTCTCAAGCAAGTTTTTGTTTTCTCCCAGTAAGGATTCGACCTTTCCTTTTAAGTCAAGGGATTCCTTTTCCAGCTCAGTCAGATTAATAGAACAAGTTTCTTCTTTCATGAGTAGGGTCTCTTTAAGCACATTAATGTTTTCATGTAAGGCAAGTGTCTCTTTGTCAACTTCAAGCTTTTCCATTTTAAGAGTTTCATTTTCAAGTTCTAGGTCTCGAACATCCCTTTTTAACTCAGCACATATATCCATCATAGTGTACACCAATTCTTCAAGGGTTGATTTATTGAGACCACATACCTTGTTCTTGAGTTGAGTTAGACTGTTTGTTGATTCATCATCTGAATCAGTGTCACTTCTTGCCATGAGTGTTATATCAGCTTCCTCGGCTTCAGACCCTTCCTTATCCTCACTTGAATAACCCCAGGCCGCTAGCATAGCTTTTGAGAATCGTTTCGCTGAGCTGCTTACACCCTGTTTCCTGCCCTGTTTTCTAGGGTGTTCGGGTTCTTGTTCTTCCTTAAGCAATGGGTAGTTTCTCACAATATGGTCTAATTTGCCACACTTGAAGCATCCGGAGAACTATTCCCGAGAGGTGTTCCCGGCCTTGCCGAAGTCCTTCCGTTTGCTGTTTTCTTTAACTTTCTTGAAGAACTTCTTAAATTTTTTAGTTATCATGGCAATCTCCTCCTCATCAGAATCAGAATCATCTTCTAAGGCCTTTAGTGCAAGACCTCGATCTCTCTTTGTCTCATCTTTCTGCTGAGAATTTCTTCTAAATTCATACGTTTGGAGATTGCCAATCAGCTCATCTAGGGTGATCTTGTTCATGTCCTTAGCTTCTTGGATGATCGTTACTTTCGCTTCCTAAGAATGAGGTAAAATTCTTAGGATCTTCCTCACCAATTCTTCGGTGGTGAAGGATTTTCCCAGGGATTTCAACTCATTCGTTATGTGAGTGAAGCGAGTGTACATGTCCATCACACTTTCACGATCACCCATCTCAAACAGCTCATATTTTCTCATAAGCAATTCAATCCGGGATTGCTTTACCTGATTGGTCCCTTCGTGAGCTACTTGTAAAGCATCCCAGATTTCCTTGGCAGACTCACATTCAGATATGCGAGTATATTCATCAGGACCTAGGCCAAAATATAGAAGTTTCTTGGCCTTGGCATTCCATCATTTTGTAATCTTCAGCATTGAATTCTTTAGGCTCCTTGGGGATTGACTTTCCATCTTCAGTAGTTTTCTTAGGGATGAGTGGTCCATCCTTGATGAGCATCCACAAGTCATAGTCCTCGGCTTGGATGTATTTTTCTATCCTGTTTTTCCACCAACTGTAATGTTGGCCATTAAAGTATGGTGGTCGAGTTATGGATTGCCCCTCAAGTATGCCATTTGGTGTACTCATGTTTAGGATCTCTCAAGATGTTAATCTTTCTAATGAGAACCTGCTCTGATACCACTTGTTAGTTTTGAGAGTACACAAACACAAGAGGGGGGGTGAATTGTGTTTGCAAATTTTCGCAATTTTCTAGGAGCAGGCTTAGGCCCTGTTTGGACAGGCTGTTTGTAACACGCCCAGAAACTGAAATGCAGCGAAAATAAGTAGAAGAAAAAGGTAAACACAGGATTTTTACGTGGAAACACCTCTAGCCTAACTGAGGCGAAAAACCACGACCTACCCCTGTAGGATTTTCACACAATTTCACTATACGGGCTAAACACGTTACAAAGTAACCTTCACCATTACAACTTGTAACACACACGTAACTGTCTTCCCCAAGACTAGTTACCCCACGTCCAATAGTCCCCTTGACTTGGACACACTCAACTAACTTTTAAACAAGAGAGAATAAGATGAACACCTTACTTTTGAATGCTTCCCATAAGCTAGTGTAAGGTACAATTAAGCTCCTAGTATGCCAATTTTGAAAGCTTTATTTTTGCACACACTTTGGTCGGTTTTCTCTCTGAAAATTTATCTCATAAAACTCTTGAAAGTTGCTGTGAAAACCGAAGTTGAATGAGTTGTAGAAAGCAACCTTTTATAGAGAACTTTGAAAGGTAAGACGATTTATCTTCTTATATATTTTTTTTTCAGATTTGGAAAACAAAATCCCTAAAGGAAATAGAGTCCTTTAGCCGCAAGTAGTGGAGTAACGAGGGTTGAAAAAAATTCCTTAACTGCTTGAGTAAGGCGGTGGTTCTCAACCACAAGGACTCAACTACTAGCCCATGATTTTCTCAACAGACTTATCCACTTGCCAAAAATTAGAGATTCTTTTTATTTCAAAAAGATAGAGCCCCTTAGTTAAGGATAATCGTTTGGGGTTAAAATACTCCACATAAAATCTTGTTTGCAAGTCTCAGAGACGTTAGCCCAAAAATCAGAGAGAGAATCGTGAAAAATCAGCTTTGCAGCTTTGGCTTAAAAAATACCTTGAACACCCTGTTCTCATAACTGTTCTGAGACAGTGTTCTGAAATTATTTTCCAAGAGAAAAAATCATTTCAAAGTGAATGTTAAATCAAGACTTTCTAATTGGCATATTAACAAGAATCTAATAAAATAAAAACCATAGCAAAACAAAGACTCTTGTTGAATCAATCAGACATCTTGTAGAAACTTAACTTGCTGCTCCAAACACTCCTAAGAGCTGTTCTTAAGGTTGTTCTGAAGTTCTGGAAAGTCTTGCCAGCCAACTGATCTTGAGTTCCTGTTCTTGAGCATTGTTAACCAAGCAATTTCAAAGTATTCAATATTTGGAATCTGTTCAATCAACACACTCACGTATATATTACATTTGTGTTTGTTATCATCAAAACCTTACATTACATAAGGACAACAAGAGAGCATAGAAATAGCATCAAACTCTAACTTACCTCCAACCCTCTTGGGTTGGCTTCTCTCATTGGACCACTGATAGTTATTAAACATCATCTCCTTAATAAGGTTGTAAGCTTCATCTTCCGTCTTGTTCATTAGATTGCCATCCGTCGCCGGATCTACAATAGACCTCACCAGTTGAGTGACTCCAATGTAGAAGGTTTGCACTATCATCTCTCGTTGGAGCCCCTGATGTGGACATAGCCTCAATAGGTCCTTGGCCCGCTCCCAAGCTTCATAGAGTGACTCGTCTTCCCTTTAAGCAAAGGTAGTGATTTGGTTTCTTAGACTAGTCGTTTTGCTCGGAGGAAAGAATTTTGTAAGAAAAACCTTGGTGAGCTCGTCCCATGTTGTGACGCATCCGGGAGGCAAAGAATGAAGCCACGCTCTTGCCTTGTCCCTAAGTGAAAAGGGAAATAGCCGCAACTGAATGGCGTTGGTAGAAACTCCGTTAAGCTTCAATATGTCACACACCTCTAAAAATACAAAGAGGTGTAAGTTGAGATCTTCTATTGGGTCTCCAAATTGGGATTGTTGCACCATGGAAATAAGAGCTGGCTTGAGCTCAAAGTTTTTTTTTTCTTTGTTTAGTCGAGCAATGCTAGAGGCAATGCCTTTGACTCCCGAGGTGAAAAAATCCCAAAGCGTCCTTCTTTGGTCACCTCCTCCGCCGCCATCATTGAAGAGGCTTATTGAGCTTTGACTCTTTACTCCTCTAACTTTAACTTCTTTCACCTAGAGTGAAAAGTCCTTTCTATTTCCAAATCGAATTCAAAAGGAAATGAACTTCGCATGTAAGTGGAAAAACCTTGCAAAGATCACCAAAAGAAAAACTCCACCACGCAAATCAAAAATTACAAAGAAAAAGGAAAATAAAAAAATGCTTAGTCAATCTATAAAGGGCGAACTCAATATCTACGAATTGGTCCCTGGCTATGGCGCCAAAAACTTGATACTACCGCAAGCCCACGGATGTTGTAGTTTAGTTTTAACATCGTTCCCACGGAAACCAAATGTAATATATTCAATTTTGACCTATTATAAAAGGCTACGCAAACAAATTCCAATGGGTTGTTCAAAATTTAGCTAATTAACTAATCGAAAAATTCAACCGAATTAAAATATCTAGGGAAGTGCTTCACCTTGTAAGTAGTTGGATCAATGGATTAAATCATGCACTTTACATAGATTGGATAATTGAAAGGAGTGCAATCGAACTAAAATTCAGTCTTTTCTTTCGAAGTAAACTGAATTGCCTAAACTAATCCAATTAACATTTTTTCTAATGTCCTTGTTTTAGTCTAAGTTATAGATTTTTGATGGCTAAAGTTTCCTTTTAATGAACAAATCTCTTTCAAGTATTGCTAAATCAAGTTCTATCTTGTCGGTCAAATAGCAAGTTTCTCCTTTCATTACTTCACTTGACTATCTAGCATAAGCAAGCAAATTTGGCCAAAATTCACTCACAACACTTCAGTCACAAGGTAGAATTCAATCATTCCAACACAGAATAAGCATAAGCAATGAAGATTAAAGGTCCAACATCAATACTTTGGCTAACGAATCCCTAGATTAAATAAACTAATCACTCATGTTCAAAGTTAACATCTAAAACAAGAGTTCAAGAAAATATTAAAGGGAGAGAAAACTTAGCAACAGTGGTGATTCTCCAATGATGTCCCAATCTTCAAACCTCCAAAAGCCAAAGCCTTTCTTCAATTTCTTCTTTTACTCTAAAATATAAACTAAGAATCTAATTCTAATGAAAAATATGAGAAAGACGAATGAGAACCAAGATTATTTTTCTTCTCTTTCTGTAGTCAAACAACCCTTTTTAAGCTAAAACTTAAGCATCTTCAGTCACAAGACAAAAAGACAAGCCGTTTAAGGTTCACCACGGACCATGTCCTTCACCACAAACTGTCCATGTTCACCTTTATCTTGAAATTCTCTGGCTCTTCTTTTCCTCCACGGTCATGGTGACTTGGGGGCATCCATGGAGAATTAAATCATACTCAATTGGGGATCAAAGTCGCGGCAAAAAGGTCCACAAACCTGCGAAAGACATAAAAGAACCATACACAAGCAAAAACGAGAATCAGAGTGTAGATTGCGACATAAAGTTCATAAACCTCCCTTAAAGATGCAAGAAAACGATCCCAAAATGAAGTAAACTCTAAGCACTTATCAATCATTGGAACTAAAACTATTGATCACTAAATAAGACTATAGGTAAAAACATATATTATTATTTTTAATGAAAGTAAAGCTCAAATATATCAAACATATAGCTCTCCTTACTATAATTGAATATATGGTTTGTGAGCAATGAACATGTTTTTAATTATCGCCATAAATTTATCAATTCATCACCAAACATAATTCTAATGATCACTAAAACTGAATCTGTTGATTACTAACTAATATCATAAAAAGAATATATACGAATATATATATATATATATATATATATATATATATATATATATATATATACATATATATATATATATGCATATATATGATTTTTCATGAATATGAAGCTGAAATAGCAACAAACAGAGCTCACTTAACTAGAGTTGAGTGTATAGGTTATGATCAACAAATGCATTCATTAAGGTCAACAAAGATAGATCAATTGATTACCAAACACAGTTCTAACAATTACTAAAACTAGATCTATTGATTACTAACTAATATCGTGAAGCAAAAAACCTTATATTATGATTTTTGATGAAAATGAAGCTAACCTTAAAAACAAAACTCACTTAACTACAAATTCAGTGTATAGTTTATGATCAACAAACACATTCATAATGATCACCAATTATAATTTCACAATCACTGTATAAATGAAACATTCTATTCACATATATATCAATGATAGACATTATTACCAAACATGTATAACTCTCATGATCGCTAGTTTCAAGAAAATCTATCAATCACTAACTAATAGCATATGTAAAAACATATATTATAAACATGATTTGTGATGGATATGTTTGGGGAAAAAGTACACAAAGCTACCTCAAGTTTTGTGTAAGCAACTTTAAGGACCCTTGATGTGGATTTTATGTTTAGTTCTAAAAATCCCTTTTTTACTAGCAAGTGCACCAGGTTAATTGTAGACTAGTGAGTATGGTGTGTCAGTTCATGAGGAACAATAGTGATTTTAAATTTTAACTTTTCCAATTATAAAGAATAACTCAATTGAAAAGTTCAATTATCAATATGAATTAAAGGAACAAAAGAAAAGCAAATGTGTCAAGTAAAGAGAAATCAGATAAATGAATGATCTAGGACTTTGGATTTCACTATTGATGCAAATATTGAAATTACCAATTCAAATGGGGGTTCAATTTATCTCTTGTTCAACCTAATTTGTAAGCATATGCTATAAATTAAAAAGGTGATTATAATTATCAAATGAAATTATTTATCTAGTGATATAGCATGAATCATTCTTTTTTTAGCATGACACATCTAATTTCTAGTATAAATTATTTAATTATAGAAATATAATTTGAAGCCCAATTGCATAACTTCATATTAGCCTACAAGGTCAAATATTCACTTGAGATAACAAATTAAACTATTGTAATCAATATGAATAAACAAAAGTAATAATTTGGATGAATTGGTTGAGATCAAGTATTATCTCCCAATTATGCAATTAAAGAGACAAATATAACCCTAAAAGAAATTAATAAAATAATAATATTATCAATGACCCATTTTAATACTAGAAGGGAATTTTAGCCAGACCATAGTTAGCAAAAACACCATTGAAGTTGGTCTAGCCATCTCTTAATGTTAGTATATTTCACTTTTTATATCCAAACTTGGATACCTAATTACACAAAACTGTAAAATTAAGTATAAATTCTCAAATTTGCCTCACAAACGAGGTGAGAAGAGAAGAGAAAAATAATTAACACAACTTTTTTTCTAAACTCCTCAACCCAAATGGTTCTCTTAAAAATACTCTCTCTTAAAAAAAAATGAAAGATCGAAGATGAGAGAATGGGAGAATGCTTGGATGAATGAATGGATGAATTTCTCCAACCCATGACCTTTTTTATAGTGGAAATCCAACCCCTTTTGGCGTCCAAAATTAATAAAAAAAATTAATTTCAATTAATTGTTGGCTATGGTATTGCATGAAAAATGGCTAGTCTTAAGCTAACAATTAATTAACTTTGACTACGTTGATAATTGGTTCATGTGGATGATTAAGCACTTGATAAAATGGACCAGCTGGGTTGATCCGACTAATGGGCCGCATGAGCAAGGAAATAGGCCCAATAAGGGTGCAAGGAGGTGTGGACTTGGAGGGCGCCTAATGCTAATGCTGGGTGATTGGGCTCTCTAGCTACGTGACTGGGTCGGGCCCACTCACATCTAGAATGGAGAAGAGAGGAGAAGGAACAGGAAGAGTGGGTCGGCGGACGAAGTGAGGAGATAGGTCGTGTGAGGGAGTGAGAGAGCTCTAATGGAGCTGCTGAGAGTTCAGTGTTGAGTCGAGTCCATGGGTTGGGCACTGGTGCAAGCGGGTCACACTGAACAGAGCTACACAAGCTGGACCTAATGTATTTCCTGTTTCCTTTCTTTTTCTTTTTTTTTTCCTTACTGTTGCGATGGACTTGAACATGAGCTGCTTGGAATTGGGTCAAATGGCAAGGCGGGCCTGGCTTCGCTGATCATTGCACATGAGGTATCTTAGATAAATTTGAGTCAAATTAATCAATTTTCATGCCAAAATTCATTTATTTTATTTTCACTTAAAAATGGCATAAAATATGTATTATTTACTCATAAAAATATATTTCAAAGACTTAAAAGAAGGTAAAATGACGGATAAAACTACATATAGAATATGAATTATCAACCTCAACTTTTAAAAATAACTATAGGATACCTTGACTTATAAGGTAACTAACAGAAAGGACCAAAATCTATTCTAATTTTCATGTAATACCCTTAACTTTTCATATTTGCATTTTTAATCCCAATCCTAAAAAACTTACTTTTGAAAAATTTTATTTTGTGCATGTGTAATTTCTCTCACTAGTACTACTTGAAGCCCTCTATAATATGGTATCAGAGTCAGCGAACAAAGATAATTAAGATAATTAAGCTAATTAACTATATTTAATGCTCTAGTAGTCACCTACTTACCTTGCTCCTAATTATTTATATATTGTTCACTTACCAGAAGGAACCACTTCTGTAGCACCTCAATTAAACTGCCGAATTAACAAAAATTAATATTGAAATTAAGGAGATTAAGAAGCAATTGTCGGTAATCCATCTTTCTTTAGTTAACGAAATTAGACATATGAAAAGTCTACTTTAAGTATTAGTACTCCATTGTAGCATAAATATCCTTTCCAAAACCTAAAAAACAAAAATTCATTTTCTTTACATAATATAAAAATCCAATAAAAAAGGAGAAAAATCAACAAAAAAATCATCTGAAATAGAAAAAGAAGAGGATGGATTATAAGCAATATTATCTTGAGGAATTACATAATATGTTTGGTAAAGAACAAAATCCAAAAGAATTCTACAAAATTATGGGTGCAATAGTTGATAAATATTTGCTCCTCATCTTTCTCATCAACTTTCATGTTGGACTGACCTTTGCCATATGTGAAATTTGTTTCTCCTAGTTGTGCGAGAAATTCTTTCCCCGTCAAGGGAATTGGAGACGTATCAAATTATGCATTTCCATCAAATCCATCCTTATCATATCGAAAAGGAAGATTTTGTGGTAACCATCTCTGATGACCTATATATCAAAACTTTCTTCCATTCTCCAACCAAATTGATTGAGTATTCATACCACATGATAGACAAGCAAAACGACCCTTTGTACTCCACCCTGATAGATTAGCATATGCAGGGAAGTCACTTGTAGTTGAGTGAAGAGTTGCACACGGTGTAAATCTCTTCTTTGTGTATGCATCATATCCATCTACCCCATCACATAACTGCAACAACTCTTTAATTAAGGGTTGCAGGTAGACATCAATGTGCATGCCCAGGGCCTTTTCTCGAGGAATGATCATTGATAATATAATTGATGATTGTTTCATGCATAACCGTGGAGGTGGAGGTAAATTATATGGAATCAACAAGACTGGTCATGTACTATGCATGCTACTCATAACTCGAAAAGGATTAAACCCATCGCTAGCAAGCCCAAGCCTTATATTTCGAGGATCCGATGCAAAATCAGAATATTGTTGATCAAACTTTTCTCATTCCTTTCCATCAGTATGATGCCTCAAAACACCATCTTTTATACGTTGTCTATCATGCTAGATCATATCCTCAGCAATCTTAGATGATTTGTAAAACCTAAGCAACCTACGAATAAGAAGGAAGTAGCGTAGGGCCTTGGCTGGCAATTTCCTTTCAGCATCCTTCCATTGTGAAGCATTACACTTGTCACAAGATTCTTATTTTTCTCTTCCACCCCAGTACAATATGCAATCATTAGGGCAAGCATGGATTTTTTGATATGCAAGTCCTAAGTCCTTAAGTAATTGCTTACATTTACTCCGTGACGATGGGAGTGGATTGATTTGAGGGAAAACAATACCCAAAAGTAGGAGTAACATGTCAAATGACTTAATAGACCAACCGTACATGCATTTTAAGTGGAACAAATGTAATAGAAACGAAAGTTTTGAATATTTTTATCCTTGATACAATTCTTGTTCAGCTTGTTCCAATAACCTCTCATATACACCATCATCATCTACTATGGAAGTCCCACCCTCCTGCTCTTGATTCCCTTTATCACCATAGGTCACCATTATACTCCTCATCCCATACATCTTCATGATGGAATATAGGAACTCCACTATCATCACGTATAATATCTAGATTATTGATCCCAAAAAGATCATTAAGAATTCCCATAGTATCAATCTCACCAAAGCCACTCTCTACCTGACTATTGTTGGCATTATGGCCTTTACTAGAAAACAATGAACTTAAAGGCTCAAAAGTGAGTTCACTGTGATGCACCCACTCTTTGTAGTGTGGCCAAAAACCATTAAACATGAGATGATGTGCCACGACATCTCGTGTGAAGTAACGGTTGTGTCCAACTTTGCATTTATTGCAAGGGCATACTATTAGTTTACTTCCCCCAGCAATATTAGCAAATGCATAATTCAAAAATGACTCAACTCCATTCCTATATTCAATAGAAGTTCTATGCTTATTAATCCAACTTTTGTCCATGTCAAATCTTATGGCCAACCTACAAGGTACAAGTAAATACAAGAATTATGAATATTATACATAGGAAAATAAACATAAAGCAAAGGACTCAACGATATTATGATTTTATCCACTATTACAACCAACACTGCTACATATATAAGTAAAGTATATTACCTAACTTTGATCAGGTTCAAAGAAAGCTTTTACTTAAAACTAGCAGTCAATGAAGCTAATTTTAAAGATCACACCTTATAGGTTATACTTAACCCCCCCCCCCCCCCAAAAGAACCCCCCAAAAAAGGAAATAGCATCTGATAAAAATTTTCAAATTATACGTAAACTAATAAACAATTTGCATTTAATTATAGCAGTTCTCTTACTAAGGTTGTTTTAAAAAAAAAGAAATTTAGATTGTGTTATTCCATATCATAATTACTAATTGTGTATAGTGTTGAAATGAGCAATATTATTTTACATGTTTTGTTCTAGAAATGAGAAGCAAATTTTACATATTTTTGGTGTTGAAATGAGGAAGAATATTCTACATTTAATCAACTTTAAATAATTGACGTAATTCCTATTTTGACAAAAACAAAAGGACAAACTTGCTAACTATTGATTACCTAATCGGAGTTCATAATTCAAATTCAATGCAAAGAAATACATTCTTTAATGTTACACTAAAACAACGATTCCAAAAAACTTCAATTACAACATACTAAGTGTCTGACTTCCTATGTGAAACTCCCTTTAAAGAATTTTTTTTAAAATAAAAAAAGTAAACTTTACGCAGTAATGACAAATAAATACAACATCTACATCAAAAAAATTTTGAACAAAATACATTTGGTATCTTTAAGCACGGGCAAGCATTAATTTTATCAATATTTGCAATCTGATTTGACCAAGTCTTTAATTTCTACACAAATACAGCCATAACAGTCTTTGTCAATGAAGAATGCTAATAAGACCTAGCAACGTATAATGGATTATGAGTAGTAACAAATACTAATAACAATAACAATGAATTAGATCACAAACCACATAAATTATTAAAGGGAAGCGGGATAACAGCATTGCTAAAGAGAGTATAGAGAGACACAAGGAGAAGGAAAAGATTACCCAAGGATCAATCCTGATTCAAACTCTCTAGCAGAATCAGACACCCATTCAGCATGTAGGCAACCAAAATTTGACAATAGTAATGATATTAATTCCAAGTTCCCGCCAATTGAAGCTCTAGAGTAAACAAAATAAACCTAATCCTTTATATTATTCTACGTGTCTACTAAACTTATTTGCGAAAAGTAAAAAAAATAAACAAATTGAAGCTAAATTCAGCAACTACACAAAGTAAATTCTAAGCTCCCAATGACGACATATCAAACAATTACCGCATACAAGCTACGGTTAACAAACTAAAGCTTCTCTACAATCGACATCCCAAGTTCACTAGATAACTTCAACTTTCACGATTCACAATAAAGAGTTAAAATTATAAAAATTTCATACCAAACAAAAATGAGCACAGAAGGTAGAAGACTAGAAGCTGAGAGGTAGAAGACAAAAAGTCAATGTCGAACTCGAACTGTTTGAATGGAACTGAGCTTCGGTGACCTGGCAAAAAAAGGCAATGCAGAAGTGGCGGTGTTTTGGCAGAGATAGTTCGGAGGAGCCTGAAGCTAGGGTTTTATGTGAACTACTTTAGTCTAACAAAACGCTCAGTTCGTGTACATATATTTTTAACTAATGCCATACGCTAACCAAACATACCAACAAAGCGCGCGGTTTATGAATACAGCACGGTGGAGCATTACAAGATATTGACTGTTCGTAATGTTGTTGGAAATTGGTTTAACATAAGCAGCTACTTATTGATTATTACCAATACTTTAACACTCAGCTGCAAAATGTCTGTAATTAGATAGCAACAATTGTACTTGAGTAATGAATGCTACTCATGTCTCTTGGGGTTGGGAACAGGGGTAGTTTATAAAAAATAAGTGCTGGGAGCTGAGGATATAAAATTTACAACACTATATAAAATGATAAATTACTCCCTAAAAAGCTGCTTCAAATACTTTTTCTATTGAATACATATAGTTCAATATTGTTTTGTCTTTTTCAAAGGTGAACCCGGTGTTCATCTCATAACGTCGTACCAATATTTGCTAATACCTCATGGGAACAGAATAAGATATTAAATAGTACTCATGCCAGAAGCAGTCAATTCTGATCAGAGTAGGGCAACATGTATGTTGGAACAACTAAATAGATGCCCAAATTGTGCTCACAAAGACAACTCTCAGAAGGTTAACCTATGACCCTAATTATCACAACTACCAAGCTGTTTACAGGGCATAAGGATTCCATTTATGTGATTTAAGAGACAGAATACAACAATTCATCTTCAGTAAAAACAGATATTGTTTTCCTCATTTCAATAGCTCACTTTAGCCACAATATTCATTCATTCCCTACTCTCTATGCCCTTTTTACCATTTTTACATACTTTCTGAGGAAAAAAAAAAATTAAGGGATCTATTCATAAGTTTCAGAAATTTTGAAATCTTTCTAAAAAATCAGATATATTAGAGGAAATGGAGAAAGGAAGTTAGAGATTTCCATTATACTTTCCTGCGACTGTAACTACTCAGTTAACCATGACCAACACCATCACCTCTTCTCTCTCTTTTGCATCAATGGCGGTTTCTGTAGACCCCATCATGTTATCCCTAGTCTAGAGAGTGACGGGGGTTGGGAGATAGTTATGAAGAACAACTGGCATCAGTAATTGCCCCTTACCACTTTTATTTATTACCCTTTTCTACTATCTTTCTCCCTACAAATGGTCTCTTCTTCACTCCCTCTTGCACCCCCTCATCTCTCTATTTTCCTCTGTTCATCCCCTGTTTCTTCCTGCTTTGTTTCTTTATCTTCTTTTTCTCACTTTCTTGTTCTTCTCGTTTCATTACGTTTTCAGGTGATTGGCAAGCTAACATTGCTGGCATTCATGCAATGCAAATGCTTCTCTTATTGAAGACCCCCCAAAAACGTGCACATTCTAATTAACTTCTAGGACGCAACTTAAGCTAAAATCAGCCCAAATTCTGGGAGAAAGCTCTCAAAGTTGAATATATTTTTCCCTCCCCAAATGGCAAATTAATTCCCAGAAGCTAAGTTAGTCCAGACCAATGTTTGCCAAATTAAGCCACAATAGGTTAGATATCAATCAGTTTACTCAAGAATTAGATACAAAAAAAAAATAAAAAAAAAATCAACACTAATCCATGCAATGTGCCAATTTCACTAGTTGCCATCAAAGTGCCCCAATTGAATGTCAAATTAAAATTAAATCACATTTGAAGAAAGAGGCACACCTGACTAATTTTGTCCAAATCAGTAGATTACAACAGAGATAGATTTCAACTTGATTGCAAATTTACGTTAAGGGTCACCCAATCTACTGGCTACTGGGACAGTGTCGCACAATTTGGCTACAAATCAAACAATATTTAGGGTTTGTTAGCTGCTAAATTTAGGTTCGTTTCATGAGAGGAAGAAAGAGACATAGACAACACAGCAAGGGGGATCTGACTTACACGATTTGCGCGGCTGGGATTTTGAGAGAGATTGATGATAGTTTTGAGCATTTGGGGTTTTGCGTTCTAGAGAGATTGAGGGAGGGAGATAATGGAGATCGCACGAATAAGTTCTGGAGGCCCGGTTCTTTTTCGACTAATATTTAGGTGCTTGTTTTTTTTTTTTTAATTTAGGCGCTTGTTTTTTTTTTGTCCAGCGCACCTCTAAATTGATATTTTGACTTAATTACAAATTATTCTCAATATATATATTCCCCACAATCAGTATATGTAGATAGAATATTGTGTGTCTCCACGTTTATTAAGTGTAGAATTGAGTACTATATTATAATTTTTCATACACTTCCTCATGTGTTGTAGTCTAAGTGCAAATGGAAGCACTATTTTTTGTAGTGGATGGAAGAAGACTTATCTTTTATGTGAGAAAGTTAGGGTCAAATATAGATTTTGTGGAGCTTTCACCACTCTTACATGGATGGTAGGAACATAAAAAGGTATACGATGGGGCATTAATTTGGTAAGCCACAATGGCATAATTAAGATAATTAAGATAGAGCCAAAGCAATAAGTAAATGAAAGGGCATTGTGACCCATTTGATCTTATCTACTCAATTTTTTAATTTCTTTTTAACTATCTACCAGTTACGAATTGTATGAAATTGAGTTGAATTTTCTCTTGTAGTCCGCTCAAGTTACCAAATCCTTATCCTTATCCCTATTCTTATATATACTAGTAAATCGATGCACATGTTGCACACGGTTGGCTTCATGAACGAGCATTCATGTAGAAATTGAGAGCAAAAATAAGAAAATATATGTGTTTTTGTATATTGTTGTGTTCGTAAATATTTAGTTTTGGATATTTAGGGTGTGTGTTGGTAGGGTTGAAAACTATTTTCTTAGATAATAATTTTTCATGTAAAATTATTTTCAACTCATATTTTCAGTTGTTTTGTAAAAAGAAAAGTGAAGTTTTTGGAAAAATGAGTTTGATGAGCAAAAAAGCTAAAAATGCGCACAGTAGTGAAAAACAAAAAATAAGCAAAAAATTTAGAAATATGAAAATTTATATTTTGTTCTTTTGGGAATTATATTACAATAATAGTGTCATCCATATCAAAGTTGTGATAATAGGTACACTTGTCAATTTTTTTGATCTTATCTACTGCCTATAATTTGATGCTAGCAACATTTATTAACTTCCTACCTTCGAGTAGGAATCCAAACAAATAAGAGGAAAAACTTGGTGAGTTTCTCTATCTTCTTAACCCTAACGATAAATTATAGAGTGTATTGGATTTCGATCAAATCATGATTGTTAGATTCACCAGCGCCGACATCGGCATTGGGATGATACAACTTCGCTAATCTTTAATATGCTACCTTAATCTTCGAACCATATGTCACTACCTTAATATTTGAACCATATGTCGAGGAAATAGGCACAGAAGAGAGAAAGAGTGTGGAGAGTCAAAGAAACGTAAAATTAACTTACGCTCTATTCAAAGTGAAGTATTTTCCTTCATCCTAGAGAAAATGATTTTTCCATTAAAATAAATTTTTCATCCTTTTTTTACCAAACACCATAAAATGAGAAAATTATTTTCACCCCCTACCGAACACACCCTCGCTCAATGCCTAACAATTTTAACTTTAGTAGTGTAATATGAGCAAATGTAATATTCAAAGAAGCTATGCATTTAGAAAAACAATAAACGAGTGTTTTCATTGAATTATATATTTGCTTCATTAAAAAGCATGAGTAAACTATTGTAAGAGTCTATGGTTAAAGAATTTTGTATCTGTATTTTCAAGTTATCAAAACCTCTTAAAGGGGCTACTTTGATAATGGATGGCAAGTAAAGGGTATGTCACATAGATCTGATGAAACGGTAGTTAATTTAATTAGTTATTGAGTTGTTTATGAACACACCAATGTTGCTCTCCTTGAATAAATTCATAAAAATGTAATGACTTTTGTACAAATAACAAACTTTTTGAATTTACTTAGGCATCTATAGTAATGGTGTTTAGGTTATAATCGGTACGTGTTTAAAAGATATAATTTAAAGTTACCAATGTTAATCTTTGGGCTAATTGTATATCGAAATTCAAATATAAAGAGATTAGTACTAGACATATAGTTAGAAGACAGACGTTAATATCTTCTTTTAGCCTTTGTCATTAAATAAAAATAGTTTCGTTAATACTAAATAAAAGGTGAGTCAAACAAGAAGTCAAATTTCACAATACTGCTCAACCCAAAAAATGCAACCTAATGAAACTTCTCTATAAACTTCTTGTTAAACTAACTTGCTCTACAGTTGTATTTTATATTATTGGTCCTTTTTTTCTTTTTATTTATTAGCACAAATGAATAGTCTATAAATAGTAATAAATAGTCTACGAATAGTAACTTAGGTTATTGGCTTTTATAGATTATATTATATAGTTATTAAAGATAAACATTAATGAGATATACTTACACCTTAAAAGGGAACAAAGACGGTTACGATTCATATTGGTATTCATATGAATATCAGTGGCAAGTGTAATTTTTTCAAGTTTTGCTAGCTTTTTAGGCAAAACATATTCGCATTTTTCTTTTACTTTTTTTGTTCAATTGGGTTTTTCGAGTTCCTTTTTACTGTATATTTTTCACGTTTATTTTTTATCCTTCATTAAAAGTGTATAATTTTTCTTTATGTGCTTTAATAAATCTTATTTTCATGCGTTTTTGTTATTAAAAATATATTTCCTTAGTTAGATAAGCCATATTCCAATTAAAAATACACTTTATCAAATATGTTTTTCACATCACCATTTTCAAGATTCTAAATTTCTCCTGCTAACTTAATCTCATGCTATTCTCCCGTGTTCACTTTCTCATTTACAATCTATCATTTCTTTAGTCAAATTATGATGAATTAATGAAATTAGTTTAAAACATCAGAGTATCAAAAACATCAAAACTTTTGCAAGTACAAATTTTTAAAAACTTTTACCATAAGTAAGAACCCCCTGATTTACAATTCTTTTGATTTTCAATGATACTGTAAGCAAGAAACTCAATTTTTTTTTTTTTGGTGTAAATCTATAAAATCAATAGAAAAAGAGACGTTTCCAACATTTTACATTTGTTTGCATGAAAGTAATTTGCTATCATGCTAAAATGTAAAATATCATAATTCTCAAAATTGTTGTAAGTTGTAGATTGCGTAAGTTAGTTAAACTTACTGTGAATTGTGTAATTCTTTTATATATGTGCAATACGAATGTCATAGTGTCATCATAATATGAACATGACCATAGCTTTCTTTTGGACTATTTATATATATATACCTTTTTGTTACACTTTGGAAGATGGTAGCTTAATAATTTCATTAGATAGTATATACTCTATTCAACAAAAATTATACATTTGTTATTCTATTTTTTTAAAATTATTGTTATATCTTTTTAAGTGATCGTATATTTTTTCTTAAGATGAGAAAACAAAGAGGAGGATAAGGGGAGCAGATATATTGTTTAAGATTTCTATGATAGTTAAACATCCTGAAATACATTAGTTTAATATTTTAGAATGTTAACCGTATATACCATGCATAATTTATAATTTCTTCACCAAGAAAAATAATGCGTATTTTATTAGTATTTCATCAATATTTCTTACTAGCTTTTCCACACACCCATGAGCCCTTAATATTTGGTTGAATATAATGTAATGTAATCAACCTTGTAATGCAATTGTGAGTGCATAGTTTGTGGTATTATAATTGCAAGTTAATTGTTATTTGCAATACTTTCTTGCAATTGAACAAGATAATAGAAACATAATTATAAACTTGTTTGCATAATAAAATTGTTTTCATCCAACTAAACATCACTAACTTACTTGTGCATAATACATGATATCGTCATACTTAATGTATTATATAGTCTTTTAAAATATCAACTCTGACTTCATCATTAATCTAATTATTGTGATCAATTACCACAATTGGTCCACATTACAGGCAAATTATTACATATTCTCATGCACATTTACTCCCATTCTTACATGTATACATTTTTCAGTATGTACGTATCATATGAGCAGTTATAAATGCATATTTTGTGTACATAACTCTTGATCGTACGTACTCCGACATGTGTAGAATGCAGACTTTGCATAATACACAACAAGTGCTTGATTTTCCAAGTGGCCCCCACCTCCCAAGCCACCAAGCACCCTGATTCTCGTGGGCCCTGTCTGAAAAAAATGATCACTGTCCGAAAACAATTACACCTTTTTTTTCTTTAAATTTCAAAATAAATTTATTTATATTTATTTTCCCCCTATTTCTCATTTAAAGGAGCACAAAAACAGCCTTTCTGTTCTCTGTTTGCCCCTGGCATTTCAATTCTTGCGTTGTAGTCTCTGCTATTTTTGGCCCTTCCCTCTTCTCTACCTTCTCTCATTGTCAATTCTCTCTATGCTTCTCTCTCCTTGAGATTCTGTCCAAACGCCATAACAGGACCACCTAAAGAGGTTTGTCTTTTCTTTTTTTTTTTGCATTTGGATTTTTGTTTATTTCTTTCTGGGTAACTCTTATTTTTCCTTTCTTTTTTCTGGGAATTTTTGGGTATGTAAGTTTTTGTTCATTTGTGGATTTGATATCGCATTCGGAATCTAGTTTGTATTATTACCTTATTTCTTGAGGGTATGGAGAAAATGACTTGGGGCATGAATGCTGATTGTTTGTGCTCGTCTAAAATTTTTCTGACATTGTTGCATTTGATCGAGACATCTTCGTTTAATTGCCATTTTCAATGTTTTGTAAACAGGAAATTGATTGTTTAACTTACAAAGAAGGGAACTTTCCCAATTTCTGTTTGATTGGTTGGAGAATTTGTATGTATTTTGGAAAGGAATTTTAGTTTATGCCTGGTGGGTCTCCCTAGTTACCTTCTAGGTTGCCATGGATCATTGTCTTGGTGATTGGTAGACAATCTTGGTTGCTGGGATAATTTATTGAGATATTCATGGCATTGATTTTATGGCATGTAATGTGATGGCATTACTGAAGGATTTGCTACACGAGAGACATATAGGATGAGCTAAGGTTGTGGTGAAATGGAATTAAAGGAGGATGATGATGGACACGAAGAACGGTCATCTTCGTCATCATGGGTTTGGCATCATATCTCTGAGGAGGCACTCAGAGTAGCTAATGAGTACTTGAATAGTGCAAGCCCATCACCAGAGCGGCCAAGACATAAACGAAGTCAGAGTGACATTGCAAGTTTGGGGCGTCAAAGGAGTAGTAGTTTTCAGAATTTGAAGTTTCAGCTTTCGAAGGCTTGGCGGTGGCGTGTGAACTCACAATCTAACAATGGACGGTTTAATTTTGATCCTGAGGAGCTGGTAGACCAGAAACGCCAGTGGTATCAGCTTCATACTCTGGTATGTGACTAATCTATGCGTTCTTGTTGCTTTACAGGAATGATTATTTTA
>JACYFF010031954.1:83913048-83959743 GCA_017589665.1 Selenicereus undatus | reverse complement strand
AAACATTAAAAAATAGAATTAAAAGATTAAAAAAAATTTAAAAATTTAAAAATTAAGGAAAAAGAAAAAACAATAAATTGTTCCATAACATCCGAAAAATTATAACTGCTCATAATTGCTATCAGATTATTCGCACACACAATTACGTAAAGTATAAAAAATTTTCAAATATGGGAAATGGTTGTTTTATGTAGGTGTGGGAAGGAGTGGGTGAATGTGGGAAGAAGTTGGTGAATGTGGGAAAGAGTGGTATTTTTTTTTTAAGTGTGGGAAAGAGAGGGAAGAGGGGGGAAAAAGTGGGTGGGTGGGGGTTGCGTGGATTTCCCACCCAAAAGAACAGGGCCTGAATCTAGAAATTGGCATTGAGCATCAGAATATGTCTCTAGACTTAATGGAGTTGCGTTCATCTGATTTGCATCAGGAAAGAAGTAAGAGCAGCGAGCTCAAAATCATTTTCAGCTTATTTCTGTTTGCATTTTTTTACTGTGAAGCCGTAGTGTTGGTCTCATAGTTGGTGGTTATAAAAGAAAAAGAATTTCCGTAGGCTGTCTTGGTTCTGGGTTGTGCGTGTACTGGCAATTTATTGGTTTCTTTATTTGTTTGAACTTTGAAGTTCTAGTTTTATCCCCCTTTTTTTTTTCTTGAGGGAGGGGGGTGTTATGGGAAGTACTGGCCAATATGCACTCAGTAACTCATAGAAATGATGTCATGGATGATTAAGAGTATTTATCATAACTAACTTTTTTCGTTTGGTGCGGGTCATAACTAACTTGTTGCATACTTGCATTGTAATAATTTCATATTCTTGCGTTTTTAGGACCATACTAAATATCGGGAGCCCACGGCACTATTTGAACACTTCATAGTTACTGGTCTTCATCCAGATGCCAATCTTGAAGCTGTTGAGGTTGCCTTTGCTAGAAGGAAGAAATGGGAATTAGAAACAGCTAGATCAGATGCAGTGGATGGGAGATCATTGTATTATCACGGGCCATCACAACCTTCACTGGATCCTCAGGTAAAAGAATGATCGATATTTTACACCACGGTCAAAATCCCCACTTCCTCATTTTCTTGGGAGGTAAAATGTGTTGCTGCTCAAATTCCTCTTTTTCTTTTTTTGGGGGGGGTGGGGGTGGGGATGCTTATCACTAATTGCCTTTTACCAGGAGACTCTTTGTTTTTGGTATTAAATTTCCCTTTTCCTTCCCTTCTTCCCTAAAGCTTGAGTGAAGGATAATGTCCACAGCTAGCAGGAAAAATTATGCGGATAAAATATTAGGATAGATTGGTAAATTGGTCAATCATCAAACAATGCAAATTGATGTGACAAAGGAAGTATATCATCAGTTATGACATTTATCCTAAACATACTTTGGTCATTGGAATCTTAATTGGTGACGACCCCTACTTTTGTGGTGATGGAGGTGCATACTCTGCAAGGATTAAGACAATATAGTGACATGATGTAAAGTCCGTTTTTTGCCTCCTATAATAAAAAAGGCAGGCCGAATCAGAATAGGATGCTGCAGTTTGACTCATTATAAATTCATCACTCAAGATAAAATCTTGTTGAGGTAGCCAAGACTATCACTTTGATGAATTCTAATTGTTACTGACAAAATAGAAAGGAATATCCTAGAGCGTCTCATGGCTCGCCTCTGGCATTTGAGGATCATCAAAATGTGCAGCATAAGTGATAGAGATTGGATAAAAAGGGGGGGGGGGAAGGGAGAAAATTAGAGAGAAAGAGGGAAGAGAGGGATTGGCATCTCTGTACTCAAATCAATATTCATTCAATATTCAATAATATATGATAGATTATTAACAAAAGGACATAAAACCCTTATTTATAGGTGCATAACCTTCCTAATACGAGCTAATATGACTCCTAATAGAAATAGGAAAGTGTAATATTCCTAATAAGACTTGGACGCTATAATGCTAATCCTAATAGAAATAGGAAACCATAATAAACTATAATTATAATAAAATATCTTAATTATTATTCTTATATTTCTTCTTAAAATAAGTCTTGATGAATCCATCATCTCTCCCCGGCTTGGAAAAACTCGCTCCTGGAGAGTTGGCTTGAAGATATCCATCTAGTAAATCATGAGCAATGCGACACATATCCTCCTTATGAACCCAAGAATTATCATATTGGGGATGGACTGTCCAATGGAACAAGAATCGTTGAAAATCTCCAGTACCAGTACTAACAATCTCATCTTCCAGTATGGCTTCAACTTCATTGACTGCTAATGGTGGAGTATGAGGCAACTGAGGAACCGAAACTGAAGAAGTCGCGGAACCACCTGTAACACTTGCACAAAATGTGGAAGGCACAAAAGTACATTGGTAAGTTGTCAAATCCTCAACATTGAAGATAGGACTAATAGATAAATCAGAGGGTAAGTCAATTAAATATGCATTGGAGCCAAGACGTTTTAAAATGTGACAAGGTCCGCAAGCTCGAGCAAAGAGATTTTTAAAAGAATGTTTTGGAAATCTTTCAGGATGAATTCGGACCATAATGTAATCACCCTCATTAAACTTTAACTTTTTATGATGCACATTGGCAGCAAGTTTATAATTTTCATTACTCTGTGCAATTTTCTGTTGAACATTGGCATGCACATCATGAAAATGTTAAGCAAAAGTTTCAGCAAATTCAGTAGGCCGAGAATCAATAGGTAACGACACTAAATCAATAGGAAGACGAGAAACAACACCATGCACAACTTCGAATGGACTCTTTCTATTAGACTTGTTCATAGCATTGTTACAAGCAAATTTAGCAGTGGGTAAAACCAAATCCCAAGTATTAGGTTGCTCACAGATAAGACATCTAAGAAGGTTACCTAGACTCCGATTGATAACTTTGGTTTGGCCATTAGTTTGAGGGTGGAAAGCAGTATAAAATTTGAAGTGAGTGCCAAATAGTTTACATAATGTCCTCCAAAAATAACTCACAAATTTAACATCCCTATCGGACACAATAGATGATGGCAAACCATGCAAACGAACAATTTCCCTAAAGAACATCCTTGCAACATGGGATGCATTAGTAGTTTTGCTACAAGGGATGAAATGTGCCATCTTAGAAAACCTATCCACAACAACGAGAATGCAATCATGACCTCTAGCAGTTCGTGGAATACCTGAGACAAAATCCATACTAACGTCTTTCCAGGGAATGTGTGGAACAAGTAAAGGAGTATATAAGCCAGTGTTTTGCTTCCTAGATTTCGCAAGCTGGCAAGTTCGACACTGAGACACAACTTGGGTCACATCCTTGCTCAGGCAGGGCAAAAAAAAGGGTTAGCAATAAGAATGGTGGTCTTATCCTGATCCAAATGACCAGCAAGACCTCCATCATGCAATTCCCATATTAGAAAATCACGAAGCGAGGTGTTAGGAATGCACAACTTTGATCCATAAAACCAATAGCCATCCACAATCATATAATCAACAAAGTCACGATAGTTACCATGCAAAACCTCGCCATAAGTCTTAGTAAAGTTCGGGCACGAGGTGTATTGGTCTTTTAGTTTTTCAAATCCAACAACTGATGTAGTCCATCTATGCAATAGAAGTCCTACTCAACTCAAAGCATTACCAACAATATTTTCAACACCTAAACGATGGTTAAGCACGAAGGAATAATCTTGAAGGAACTCAACCCAACAAACGTGTTTCTCTCTAAGTTTTCTTTGGTTGTTAATGAATTTTAATGCATCATGATCACTCTAAAGAACAAAATCCTTAGGAAGAAGATAGTATCGCCAATGTTCCAAATGACGCACTAAAGCATAAAACTCTTTCTCATAGGTGGTGTACTTTTCTCTCCTAGAATCATTAAGCTTCTCGCTAAAGTAAGCTATGGGATGTCCTTCTTGACTTACAATACCTCCTATCCCGACCCCGGAAGCATCACAAGCAACTTCGAGCACTTTAGAAAAATCAGGATGGCGTAAGACAGGGGCCTCAGTCACTTTCTTTTTAATTAGGTTAAAAGCTTCTTTCACAGGTTTGGTCCATGTAAACGCACCTTTTCTCAAACAGTCAGTGATAGGAGCCATAATGGAACTTAAATTCTTGATAAAGCGCCTATAGAAAGTGGCTAACTCATGGAAGCTTCTCACGTCAGAAATGATTTTAGGTTCAGGTCACTTTACTATAACTTTAACCTTTTCGAAATCGACAGAAATCCCTTTTGCTGACACAACAAATTAGACCTGGCAAATGGGTCATTTGGTTTGGGTACGGGTCGGGTCAAGTTCGAGTTGGATCATGTTCGGGTTAAATGACAATTCGGGTTGTTTTGGTTTGGGTCGGGTATGGTTCAGGTCGGATCGATTTCAGGTCAACCAATTTTTGGTCAAATATGCTTGTCATGCCAAAACAAGCAACTTTTTAGAAAATTTCAGGTTGGGTATGGTTCGGTTCGGGTCAATTCGGATTTCGGGTCCACTTTTGGGTGAGCATATTTCGGGTGTCAGGTCGGGTATGGGTCCGGATCGTTCGGTTCGGGTCTCGGGTCAGTTTTGACAGGTCTACAACAAATCCAAGGAAGACAACCTCAGATTGCAAGAAAGAACACTTAGCCAAATTATGTATAGCTTCTATGCTCAAAGGACCTCAAGGACTAGCCTCAAGTGTTTCAGGTGTTTTTCCCTAGCAGGGTTGTATATTAGAATGTCATCAAAGTGTACCATCAAAAACTTCCCAAGGAAAGGGCGAAGAATATGAGTCATGGCTCTGATAAAAGTGCTAGGACTGTTGGTTAACCCGAAGGGCATAACTAACCACTCAAAAAGTCAATCAGGAGTTTTAAAGGCAGTTTTCCACTCATCCCCAGGTCTAATCCTCAATTGATGGTATTCTGCCCTAAGGTCAATTTTAGAGAACCACTTGGATCCTGACATTTGGTCCAACACATCATCAAGTCTAGGTATAGGAAACCTATATTTCATAGTAATTTTATTAATGACTCTATTGTTAATACACATCCTCCAAGAGCCATCTTTCTTAGGGGTCAAGAGGGCTAAAACAGCACAGGGATTAAGACTATGCTGAATGAAACCTTTTTGCAGAAGCCCCTCAATTTGTCTATTAAGCTCTTCACGTTCACCAAGGTTCATTCTATAGTGAGGTAAGTTAGGTAAGGGTGATCCTGGGACAAGGTCTATAGCATGTTGGATATCCCTCAAAGGATGTAGTTCACCAAGAAGATCGTTAGGAGATACATCCTTAAATTCATCAAGAAGTTCACTAAGATCAAGGGACATCTCAAATGTAGTAGCACAGGGAAACACAGGTGGGGCTTTGGCCACTGATGCTAGCAACATGCTAGACTGTTTTCCTTCTATTTCACATTCATATCCAGACAAAAACTGTAACTTTTTAGCCTGTTCCTTAGACTGAGGCAATTTAGGGTTAGTTCTTTTGGGATTATTATGTTTTGAGGGTCAAGCAGGAGCTAACTTAATATTATGAATGAACACGGACCTATTATCCTTTCCAAAATTGGTTGCATTTTTGTCATATAACCAGGGATGACCTAACAAAATGTGGCCAACATCCATAGGTAATACATCACACCAAATCTTTTCAGAATACGCACCTAATTGAAGAGGGACTTCACACTTCTCGGAAATTATCAAAGATGTCTTATCAACCCAAGCAACCCTAATAGGGGTGGAATAGGGTATCGTCTTAAGGTTGAAAAGTTTTACAGCACACTTAGAAATCACATTCATGGAACTAACATTATCAATGACTAAATGAAGAATTTTACCCCCACATAGCATTTTAGTCTCAAAGATAGCAGTACGTTTCTAAGAGTGACAATCAGTAGAAGAAAGAAAACATCTCATGACCGTAAGATGACTTTCTCTCTCTCTCTCTCTCTCATGGTCTTTATGCTCACTCTTGGTAGGAGTGTCACCAACAGCAGGATAGACACTCTTGGTAGTTCTCTATTTCTAGGGCCTTTTGGTAAGCCTCCATTAAGGACTCGGGATGGTGTAGGCCCACATCTCCCTTAAGGTCATCTCTAAGTCCATTAATGAACCTAGCCACAGTTACCCATTGTTCTTCTGTAACAGCGCATATGAGTTTCATTTCCTGGAATTGGGCATAATAATCCGACATGTTAGTATTCAATTGTTTCAGGTTCAACCAATTATCCATCATTTATCTTTTATGGAATGAAGGCAAATACTTTTCTTTCAATGTTGGTTTCATTTCATCCAACAGAGGTATGGGAGGCTCATCTAGGTGATCTATCTCCCTTTGAACTCTCTGCCAGTATCTCTTAGCAGACCCAATAAGTTGCATTTTGGCAAAACAAACTTTCTGGATGTCATTCATTCCGTAAAATTCAAAGTAGTCCTCTAGGCGGTCTAACCAATCAACAAAAGCAATGGGATCATGGCAACCATCAAAGTCAGGGACATCAACCTTGACTTTTCTCATCACATCATAAGGTTCGTCATGTATTTGGTTTCTAGGATAGCCTTGGTCTCTTCTAGGTGAATGGTGCATATAATGTCGATCTTGGTACCTACTTTACGGTGGTAAGGTTACGGCCCGTCAGATTCGTCATGGTAGTACTCATCATCTCTAGAACCATTAGGTTTGTGACCAATGTCTTCAGGTTCTGTCCTCCTCAGAACATGTGTCCTATTAGACCTCATAAAAGTAGAGTTTTTCAAATGAATAACTGAGTCATCAAGTTTGGGTCTTCTAGTTGGACATTATTAGAACTAGCCATATTATGCGCACATTGAGACAATTGAGATTCTAGTTTCTATTCCAATTTTGTAACACTTCCATGAATACCACCTAAAGAGTTTTGGAAACCCATGATGGTACTTTGGAGACCTTGTACTTAATCCTTCTCCCCACGAATATGTTGTTGATTTTCCTTGCTACCTTTTTGAAGTGACTCTCTAGGTTCATCCCACCTAGCATTCCAATTTTTGCCAATTCTAAAATATCATCATTAGTGCCTTTTTGTAAAGCTTCCAATTTTTGGTCAAGTTTATCAATTCTATTGTCAATTCCATGAATTTTTTGTTCTAATGCCATGGGTCTTGTAACTGGCATGCAAGGAAAGGTCTCTTTTTTTCTTTTGTTTTTTTGTGTGTGGACACCAATAAGTCAACACAAAACGCACAAGCAACTCATTGAGATAAACTACTTTCAAAGCACTCGTAGCACGCAAATCAATTAAGGAAATTATGCTACTATACTACTAGTCCTGTCTTTTCTTTTCTTTTTGACAATAGAAAATAATTTTAGCTCCGAACAAATAATTAACAACCGACTAATAATCTAAACTCCTAAAATCAAGGAAGAGATTTAACAAATACCAAAGTTGACCTCACCTATTCAGCAAGATGCTACATATGTCCCTTTGATTCGGGCCTCAAAGTAGGTAGCAACCAGGACTTGAGTAGGCTTCTTTGTGAAGCACCCAGCAGCATTAGCAACCAATGAGCAACGCAGCGCACCATAAACGTAGCAGCAATCCCAACAAGCAGGGTGTGATGTGTTGAGGCTGAAGGATGTTTAAGGCGAGGACAAGGGTTCGACGGCTCGAAACAACATTTTCTTTTTACTGTTTCAAGCACTTGGTTTAGTTGGCAGTGGAATTTGAGATGGGTGTTGGCTAGAGATCGAGAACTTGCTCTGATGCCGAGTTGACAGAGATGTGGTAAAAAAGGGGGAAAAGGGAGAAAATTAGAGAGAAAAAGGGAAGAGAGGGATTGACATCTCTGTGCTCAAATCAATACTCATTCAATATTAAATAGCGTATGATAGATGATTAAAAAAGGTACATAGACCCCTTATTTATAGGTGCATAACCTTCCTAATACGAACTAATACGACTCCTAGTGCAAATAAGAAAGTGTGATATTCCTAATAAGACTTGGACACTATAATGGTAATCCTAATATAAATAGGAAACCATAATAAACTATAATTGTAATCAAATGTCTTAATTATTATTCTTATATTTCTTCCTAAAATAAGTCTTGATGAATCCATCAATAAATTTCTGTCGATATGGTCGACACCTGTGCTGGCCTGTTGGTTTCTTTCCATTAAAAACTTTATGTTACAGACCAAACAGGAGAACTCATCCCAAAAGACTAGCCTATCAGGTGAGAGAGCCCATTTGGTCTATAAACCCCTCATCAGTTGCCCATACAACCGATGTGGGACAAGTCCCATACCTTGCAATTGATCCAAATCCGTAACATTCGACCCCCCTTAAGGGCCAACGTCCTCGTTGGTCACGGCTGGTTCTTCCAGGCCACCACTCCGTGGGCCACCACTCCGAGTCCTCGTTGGTCACGGCTACGTTGGTCACGGCTGGCTCTTCCAGGCCACCACTCCGTAGGCCACCACTACGAGTCCTCATTGGTCACGGCCACGTTGGTCACGGCTGGTTCTTCCAGGCCACCACTCCGAGTTGGCTCTGATACCAATTGTTACAGACCAAACAGGAGAACTCATCCCAAAAGATTAGCCTATCAGGTGAGAGAGCCCATTTGGTCTATAAACCCCTCATCAGTTGCCCATACAACCGATGTGGGACAAGTCCCATACCTTGCAATTGATCCAAATCCGTAACACTTTAGCATCCAAATTCTATACGACTAACATCTCAGACCTGTTGTTACAGTTTGTAGCCATGTACAGACCTTAAATCAAATCTGGGAATAAAGATGAGGGCAACGCTAAAGTCAAGTAGTACATGCTCCTTCCTTTTTGTTTTTAACCAGCGATAAAATAATTATTAGGAATATCTGGAATATCTGGAAGGAACTAGAAGCACCTGGCAGGAGGCGGAAAATCCATTTATTTTTGGTTTTTTAGTTTAGTTTGATAGAATGAGACAACAATTTTCAGCGTACATCCGGCTTGTATGGAATATGGAAAAATCTAAATGTAAGTAGCCTTATTTTTGTAGGTATCAACATAAATCAGAACTAGATTGTTAGAAAATGAGTTGAAAAGAAGAGGCCCTAAATTGTTTACCACTCCAATGTTTTGAAGCTTTGCCACTTCCCTAGACAAGGAAAAAGATGGATATGCACAGAAAAATGTCGCTCATGATTGATTCCAGAATTTACAGAAGTTTGTGATCTTTCTAATGAATGTATATAGGGCTATTTACCCCTTATTTTTCCTTTCATTTCATGTCAACAGATGATTTTCAAGTATCCACCTGGGAAGAAACTGCCCATGCGCCTGAAGGATTTATGTGCCTTTACTTTTCCTGGAGGTGTCAAGGTTTCCATGCTTACTCATTGTTAATGTTCAATCAATTCATTTGATTTTTTTTATACACGCTGCAGTCAGTTGATGTACTTTGTTTGACTTTGCGGACTGCTCATTTCGAGTCTGATTTAGGAATGCTTCATAACTTGTGGCATGCTGCATGGCTTAGATGCATCATTTGATCATTTCTTAATGAAATTAATTGCGGGTTCTCTTGATCCAGTTTTGATTGAATATCATGTCTGTGTGGTTAAGTACCTAATATGAATGTTGCTGTTGCACTAACAACTTTTATGGCCATTCTTCATATCTGTTTTTCTTAGCTGCTGCTATTTCTCTCCATTTACCAATCATGAAAAATCTGTTTTGTTCACTGTCTCTTCTAAGACGCAAGCCACAATGGAGGAGACAAAGCTTTCCCAGCGATGCAAGTGATTTCTTTTTTCTTTATTTTTTTGTTATTCTGATCAACCTTTCAGAGGATTCACTTTTTCTTTCCTTGCCTTCTTGAAAGTCTTGGCCCCAAGTTCGATGCTTATTAACTGTGGAAGATATATCCTACCAGAGCTCACGCAAGTATTCTGAGTGAGTGAAGACCCTTAATGGTTTACCTAGGCTAAGAGTTTTGCTCTTTGGGTTATCTGCCAAGAATGGAATGGCAAATGCCCCAATTCAATTCAATTATGTGAAAAGGATAGAATGAGCTTGAGCAAAAAGCTCATCTTATGTAACTGTTTTGTGGAATACTACATGTTTAATAGCTTGAAGTTGCTTTTCTTCAAAATATTGATGTCTTCAGGCACTTCATGACTTTGAACTGCTCTGTTTTCTTTATCTCTGGTTTCATGTCGTGATTTAGAAGAAAATTGCTTTTTGTTATTATTGTACTTACGCTGTGCTTCTTAACTTTTGTTTTTTGAATCCTTTGTGCCATCTGAAAGGATATTGACATCTTGAAATCTACTTTTGTGTTATGCAGGCTCGGCTATTGGAGAGAACACCGTCACTGAGTGACTTGAATTCACTTGTTTATGGACAGGTAAGCATAGTATTAATGTTCGGTCATTTCTAAATTAGTATTTCTATATCCATAGAAGTTTATAGGTTTTCTAAAACCTTGAGCAATGAAAGCTACTACTGAAAGGTCAAAGCTGGTTGAAGCTCAAAGAACTATAATTTACTTGTGCCATGCTCTATAAGTGTAATAACCGAAGAGAAATAAGTGAATTAAGTTACCTTAAATTTGTTGAACATTTGAAGGTATGGGTTTTTAAGTGACAATAATGGCCTCAAGATGAGGAAGAGGAAAACTGTGAGTTGGTTGCACAAAATTGCCCCACTCATGTTCCTTTATAAAGAGTATACCAGCCTTTCTAGCTTCTAGGTTGACTCATGCCCGAACTTCCAAACAGATATAAACTCAAGTGCCAAAGAGAGAGAACCAATAACAAAGGATAAGGAGATGACAAGTCAACTTCTTTCCATAAAGACTGTACCAGCCTGCTTGACCCAAATTTCTTCTCTTCAGAGGAGACCTTGTAGGAATTTTATTTTAAGAGTTTCCTTGGCCAAAATCAAAAAGCGAAGTTTTTGAAGGGGATCATGGATCTCCGTATAGCCTTTGTTGATGAAGTTCTGATCTTTTGGTTGCAGGATGGTGAGAATTGCCTTTGTGAACCATGTTCTTCCTAAAGTACAAAAATTTAAAATTTACTAAATTGCCTTAGTGGTGATGATCAGAACCTTTACTATTTCTTTTCATGAAGGACATGAATCTTGGAATGATTATCTCACATTGTTTGTTTTGAGGTCTTTTAACTTACCTGACCCATGATTCTCTGTGACAAATCATCCTTTACAACATTGCAAATAGTGAAGATGTTGCTATGCCTGATCGAATGGCCAATTGCTTTATGTTACTTTATATGTGATTTAGTATATGCTTAGTAACTTGATCCTATGTATTACATGTCCTGTATTTTGTACCTGCTGTTTTTAACATCATCATTGTGTGTCATTAAATAGGAGCACCTGAGAAGAGACGATTTGGCATTTATTTTTTCATTTAAGGTGAGATCCAGATATCTGTCTTCCATTTTGCAGTGCTAATATTTTACAAACACCCCCCCCCCCCAAAAAAAAAACTAACAATCATTGCACTCCCAAAATTGGGGATTTCTGGCTTTGCCACAGGATGTGCTAGAGAGGTCTTTTTGCATTGCTAGTACATTAAGGGCTTGTTTGTTTAAGCATTTGGCCAACCGCAACATCTTTTAATGGCTCTTTGCTTCCGACCGCTGACTGCTAATCCCCACTACTCCTAAGTGCTCTTCATTGCTTCCAACTACTCTCACCCGCTCCCATCCACTCGAACCACTCACAACTGCTCCCAATATTTTACAAACAGTAATCATAAAAGGCTCCTAATGCTCCCAACCACCCCCAATTGCTCACAGACGCTCTCAGTTGCTCACAACCGCTCCCAACTACTTCTAACTGCTAACCGCTAATCATAACCACCTCCAACCGCCCCCAACTCTTCCAAATGCTAACCACTAGTTACAACCACTGAAACGAATAGACCCTAATTGTCTTGTTTTACTTTTTAGCAGCTAATTTAGATGGCCTGTGGGATGGTTTCATCAACCCCCCCCTGAAGTTTCTTTCTCTTGTATCAGGCTGCAGACAATGCAACACTATATGGTGTTTGCTTACAAGTGCCAGAAATTGTTCAAAGACCACCGTCGATATTAGGTTATTCGTCACCCTTGTCACATCCGTCTGCAGGGTGCAGTAGGTTTTTGGTTTCTGCTCCTCGATGCTACTGTTTGTTAACTAGAGTTCCTTTCTTCAGGCTACACTATGATATGCTGAACAGGTTAGCTTTTTTTCTTCTTTTTCTTCTGAATTGGTTTTTGGACATGTATACATTGGATTATGGATTATTTGTGTATACTACCATGTGTTCTGCTTATTGGGCGTGTAATTTCTTCATCCCTGCTGCAGTATTATTGCACAGGAGCGTCTGAATCAGATAACCCAATTTGTTAGCGAAATGAGTCTCAATGATTACTCTCTTTCAGCATCAAGAGAACAAGATGACTATCTTGAAAGTTGTGACTCACCCAACTGGGAAGAAGGTTGGATGTCAATGGCAATACCAGTAGAAAGTGCAATAGCTCTGTCTGCTGCTGCTGCTGGTATTGTTACTGAAGATGAGGTTCCATCTGCTTCGAAGAGTGTGGAAAGTCTATCTCCATCAAGTGGTGATGCAAGTGAGACATCTGATTTTGGTCACGCTCCTGATGCATCTGAAACCCGTGCTAATGCTTTTGGAAGAGCAGATGAAAATTATGAAAATGGAACAAGTTCCCCTGAGGCCCCCTTGCTGTGCCATTCTGACCACAAACTGGAGAGAAGTAGTAGCTCGTTGTCTATATATAGGTGGTACATTTAGCTTTTTCCTTCTATAGCTAGATATTGGGTGACACTTTTCTTACAAAGACTTTAAGAACATCCTTTCTGCTTTTGAAAAGTAAAGCCACATGCGTTTTATTTGACTGGACCTATCTTGGGAAAAACTCATACTAATTTTCTTGTTACTGTTGTTAAATATTGGCTAAAAACTAGAAAGCAATTTCCACTCTCAATTTAATGTACTTCGCCATTTTCCATGTTCTTTATTATTCAAAGAACGCATGGTCTCTTCTCACGTTTATCCTTTAAGTTACTGTGATCCATAATTACATCTTCTCTTCTGACAGTTCAGTGAGAAGCATGGATGGTGACGATGGTTATTTTTCGAGTCAGGAAAGTGATCATTCTGGCGATTCATTGACTATGGAATGGGCTAAGGTTTGTTACGTTGTTCTTTGTTCAAATGAAGATGGTACAGTGGTGTCCTTGAGGTCTATTCAATGTTGTTTGACATGTGCGCTCTTACAGGAGACTAAGAATGACATGCTACAAATAGTTTGTGCTTATGCTGCCATGACTATTCCCGAACGGGGAAGTGATTTAGTATTCCAGCCACTTAAGCACTTACAGGCCATTCTATATAAGCGCCCTTCTGTTTCTAATCTGGGCATTGGTGAAAATTCATTTGATATGGATAACAATCCAATTAAATCTGCTGAGGTGGGATTTTACGTGACTCGTTCATGCTTCATTATCTTTGGAGGACAGCAAGTTTCTTACTGTTTCTCTTTTTCTCAGATGAGTGCGAGGTTAGCTGCTGCAGAAGAAGCTGTTGCTTTATCTGTCTGGACGACTGCAACCATCTGTCGAGTCCTTTCTCTTGATAGTGTAAATTTTTCTGTTGTGTGCTTAATTCTGATGCTCATTTCATAAGTATCCTATGCTTAAAACCTTGTCTGACTGCTGTACTGTTTGCTTATTTTTTTTATCTAGACTATGCATTTTTTAAAAAATATTTTTGTTGCCTTTTATCTTTCTCCAATTGCATATTTCATTATGGTGGCTTCTTCCAACAACAGTGTCAGTCTAGGGGCTTGTGCTGCTGTGAGCAATGAGACCCACAGTACAACAGGGTTACTGCTTGTGTTGTGTTTTGAATGTTGAATGAGACATCTAAGGGCAAGTTTGTTGGAACTTGTCATTTGTGGAGTCTGAGAGGTACTAAATGAGTCCGACTACATGTATGCGCCAAGCATAGAGGCAGAGGATTTTTTTTTTTTTTTGGTTGGTAAAAAGGGAAATATCTTTCATTACCAAAATACCAACTACCTGGCAGTTTACAGGGATTCACACCAAATATTTATAAAATAGCTAATAAGTTATCTCTCCACTTAACTAGCTTTACATTCTGCAGGGCCAAAAAATCAAATCTGTAGTGATCGTCAATTTCAAAGCCTTAAAACTTCTTGTGACAGATTCCTGGTGCTGACTTAAGCACCTATGGTTCCTTTCAATCCAATTGTGACGCTGCATTGGTGCATATACTGCAAAAATTAACCACTTCCTCATCCTTTCCTTAGCTTCCTTTGATAAACTGCTATGTAAGTGCTGCAAATCTGTTACATTGTCAGGCACCTTCACCTAACTCAGAATCATCTGCCTAAAATCCGAAGTGAATGAGCAACTAAAAAACAGTTGCTCTGGTATTCCTGCTCATCACCACAGCTTGCATTTTGTGTCCAGTCTGGTTTGAACCGCACTAGCCTATCTGCTGTAGGGGTATGTCCTAGCTTAAGAATCCATCCATAGAAAACAAAAATGCTTGGTATGCTATGTCTGCTACAAACTAGCCTGTCCCATCTAAAGGAACTCAAATCCCCCAGGTGCCGCTCATAACCACTTTGGACTGAATACACACCACTGTTAGATAATTTCCAAGTCCAATTTCTTCCAGCAAAATTGTTCCTTGATCATGCGAAATTTCTTCCAATGCCAGCATCCATGCCCTACAGACCGATAGTCCCACCAAATCATCCCCTTGAGATGGTGCTTATGGATCCACTTAACCCAGAGGTTATCCTTCTTACTTGCCACATCCCACATATGTTTTGGTATCAGTGCTTTGTTCCATTCACTGAGGTTTTTCAATCCCGCCCCTACACTTCTTAGGTTTACACACCGAATCCGTTGCTACCAGGGGCGCTTTTGTATAACTGTCTTTTGCTTTCCAGTCCTCACAAGTGGTTCCTGCATGTTGCTTCAATACCATAGATAACCTGTTGAGGGAGGACAAGAACTCTGCTCCTGAAATTGATTATTCCCATCACGACAGAATTTATCAACACTACCCTTCCAGCATAAGAAAAATGTCTGTTGCCCCAAACTCTCATTTTTGCTGTGATTTTGTCAGCCAGTTTTGCACAGTCCATCTGGTTGAGGCTGGCAGAGGAGATAGGTACTCCTAGGTATTTGAAAGGAAATTTTCCTTCTGTAAAGCTGGTGGCATCAAGCGAGTCTTGCTTGATCAACCCCTGTACTCCTCCCAAAATGACTTGAGATTTGTCTTTATTTATGTGTAGTCCAGAAAGAGCAGCAAACTCATTTAAGGCTTCAATGAAGCTAAGAATGGAAGCATAACCGGCCTTACAAAAAAGCATTAGTTCATCTGCAAATGACATGACATATCTGCATATTTTTTTATTTAGAGTGAAACTGAAAAGCCCCATTGCTAGTCATTATCTTCAACAACCGCGAGGCACAAGATATTAGTAGATATAAATTATGGAACTTGTGTTCTGAGATAAAGTAGAAAAATAGCTGTCTTTGTTGATATCAACATGAAGAGTCGTCTCATTGAAGTGAAAACACGTTAAATATGGTGATTAAGTTAGTGGTGCCCATGGGAGTTCAACATTGCTATGTTGCTTACAATGCGTGTTAAGCAGGTTCAGCTTATTGACGTTTAGTGGGAAGACTTAGATGAGTTGATTTGAGTAAGTATGGTGTGCTCGTATTCTTGAACTATAAAAGTGGAAGAGGAAGAACTAACAATAGTTTGGCTAAAGGCAAGATATAGCCTATAACTCAAAGCGGACGTGAGCCTTTAGAAGATGTTGCATCCTAGGAGTAGATTTCTGGACTAAGGACTTTATTCTTTAGATAGGTACTTTTACCTTTTTGCTTCCACCTCTATATAACAATGCCTCCCTGCACTTCATTTGCTATGGGCAAGTTTTCCTTTCGCTTGACCTGTCCACAAGTAGTTATTTAACTCCTTTAGGATTTTTTGCCTACCCTGTCTACAATTAGATGTGCTGGTTACTTGAAGAAGAAGGTTAAGAAAGAGTTCGGTTCTAGGTGTTTGGAAGATCATTTCATTGGCTATTTGGTGGAGTACTTGGAAGGAAAGGAGCCTCTGGATTTTTGAGGGCAAGGCTACATCTTATCAAGGAGTCCCTCAAGCTTTATTTTTTGAGAATCTTGTACAGTTGGAGTTAAGTTCTCGATTGTGGTATAAAATCTTCTTTTATTTTTATTTTGCGGAAGGGATTAGTTAGGAGAGTTTGAGGGTATGAAGATTTTTGCAATTGCCCATTTCATACATGGGTGACGACACAACTTTTGGGCGGAGAAACATTAGCGGCATCACCCACACTGCCAACTACTCATAGTATTACATACCCTTATCACTAGTAGCATTGTGTACCAAATTCTCATTGTTGTTTTGAAAACATGCTCTATTGAGGTCAAGGCTTTGTATGTATTGGCCTCCCAAACCCCATGGCCATGGGAATTCAGTGGAGTTGTCATTATATGTCATATAAATTCAAATCCATACCCTGGAATCCTGCCTAAGTGTGGCCAGCGGTTGGGGGGTTGTCAGGATGGAATGGTCCTACCCTTGAATCAGAGAGACTATTCCTATTGGACCCTAAACTAATTTCCTTTTGATTGCCTACTCCTCTAAGAAGTACATGATAGTTTTCATGAGGTGCGTTGCGATAGTTCACTACAATCTAAGCTAATGCCTCAAAGTGACTTTGCATGGTTTTGTGTTTCTTTTGTGGATGTGTAGTAAACTTGATATGTATTATTTTCTTGTATCATAGAGCAAGAGAAAAGCCATATCATATCATTTCACATGTTCCTATGATTCACTTTCTATAATTCTATTGGCCCTTTTGGGGCTAGCTTGAGGATGGGATGTTTAATTTCCACAAGGAAGATGAAGGTTAGATTCCCCCTAGGTTCTGTGCACGTGTTACCTCTCTGAAAGAAAAAGTGAGCATCTCACTTTCTACTGTCAGATTTCATCAATTGAATTCTTGCCTTGGTGTTTCACCTCTCTATGATATTATAGTTTTCTTTCAAGAGTTGCAACTGTGTAAATCTTTTGTCCCTTTCCTGATGCTCGTAATATCTTCTTTTCCACTGCCTAGATTGATGTACCTATGTAATCCTATAAATATGTTTATGAAGAAACTATGTGCACTTCAGTACTTTTGCTGTCGTAACTGGTAAATTGACTGTATAAATATCCATTATGTTAGGTTCTGGCTTTGCTGACGGGAGTACTACTGGAGAAACAAGTGGTGGTATTCTGCCCAAATCTGGTAGGTTATCTCCGTCATACCCAAAGGTACAATGGTTTTGACTACTTTGATAATAACTTTCATCGGCTTTTTTCCATATGCCCCCCAGCGACCTTGGGCTCAATTTAGATGCTTAACCTTGTCATATGAGTTTCTCATGGATTCTTGAGAGCTTAAAAAACCATTTAACTTAAGAGGAAAGCGTAGCTCCAGATGAGTCGCTGACTATCATAATAATACAGTACTTCTAGTTTGCAAGCAGAATTCAAGTTGAGATACATTATGGTTTTCACGAATAGTACTTTCCTACTGAAAATGCTTAAAAAAACTCTACAATACATTTATTCTTTGAAAAATTTAATTTATCTAATGTCTTCACTTTGAGAGTGTCTTTCCTTGCAGTGCAGTACATGTTATGCTGAGCAGCCTCAACTATGCAAAACTATTTAGTATGACTCACATTTGTCATTTCACCTCTGGCACCTATTTTAATGCTCAACACTCAGAGATGGGTCTGGAATCTCTGCACTCTATTTTAGACAAAAAAAACTGCGAATTTTCAAGGAACTGGGTGAATTTGACGCTTGAACTCATGATCTTGGTGGATGCTTGTTTTGAGTCCAAACAATATAGCTTGAATGACTCATACACATTAAGTACATCAGCTGGGAGTCATTACATATTTTTTTTAAATCATGAGCTTGATCATTGCAAAATTGATGATTGTAAGCAGCTCATCATCTGCCAGGGTGTGTGCCGATACCGTAACTGCATATGTATCATATAGGACCTTGTTGAATAAGATGGTGGGCTTAGAGTATGGATTCACTTGATTTTGGGGTTTTTATTTTATGTCTTCCATACTAATGTCCTTTCCAATTGTTTTCTATTTTGTTCTTTTGGCTGATCTAATCTCTATTGCTGCAACTTTATGTCATTGTATCTTTGACTGCTGCAGGGTGTTTTGTCAGCTGTAGTGCTGTCTCTCACTCCAATGATCCATCCATTTGAATGGCAGAGTTTATTTCTTCCGGTAAATTTATGATACTCTACCATCTCTGGCCCTTTCTTGGGTTGGTAAAATTTCGTTATGATATCATAGAGAGGAGGAATGGGTAGAACACTAGAATCTCATTTGAGTTTATACGCATGACTCGTTTGTCTAAGGCCCTATTTATGTACAAAAATTTAACATGGTATCAGAGGAAGTTGCTCTTGGTTTTGCCATCGTTCCCATTTGATTAAATGTGTTCACATATTGGGCCTTGAGAGTAGCCACACATGAGGGGGTGTGTGGGAGTTAGAAAACGGGGGGTTATCCCACATTGACAATTTAAGAGACATTGAGCATGTATATGAGCTTGTGAGTCACTCCACCCATTACCAGTTTGAGACTTTGGGGCAGGTTGCCTAATTTCATTACACAGATCATCATATCCACAAATACGCTCTGCAGACGTCTTGAATCTTGGGCCTCAAATCTGGATATGAAAATGAGTATTGGAGTTTTAAATGTACAGGTGGCTTCTAAAAGAGCCAAGTGTATAATTGTCGGCTATTAATACATTGGCAAACATCTTTCATGTCATCATTGGACTGCTCCATATGTTGTCCTTGCTTATTATGATCATTAAGTTTCTTACGTCTTTTAAGTTCCTCACATTTTTTTGGGGACGTTTCATTTCTTGCACTCAGTTTTGTATTTTTTGTCCCTTTGGTCAGTAAATTGTGGAGTTCTACAGAAAGATCGTCTATGTAACTATATACCAAAATCCTCATTGTAGGCTTCAAATCATTCATGTCCAATGGCCCCCCCTGTAGGCAGGTGTCTGGGTGTTGATTTGATTTTTTGGATACTTTTAGGCACCATACAACAATTGCATTATCATAGTTACCTTTTCTAAGGCATTGGCGGATGCATTATTTTGGAATGTTCATTGGGACTCTACGACATTTTTGTATGATAAATTGGTAATTCAAACAATGTACTGGATGCCACCCATTGCCCATGTACAAAAAGGGCAAATACAAAGACATGCACTCATGCTCTCATGAATGGTATAATCTACGAAGTCCAAAAAGTTAAATATCATTATCTATTCAGCTATGAACTATTCACCGTTCAGTGCTTGATTCCGCCTATAAAACATCAGCAAAAGGAAAAAGAAAAGTTTAGACTGTTAATGAATAGCTTCGTCCTCAAAATACAGTGATTTCTTTCTTCGAATTCTTTGCCAGACCAATGGAATCATCTTCCAAATGCCATCTCCCAATCCACCGAAGCATATTGGACTTGTTACATTCAAGCGTGACATTATTACATTCAGATTGTATCATCTGCATTAGGGAGGGAATCTACGACATTGCTAAATTCATGTGGTAAATATTTACTGATATTGATTATAATCTCATCCCAGTTCTTTTTCTTACTTTATTCATCCTTTCAGATTCTCCCAGTGAAGATGCTTGATTTTCTTGATGCTCCTGTTCCTTACATTGTAAGTCTTGCCATCTTGTGGTCCTTACATTGTGTTTTGGGAAGCCAGACAAGGTTGATAACTTGATATAACGCATTTTCTGCAGAATTTTCCTCTACGATGCACTTCTTATTTTCGATCCTTGGGTAGTTTCATTTTTAGTGCATGTTAAGTGCTTCTCGAAGTCAATAGCTTTCTGACTGTGATGATGATGCTTACACCTTGCGTTGGTGTATTTTTTGGGGTCGGGGGGGAGGGTGCCAATGTATCACATGCTTGGATGTTGCACATTAATCCCTAACCACGCTAATACTGCAATAATGACATCATCTAGTGTGGACTAAAGGGCGTCTAGGGAGATCCATGTATAGACAGTGTTGACGCTAGAGGCAAAGAGGCTGATTCCAAGAAACCCACCAGAAAGGGGAAAAAATCGTGAACAACCCTAGTATTCATACCTTAGGCCTCTCAACTCTTTCTTGACCGTCCGTCTCCAACTCGAAGCTGCCCCTTTCCGGAAGATGCAACCATGGAGTTTGCTTCCCTCTAATCAACGGATGACGTTGTGCTTGCTCTTTTCCTTTCATTGAAATTACATGTGTCGGATACTTGCCATGTTTATGGACACTTGACACTTGATTTTAGAGCAATCCGAAAGCTTTGTATTGGGAAGTCCGACAATTGGACATGAACATTAGTAAGACAATTGAAATGCCTGTTTACCATGTTGCTTCAGAAATTGGTTTTCTTTCAGGAAACTTTGCATTTATATACTGCCATTTTGATGTAGTTCTCTTTTTAACTCCGAATGCAGGTTGGTATGCAGAACATACCGGCAGACTTGAGATTGAAAACCTCTAATCTTGTGCATGTTGATGTTGCAAAGGACCAGGTCTGCACTCTGTCACAGACGGACTTTGTTTTCAAACGTTCAAGGTTCCTCTGATGCACATAAAATTGGTCGAGTGGGAGATCAAAGGAACTCATTAACCTACCCAATCTACTTTACTAACACTGGGCTTTCTCATGTCTATTTTTGTTAGAGTATAAACCTATTCCTGAACTTTCAACCATCAGGTTAAGTTTTTGGTTGAGATGGATCTTGAACATGGTATCAGAGCCTTTCTGAGCGAGAGGTCTCGAGTTCGAATCTCAGCAACCCCTATATTGATTTATTGCGCAAGGTATGGGGAGCCTTTGCAGAAGCCACGCTTCAAGCCCAAAGGGCATTTGCGTGAGGGGGCATGTTAGAGTATAAACCTATTCCTGTGGCTTTCAACCATCAGCTTAGGCTTTCGGTTGAGATGGTTCTTGAACAATTTTTTCCCCTAGTCTTCTTGTTGTACTTCTATAAAGGTCCTTGACATCACTCCCACAATTAACCATCAATTCTCTTTTTCGCTCTTGCATTTTCCATTGGATTATGCACCATAATGCACTATGTTGCTCTATGCTATGTTATTCAAAGTCAGAATTGTCTACTTTGCGAAAATTTTGCATGTTCTTTGGTCTGAAATAGAATGTTCAATGTCTATGCACAGTTGAAATGTGGAACGTCCAGCCTTAGTGAATGCTCCGTGTAATACAGCCTTTGAGCTATTAAATTTGGGCTTGGACATGTCAGCTCCTTACAATTGCCGAGACATGGGCACACGTCTTCCCAAATTGAATAATGATGTATCAGATGTTAGGTCGATCTCTAATAATTGAAACTGAAGGACCTATTAACTTCTTACCACACTCGTTTAGTCACTATACATCCACTGCTCGACCAGCCACAAGGATCTTCCTTCTAGTTCATTCCAACATCCCTCTAAGCCAGTGTCTCTGTTGATTTCATGATGCCTATCACTTTCCCTATTTGAACATCAAATGTATTGTTCCAGGTGAAGACATGTTCATTGCCCCTTCTTCCGCGACGCAAGGAGCTTTATAATGAACTTCGTCCAATTCATGCTGCCATGGCAAGTCAAGTTAGAATAGCTGCAAAGCATCCTGTATATAGGTGTAATGAAGTTCAGGTATGCTTCTAGATTTCTTTCCTTAGATGACGTGAACTAATTTATACCCTTTGATGTTCTTATGAGGTACATTTCTGGATATCTTGTGGAGGCCTTAAGGAGCAATCATATGTTACTAACTTGAAGTATCTGACGGAAAGTTGAACCCCTTTTGGTTAATGCATAGATTGGAAATAATTAACCCATGGCTGATTATCCTACCTGAACGAGTGAACTCACCAACAACAAGAATTTGACTAGAGACAAGTTGACCTGAACCAAGTAAAGCGGAGCCGAAATTTTCCTAACCACTGCTAATTGCATTTTCTTGACCAGTTTAGCAGACAAACTGAGAATACAAGCCGAACCCAAAAATGAGTGGTCTTTAGTATTCCATTATCATGTTCTGGCTTGACTTGAGACTAACCCGAATCCAATGAGTTGAGTAATGTATAGAAAGAGGGTGGGGGGGGGGGAGTGCTTATGAGCTGAGGTTCAACCACGGTTTCATTTTGAGCCTTGTGTGGTGATGTATTTTTGTTGCATGGTGGGATCCAAAGATTGAAAATCGGTTTCAGTCTCTGTTTTGGTAACTGGCTAGGTGTTGTGGAATCACTCTTATTGTGGCAATCGGTTCACAAATCATGGTTATTGTGGGTGGAAAACACCGTCTGCTCAACTTCAAAACCTCTGCAATATGGCCGTTTCGTCACAGAAGGGCCTCATTGCTAAATCATGGCTGGGCCGTAAGTTGTCGAAAATTTTGAGAGATCTGGTGTACTGGTAGCAGGTTCACTTACAAACAGGAGTACCAAAACTTTTGTGCTCCACGTCTGTCTAGCTTGGCTACCTCCATTATTCTAATTTTTCCATCAGAAAATCACCTTCCTTTTTTTTGGGGGTTGGGGTGGGTGGGGGGGGGGGACATATGCCTGAACATAAATGTGAGCTTTTCTCCTCTGTTAAGCAAACTTGGATTTTGAGTACGTATAGAGAGATTTGAGCCTTATTCCTCCAATTTTCCACAAGACCTTGAAGTGAAAAACGATGGACTAGCATGCTATTCCTGGCCAATAAATATAAGAAAATTTATTCAATGCTAGAAGGACAGTTTGGCTAATCATGTCCAAAAATCCAGAAGTGGTAATACTGGCTTGTTTTGCTTTTGAAAACGAGCATATTGAATGCTACACTGCTGATATATTAGTTCAGACGTAGTTACCACAAACGCGCATCACTTCATTAACTACAGTATGTTGATCCACATTGCGAAACTGATGGATCTGACACCTAATTCTGCTGGATTTGTCTGACAGATAGCAATCTTCTCGCCTCGACCATCTGGGGTGCTTGAATACTACGGTTTCATCATCTTATTTAGCACTCCCCCGCCCCCCCAAAAACACACAGAAGGACGATAAGGGAAATAAAAATAGAAATGAAACCCTTCATGCGTAAAATCCAACAATGTCTGTTTTTTTTCCCTATTCTTATCATAAGCATTGAGCCTCATCATTGGTTCAAATTGACTTGTAGGCTGAAGCAGCAACATGTTTTTTGAATGTCATGAAGAGATACATGGAATCCCTCTGTGCAGAGTTGCGGTTTTATTCCATAACCAATGTACAATCTAATGATGACCGGGTGAGTGCCGAGTGTCAAATTATTCATCCTTTCCGGCTGCAGATGCTAAAACAGAAATGATAATGAATGACATCATTTACGGGACATTTGCAGCTGGAATGTGACATGTTTTGTCATCCTCGCAGGTCTCACTACTATTGAAGGATAGTTTTATTGATTCCTTTCCTAGTAAAGATCAGCCCTTCATTAAGGTTTGTTCTTTGCTCAGGCATGTAACCATACCCAATTTGGTTACCTGCTTGAGACCATGCGTTTCACATTGTTGAATGCTTTTGTCTCATCCATGCTTGTATATCTTATTATTATGAGTCTATGACCCATGGCCACACCTGCAATTAGATAATCCAATTTTACCTGAACCCAAATTGGCCCAAACAAAACTGAGGTAACTTCAAATTTGCTTGATCAATGTTTAATTGTCTTTTGGTTGTAAGCTTATTCAATAAACCAACAATAGACCCAGACCAGTATGGCCAAACACAAAGCTGGTTTCTCCTGAAATCTATCAAGGGGTTCCAATTTGGTTGAAAATTAACGCCACCATGCGTGTTTGCAGGATCAAATAATTAATACGTAGATCTTTGTGACTTCTGCAGCTTTTTGTAGACACACAAATGTTTAGTGTCTTATCTGACTCCCGTTTAGCAACCTTCGAGCATGGGAAGCCCTAATTTTGCAGCAAAAAATCGAGGAAAAAAGAACCCAAGGTACATAAGTACGATGAACTACGTTCGGCGGTCACGCAGGTTTTGTAGCCACATAGAATATCTTCTTCTTGTTTTGTTGTCATATGTCAAGGTTCTGTTGTTGGTTGGATTAGACGGCTCTCTCTGCACCATAGTTATCAGCAGCACCCCTCAGATAACTCTAATGGGAACATTGAATGATATTTGTCAGATAAATTTAGCCCAACTTGGGACTCAGATCAATTGGCTATTTGATGTAGATCACAGAGTAATAGGTGCTCTCGATAACTGTGGTTGGCTAGACTAGTTTCTAGCTGTTGTTTGCAAGAGATGAATTTTGTAACATAGTATGAGCATCATAGATGGATGCTTTAAGCTAACGTCTGAGAGGGCTCAATCAGCTTGATTGCCATCTGGAATTGGAGCCTGATTTGTGACCTTGATGTAACCACTGCTCATCTATATGAATGAAACACATTTGTTGAGTTTTGCTTCTTGAGACAGTCATCTAGATTATTTTGTCTTTCTTTAAATTTGTGGGCATTGTTGGTTTAATAGAGACAGAAAAGATGATGTAATCAAAACTTTCAACCTTAGATGTCTTACCAACATTTGAAGAAATTATCAATTAGCTAACATCGATACATATCTAAAAAATGCACAATACTTAGTTTGCACAAATGACAATAAATCAAAAAAGACCCAAAACGTATTGTGGTATTGAAAAGTAATAGCTATTATCAAATAGGACCCAATTACAAAGTAATTGGGTCCTATTTGATAATAGCTATTACTTTTCAATACCACAATACGTTTTGGGTCTTTTTTGATTTATTGTCATTTGTGCAAACTAAGTATTGTGCATTTTTTTTACATAAAATGACGCTTTAACGTCTATGATTTCTTTAGTTTTTAAGGCCTAAGAATTGACGCTTGCTAGTCTTGTGTAGACTTTTTTCTTTTTGAATTTATGTTCAATGTTGTGTTCTACCTTAATAATTAGCTTTGCTAGGAAATCATTTGCTAGCAAATTGCATTAATTGTTAGCTATTTAGATGATTGTATTAGCTGTTCATATGATCTATTTGCATTGGCTATATCTAAAAGAATGCTAGATGAAATTAGCTGTTTTTTAGAAGATGAAAAACTTTTTTGTTCAAAAAAAAAAAGCCAGCCATTAGATGAAATTGGCCGTCTTTTAAAACAATGTGAGAATTTTTTGTTCAAAAATAAGCTAGCCTTAAAAAGTTACTCGGCTTTTTTACAAACTACTTTTCGGAAGGTAAAAAAATCTTACACAATGAACTAACCAAAACATCAAAAACAACTTTTTTTGTGTGTGTGTTGGGGGGGGGGGGAGGAAGGAGGGGGTGAAGAGCTCTGACGAAAAGCGAAATCACCAGTTTTTTGGGGGAGGGGGAGGGGTTGAAAAGCTCTGACAAAAAGCGAAACAACCAAGCACCCCGTAAGAGTTGTCTAAGCAAGATTATTCACACTGGCGAAATGTCAATATTTATGGCCAAGAGTAAAAATAAATCTGATCAACTCGTGCAAAACAAACTTCAACTTTTACACATTCATTGGTCTTTCATCAACATTGCACATTTGTAATAGGATTTTAACAACTCATATGTACGTAGAACACTAGAGGCTGAGGGCAAATTTCGATGACTAACACCATCCCGCAAAAATTCAAAATAGCAACAGAATGTCATCATTCCGCCTGTACTGTGCTGGTAAAAAACAATATAGTGCACTGGTACACGAAACCGGAATGTGTCATACAACAGGTATGATGGCTACAGGCTAGTACCATATTTAAACCCAACGGATCTTTCAGCCACATAACAAGAATTATATGAAATACAACTTGTATAGCCAGAGCAAGCAAAATAGCACCTATTCCTCCTCAGGATCCGATTCTGCAAAGACAGGCTTTGGTTGGGTCTCAGCATAGGCTGGGGCAATAAACTTGGGCTCTTTCTCTGCAACCTCTGCAAACTTCAGTATAGCTTCTCTGGGATCTTCTTCCATCCATGTCTCCTTCAACATACCCCCTTCCTGCAATGGTGAATCCAGGTAAGATTTAAACAATTGAAAGTTCTGAAGGGCACAAAAAGCTACCAACTGTCCTAAAACCAACATTACCTTGAGAAGATATTGGGTTAACAAGCTGCCTGAAGATGTACCAGTCCTCCCGCCGTGGCCAGGTCCTGTGATTGGAAGCTCAGGCTTGTGGGATTTCATCGGGTCCTTCAATATCTTCTCCCTCTGCCTCTTGCGACTTGGCTGATCTCTGAACAAGGGCAGCGCATGAGGGTTGTGTATAACCGGCTGCACCTCAAAATCATCCACTGACTTCTTCCTTGGCGCCCGAGCAACGCATACAAGAGCGCCTCTCTCACTTAGTGTTGGGTCATACAGTATGTGTGTTTCCCCTTGACTTTTGTCTCCAGCAGTTGCGAAAACCTTGAGAATGAAAGAGTTGCATTAGGCATGATAATTGAGTTGGATTCTAGATGTTTCCAAGTCCAAATCAGTTGAGTTTCCTTCCTTCCTTCCCCACTCCCACCCCCCCTCCCCCTTTTTTTTGGCATTTGGGGGGTGAATGGGTGGAATCACACTTGGGTTTGGCCATTTCATACAAAACCACCATAGGACCACATAATAAACTACTCCACATGGACTGGGTAATCACTGAACGCACTATCTCTATGTTCCCACAGGTGATGGCCCTTACAGTGCCTTGAGTTCAAGCTTGTAGCTCCCAAATTCTGATATGAAGTTATTACCACTGGGCCTCATCAAGTCTAAACTCTAATTGATTGGTGAAATGCAAATTGAAGTTAAACATTTGCTCCTGAGATGACATTTTGTTGTCCTGTGCTAAACAGAATGTCCCAAAGGGGGGCGGGGTGTTTGCACGCCTCCACCTTTCCATCTCAGTCCAATAATAGGAAGTTAGAGCTCAAGGGGAAGAGGACTAACAAACCCACATCCTCCTTAATGACTAGGAGTTGTGGCAACCAATTAAACGTGATAATCATGCCAAATTTTTGTTTACCTTCGCCAGAAAACTTTAAAAAGAAAAAATAAACAATAATGCGCAACATAATATACCTGATTTAGCTTTGGGTGCCAAGCACACTGCACAACACTGCAAGTAGGGGAGATACCAATCATTGAAACTAGTTCAAGCTTTTCACGATCATAGAAGCAAAGCAACCCTCCTATTGGGCTATCCCTTTCAACAGAAGTACCAGTCAAGATGAGCTGCTCGTCAGGGCTAAATGCTATATTTGTTTGTGGATAATGATTTGGCAGATCCTCAAACACCTTAAGAGACTGCTTCATTTTCCGTAAATCCCAAACCTGCGAGACAATGAGACACCAGCCTAAGATCAAGTGGATAAGTAGAATTTACATGCCACTGCAGAATAAAATGAGTGTGTAGAACACCTTCAATGTACCATCAAAGCTTCTAGATAATAGGTGGTGGCCATCAGCAGAAAATTTCAGCCCAGTGATGTCATCTGAATGTGCTTTTTCAACATGTACATCTGGTCTGCTCCCCCCTCCCGCCTTAAGGTTCCATATCTATAAAGCAACATGGGACATCATCAACATCACACATCTCATGAAACAAGAAAAGACAACTTTTTTTTAAAAAAAAAAAAGAAACTTTTGGGCATAAGACAAACAGAAATATAGGAGATTGGTTGACTAGTACCTGGATAGATCCATCTCCTATTCCACCAGCAATACTCTTTCCCTCACATTCCCAAGCACAAGTTGTTACTGGAACTCTTCCAGGCCTTGCAAGCTTTGGCTTGATAACCTACAGAACATAATTGTTTTGCAACTGATATTAGAACCGATGGAGCATAAACAACGTGTACAAAGACAAACCTAGCATCAAAACAAAGATACAACATCCTATTAATAAGTATCAGTTTCAAATATTCGGAACATTTCAGAATGGGTTTTTTTTTTGGGGGGGGGGGGGCAGTCTCAATATCTTTTGCATAATTGGAAGTTTCCTTATCAGAAAACTATATTATGCAACCACAAGGTTCAACAAATGTGACAAATACTCCCACTAATACATATGAAAATTACAAGCAACGCCGATCTTTTTAGGCAGTAAAACTGTAAAACGGTCATGGTTGTTAATATGTAGCATTCCTATCCCCAACCCCCCGGGGGCAGACCAAAGCTATCTGAAACCATAACTTCGGCAACTTTCTGAATCCCCTGTTTCCTGAGCTATGGCAGCTCTCCTCCCAACTCCCTTCACTCTCTCTGCCTAAAAGAGAACTGTCAACCCCCACCCCGCCCCCCCCCAAAAGGGGGGGAAAACCTGAAACAATCGCACCCTCTCCTCTTTATCTCATTTCACTCCCGCCAAAAACCATTCAGCATAAAGACTAGCTCCGCCAACAGTGGTCATAGTGAAGCAGATGCAGATCTGACAGTACTGAATTGACCCAATCAGGCAAATGGGGCAGGCTCTTCTCTTTCAACTCCAAACCTTTCCCTTGCCATCCCACCCAACTCTAATATCACCTCTGATGGTCTTCTTTGTCCCTCTCAATTGCTGGGCATAAGCTTCTATTTTACAGTTTTGAATCTTTTTTAGTCTGAGCTAAGACAGTCAGCTTTTTCAGCTGACATTTGCCCTACAAATGATGCGAGCAAATTACACGAACTCTGCAGAACATCTTATCTTTTAAATTTTAAAACGATCACATCTATTAAAACTGCATTTCATGGTAGCGGCAGCGTAGAATCTGTTCAGCAACTTACCCTCAGCTGATATAATCCTTAAGCGGAAACACTGTAGAAGGGCAAGTATGCTCCTGCCAATATCAGACATGTGCAAGTTACTTGCAAGCTGCTTAAAATGTCGACAGGTATGATCCTTCATATTTCTTGTAGCAAAATTTTCAATTTCCCCTCCATTTTTTCTTTTTAAAATTTCTTTTGCAATAAGAAGTTGTAACGTTAATCCATGGATACAAATTGGGGTTGTTCCGTGATGAAACAGCTACATTTGAAAGGTTTCGAGGGTAACTGCTTTTTTTCACCCCATAAAAACTGTGTTATGTAAGGCAATAGCCATGTTTGATTGCTTCTGCAATACTGCAACCAAGACAGCATTTTAAATCCTTAGATGTCACTACACCAGCAAATAGAGAGATGAAGGGAATTAAATGAACAAATAAGGCTGAGTGCATCTATTCCTTCAGAGTAATCAACTGCATCAGGTTTCAATTACCAATTGTTAATCGATGCATTGTTTCCATTTTAGGGTTACCCAAGGCAGTTCTCTTTTTCTCATAAGACAGTTAATCCATGATACTTCCCTAAAAAAAGCTTACTGAACAAGATGAAACACCACAAACCAGACAATCAGCAAAGCTCTTGACATTTTTTAACGGGCTGTCTCTAGAAGATATTCAACCACTTAGAGACTTCTAATGAGGATATCCATATTCATACTTTCAATTGAAGAGGCCAGCTTTTCCACTCAGACAGATCTCGAAAGAAGCTACTCCAAAATATGCTGGGTTGACAATAGAAAATTCCCTCGAACTAGAATCTGTTTGAAGTGACTCCTAAATATGATCTGAAAGTGAACAAAATTTAGTTCATGCAATTCTAACCAATTTTTGGGTTCTTAGGATTGCAAATATATCAAAAATATTATCCACGAGCCACAAAAACTGAGCTAATTACTCGAAGGAGCTGCTTTTACCAGCCAAAGTCTGGAGGAGAGGAAATAACCTCTTGTGCACTCGGCAATGTGCTGGTGCTGTGTCTACCGATTTGCTGTCATTCTAGGCAAGTCAAGGAGCTCCCACTTGTATTTTGATTTCTATACTCAGTGCTAGACTTATCTTAGGAAGCAAGCATTCATTTTATGACATCCATTATCATGTCTAAGTGCATAAGTAATGCTGAAGTCAAGCTGGTTTCACTTTTCTGTTTCTGAATGTCCTTATTTTTGCAAGTAGCAGAAGCTTCTTCGTTTTCAAGTAGCTTGGACATGTGGTGTACAGGGGGCTTATATAAACCCCCTTAGTTCCACTTGTAAGATTCATTGTTGAGTATACAACGAGAAGTTGAACTAGGCTCCTTTCAGCCCCTATTCTCTACTTGTTTATCTCTTCTTTTGACTCAGAAGAGTGCTGTTCAAGTCTTAATCAACTCCTTGTGTCTCTCATCTTTGGAGGGGATTAAAGGCCCTAAAGTGGGTAAAATCGAACTTGGGTGGTGTGTCTTATCCAAGTAACACTTTAGTTTTTGTCTTGTGTTTTGGGTTGTTCCAGAGTTCAGTTTTACTTCTCTAGGTTTGCGATCTATCCAAGTGTGATCTATCCATTTCCCTTCGCTTTGTTTCCAAATACCACAACTTTAGTTGATATTGTCAGTGCCTCACTTGTGAGTTGTGAGCTGTTGTCTAAAGTGCTTTAGTCCTATTCCCCGGCCCTTTTTGCTTAAAAAATACTCATTTTCAAGAGCTTCTGTTCTGTGCCTCCAACAGCTGCCATCCCACAATTACCAAACACCCCCCCCCAAAAAAAATCTAGCTCCCTTGGTGTTCATTGCCTCAAGAATACATCAATCAAAGATTATGCACAATCCTGAAAACTTTTTCAGAAATTATATTATGCACTCTTTGTTATACACCCAGTCAACTCAAGAAGATTGGTAGTTTGGTACCTGTTTTTGGCTTTTGAAGTCATTCACATCCCATATTCGAAGTGATCCATCTTCAGATGACGTCAAGATAGTCTCCTTTTTATGTGGGTGCCACTCTCCACAAGTTAAACCGGATATGTGACCCTTTGTGTTCTTGAGATCACGGATATACATGTCTCCCTTTACAAACTCACCAATTGTGAGTCCATCACGATCATATATCTGACATGATAGTAAACATGCTTGTTACCGATATCTGCCAATAGCACATTCAATTGAATGAATAAACAAGAAACAACAAGGATATAAAAAGTACCTTAGCTTGAGCAGAACCAGTGACACACAAAAAGAATCCAGCTGTGGGGCTCCAACTCAGGGCCCGAACTTGGTGCCCGTCAAACGGTTCTAATTGTCTAAAGGAAGCCAAATCCCGTTTCATCCCTTGGAAGTCATACATACGAACTGTATAATCATAACTACCAGAAAGAACTCTTGACCCTGAGTGATCAACTGCTAATGCTGAAACAACCTGCCAATCAATTACCATAAAATTTAATTGATGTAGACAATAATATAATCCACAGAATCCCTACTTACTAGATAAGAGCTTAAACCCTAAAATTGAAATCAAATAGTTATTTAATCTAGCAGTAGAAAAGTATCCAGTCATTTTCCCGTTGACTTTCCCTTGACTCCTTCCGATAATATGCTTCAGTTTACATAGATATAGAGGCCGAACTTTCTGGCAGAAAAGAAGGGCTCAATAACCTCCAGCTCTCTCTTTATTTGCCACAATTTCATCATAATCTATATACAAATATAGAAATCTTAAGAACATCCAAATACAATTTAGTTGAAAGTCTAACCTTTGAATGATCTATCATTTGCAGCTAAAAGAATAACCAAAGACGGATTTAGTACAGTTTAGAACCCAAATTATGGAAAGAGGCGGAAGCTCGCAAATAACCATAATAAATTATCAAACTCTCCAAAACCTAAACCAAATTTATGCAGCTTAGAAACGAACACGAATGCTTCTTACCTTACTGTGTCCCTTCAAAACAATTTCATTGCTCATAGGGATTCGGTGTCGAGTTGCCTCTTCCTCCTCCTCCTGACCATCCTCGTCCGAATCAGCGCCCTGCAAACCCTCTGGCGGTCGGGGCGGCCCAATCATGGGCCCATTATCATCATCATCTACAACTGGGCCCATTGGCGGTGGCGGCCCAATCAACTGCCCATCATCCTCCTCCGAAGGCGGTGGCCGAGGTGGGCCCACCATTTCCCCGCCCTCATCATTAGAGGGTTTCGCCTCAGACTCACGGAAATTCGAGGGTTTACGGTTAGGGTTAGGTTTAGGGTTTGGGCGAAACGAATCAAGCCAGGCCTTGGAGGAAGAGGAGAGAGAAGGGAACGATGATTTTAAGGGTTTCGTAGGTTCATCCGTTTGTCGACGAGTAGTATTATGAATTGCTTCCAAAGGGGTTTGGGGCTTACATTGCTTACCGAAAGTCAGGGGAAACTGAGCCCTAATTCCATCGTAAATTTCTGCTTCGTCCTCCATTAGAGGAAGCTTTGGAATTTAATTCCTCTTGCCTCTGAATAGCAGCTTAATTTACTGGTAGCTGAACTGCAAAATTTGATAGGGGATGAAGATCCGCAGGAATTTTTGGGGAAAGTTTTTGATATATTATTTGATTGGGGATGGTTATATATAATTTCGATTTTGCCATGCCGCCATGAAAGGCGAGGCGCAAAGACTCGTAAGATTTTTCTTACCTGTTTGCGGTTGCGCTTTAGAGTGGGTTGGAGCAGAAACAATAGTGAGCTATTTTTTTTCTCGTCAGTTGGGTGTCATCAGTTATTTCTTTAATTTTTTACTTTATAATTCTCGTTCTTTTCAATGACGGGTTTACTATTTTCCCTCGTTAAATAAAATAATATTTATGAACTCCAAACATAATTATATTTAATTATTTGAGTTTTTATTTTTTTATTTGGTTGGTTATTTTTGTGGAATTATTTTTAGGAAAAATAAATTGGATATGATAATTTGATAACGCAAAAAATTGGAGGGTCATAAATTTTTTGAAAAAAACAATGCAAGAGTTTAAATTAAGAAATTGACAGATGCCTAAATATAGAAACTACAAGAGTTCGATAAATAAATTAAAAAGGATGCATTGGTTGACAATAAATGAAATAAAAATTACAATACGTGAACAATTTAAAATAAATTACAATATGATGATGAATGAAGACAACTAATAATTACCTTGCTTTCATTTTATTTTTTTTTGGTTGGTTATTTGGGTATAACTTTCTTTGAAAAAAAAATATGCACGTAATAATTATCGTACACAACTAATTAGAGGGTCATAATTGTTATTAAAAGAACACTACATTTTGGAAGAAAAAAAAGCCCACATGCATGAAATTAGAAATTAAAAGAGTCCGATAGTGAAATAAAAATCTCTACATTGGTTAACATGGGAGGGGAAAAAATTACAATAGTTGAACAATTTTAAAAAATGACAATATGAAGATCAATAAACTTTCTTCTCTGGCGCGGACCCGAATTTCGCTTTCATATTTCTTCAATCAAGTCCGCTTGAAGAGCTAAATGCGTATTGGAGTTGTGAACTTGGCATGATCGTAGAAAGTACGTCTCATAGCATGGATGATACTCATGGTTAACAATCGTCTTCGGGACAGTTCCCTCGACATCGTCGTAGTCAAATGCAATCTCGTAGTTGTCTCGCTCGTCCTTCAAAAATCATGTTATGGAGTATCACACATGCTCTCATAACAATACAAATTTCTCTTTGATCCATCAGACGAGCGAGGCTACGTACAATGGCAAATCGAGCTTGTAACACACCAAAAGCTCGCTCAACATCCTTCCTTACTGATTCTTGACGTTCTGCGAAAAGTTTTTTCTTCGGCCCTTGGGAAAATTGGATAGTTTTAACAAATGTCGCCCATTGTGGATAAATTCTATCTAAACGATAGTATCCTATGTTGTACGGATACTCATTGACGACATACTCACATTTAGGAGCACGATCCTCGTACATCTCTTGGAAAACCGGTGAGCGATCAATGAAGTTGATGTCATTGAGACTTCCATGCAACTCGAAGAACGCATGCCATATCTAGAGGTCGTATGATGCAACGGCTTCGAGGATGATTGTTGGCACCTTATAAACTTGCTTTTGAAATGATGCCCTCCAAGTCGTTGGACAATTCTTCGACTCCCAGTGCATGCAATCTATGCTTCCCAACATACCGGGAAAGTCACGGGCTTCAATAGGGATAGGCATGGGGCGGGTTGAGCTATACTCGCACCCGTACCCATTTTCAAAAGTTATACCCATACCCATACTCATACCCATCGGGTTTTAGATGGTTGTACCTATACCCATATCCATCGGGTTTTTTGAATTTACGGATTCTAGTTGGGTACATAGAGAGTGCGCAAAATACCACCCATATACAACCTATATTTGCATGCACGATATATTTGATTAGCAATTTCAAGTGATGCTACTAAAATTCATGTCAGATAAACTCACGGAAGTTAAAAATATAAAAAAAATTTAATTTTTCATTTCTACATAAATAAAGACCATACACTTAGAGTTTCATGCCAAACATTTATTTTGGAATTTTACCGTATTTTGGTCGCTTTTTACTAGCAAATCGGGTACACAATTGGATCCGGTTTTAAGAATTCATACCCATACCCATACCCATTTTTAAACGCAATACCCATACCCGCCCCATACCCATTTTTTTACAAGTTTTCGTACGCATACCCGGTATAAATGGGGAGGGTTCGGGGCGGGTTTTTCGAGTTCGGGTGCAACTCCCATCCCTAGGATTCAGCAACTTGCAATAAGCGATCAACATTAACTTGATTTGGTTTTCTCCAGTACTGCTCCCCGAATACCTCAACGACGCATGAGGCGAACTTTTTGAGCCATTCTAATGCGGTGCTCCTACCAATCTTCAAGTACTCGTCAATACAATCAGCTACTACACCACAGGCAAACATTCGCACGGCTGCAATGCATTTGGTTAATGGCAACAACCCACCCTTTCCGGCCGCATTGAACCTCACCTGAAAGTACTCTGAATGATTGCCGAGTGCTTCAACAATATGTAGAAATAAGTGCCTCCGCATTCTGAATCTACATCGAAAATGATGTTCGTTGTACACTGAATCTTCGGCGAAGTAGTCTTGGTATAAGCAGTTGTGGGTAGCTTCTCTATCTCTTCTAATACATCTCCTTTGCTTCCGATGCGTAGATGCCGATGGCGTCATCTCTATGGTTGCTTGCCTCAGTTGCACAAGAAACATCATATGTTGTTGCACTCATTGTTGATATTGGACATACGCCCCCATGACAGGTATCATGACATCATCATCTGATGAAGAAGAGGTCGCTGAGGAGGATGACAATGATTCCTCCTAAGTAGGCAGCGTGTCCACATTAAAATTTTCAATTACAAATGGCATGCCTAACATAATAATGATTATACGTTAATTTACATAAGAGTAACCATTTTTATTAAACAATAATAGGCACACCCATTTTGCATAACTTCATAGCATAACATGATAATACCAAACTCATGTCTAATACAACACATGAAAAACAAAAGGCGTATAGTAAGCTGTTACAACATACGATGACATATACAGTTCTCGTATTCTACAACATCAGTGGTGAGGGGAGACATACTACTGATGTGACGATTGTTGAGTTGAAAATATACCGCAAGTGCACGGCATAGCTATAGCTAGCAACCGGCAAGTACGGGTCGTGTCCACGAGGAACTTGGCTTCAACTACCAGAACTAATTAGACCACTCAAGCTAGGCAATCACAATTGGGGTTTTGGAATAAAACTAAGGGAAACAATTACGACTAAAAGAAGGAATAAACAGCAGAAGAGTAAACACTCAGGTTGGAATTAACAGCACAAATATGCTAGCAAATCAATTACTAGCCCTACCAAACATCTCCCAAGCATGCATCACGAATGGATAGATTGTCAAGTAAAGCTCATCTCCTCCCTCTCTCAAGGGTCGAAGACTAATCTTAGAACTATAGTCGCCTATTTTCATGGGACCAAAAGTCGAAGGATTACAAGATTCACAATCTCAAATCCCAATTAGAATCTTAACTATTTTCATGTTAAAACCCTAATCGTCTACTAAGGCGCACTAAGTAAAGGTTTCGTCTCTCAACGCTCTCCTAAACCCCAATAAAAAGGATGAATGTTCTTTCGAGCATTTCATCGAGCATGTGACGTGCATAGTAGAATTCATAATCGCAAAACAAAGGGGGAGTAGGGATTAGGCCAGTACAAGATTCAACTACACATATTCAGCGTCAATCCCAACCTAAGTTGAAGGATTTAGCCTACAATCATGTTTAGAACAACAATCCAATAACTCAATTCAACAACCATGGCATCCAAACTTAGAACAACTAAGAACAAGAGAAGAGAGAATTAAGATGAAGAACCTTGAATTAATCGCCTGAATTAGCGGTGGAATAAACTTCAATCCAATAGCGAATTCGAAAGTATGAAAAGTAAAACTTGCTAGTGGAACCTAAAAATCGCCTAAGAAAACGTTTGGGAAGAGAAAACGGAATGGAAAACTGAATGTCCTCAAAACAGCCCCGAAGGAAGATTTAAGTCGCGACGCGGAATGGGGGTGGCACGGTCGTGCCTCGAGGCATGGTGGCACCGTGCTAAAAGTCTGCCCGAACCACCCCAGAATTGCACAAGTGGCACGGGTGTGCCACTTGGCACGGCCCAACCGTGCCACATGGCACGGTCATGCCACTTGGCAATCTGGCCAAGTGTGCCGGTTCGAGCGGGTCGGTCGTGCTTTGTGGGTTCGGTTTCGTGGGACTTCCGTGCGACGCATTTTTCGCGGCTTTTCTCGCCTTCTTGACACTGCTTTCTGATAAACGTTGTTCATCTTTTCATTTCTTCAATAGAGTTCCTGAAAATATCGAAATATGTTATATGAGTTAAAAGTGTGCTAAAGGAGGCCAATTTGACTCTTCCTTGGCACAATCGAACGTGAAAACGCATGAGAAAATGAGTCAAATAGGGGCTAAAAATGGGACAAATAGAGGTTCATCACGCCCTCATGCTTATCTCTTACTTGTCCCCAAGCAAGACTACGCTATGAAGGATCAGGGAGAACGGTAAACCTCTTAACACACCCTCCTCAGACAAAGGATGAATAATCAAAAACCCAAATTAAGCTATGCATTAAAGATGGCCAAGTCAAAATGTGAAACAATTCAAATACAGCTCGCACACTTCCGTCCATGGGTCCCCATACCCAAATGCAATGCATCAAGCGCCCCAGTATCGAAGCACATAACAAGATAGGACCTTTCCTTGATTAGTGGTGGGTAAGCATGACTGGTAGAACCTCACTTTAGGATAAAATGGAACACTCCCCTCAATGTGTTTAGAATATGTAACAAGGGTGCACTCAATACTCTACCCAATCAAGCAACTACCATAAGCTTGGTAGAGTTCTCAATTCTCCACCGCCTAATGCAAAGTGAAATGTGTAAATCATGAGGACTTGTAAAGGGATGTAATGGGGTCAAAGATAAAGGGTGAGAAGTGGAAAAAGTTTGTGAAGAGTAGAGCTAACAGTCAAAGACTAGGGAGTAAAAAAAAACACTTCCACAACTAATGTCGAAGCAACAGCTTCACACCACAATTGAAAATTTGAGTAACAACCCCACAAAAGCCTTAAGGGAGGGATTTAGCAATCTCCTTGTCACACTCCCATGCCAAACACCTTATTCACAACTTTGCTATTTTTTTTCTTTTTCTCTTTCTCTTTTCCTTGCTTCTTTATTTTTCATTCATTTCTATTTCTTTTTCTTGGAAGGAGAAAGGCATGTGAATGGCACGGGGAACACAAAATTGAATCACGAATCCCCCCAAACAAGCCAATAGTAACGTTCCCAAGGTGAACCAACCTTCAAAGCAAACCCAACTCAACATAGAAGTGTCGCTCCACTAGACCTTGACAAGGATATAGGGAATATCGATACGCCAAATGTGTAGTGTGTAGGGGGCAACAAAAAAGACAAGGGGAAAGGCACAAAGGGCTAGCAAAGAGGGTAGTACATATCAATGGGTGGCTTTTTGGCGCTTGTGGCTAAATAGAACAAAAATTGCCTCAGTCATATCAACACATGCACATGCTAAATGCGGTTTCGAAGAAAACAAGACCAATTTCTAGAGATGTATTCATGGATGAGTCACACATGAAGGAAAGTATGAGACTATATGCAATGAGTAGTCATTAGGCTCAAAGTCTCACAGGTAAGTCTACCACAGTCCAATAACTTACTCCAAGGTATATCCCACTTATCGAGGTCAATCAAGCCAAGTCACATGAGTCTCAAGAACAATATGAGATATAGCATAGGGTAGGGGAAACACAGATGGCAATGTTAGAGCGCAATTCACAAAAGTTCACACCATAACAAGCCACATTTCAACACACAACTCAACTAGATCAATCAATCATCACCCCTTGTGTTCTCTTCATAAGAGGGGTTTTTGCACAAATTTATTGAAAAGTAAAAAAAAACTAACTAAGGAAAGCAATAAAAGATATAAAGGATAGTGAGAAGAAGGGTAAGAAGCAGTACCTGGAAAGCTTAGGGACGCCCAACTTGATCACTTTTCCTTTTAAGATGCAACATGTAACTTATATGTTCTAACCTACATGCTCTATTAAAGGAAACAAATGCAAAGATATCATATGAAAACTATATGTCATCCTATCTATATGATGCAAAATGCAACATGTCATTCAACCAATACCCCAAAATCCACCATTCCACCCAAAGAGCGATAGGCTCACCCCCCCCCATGCTTGAGATTTTCATTGTCCGCAATGAAAACGACGCAAAAAAGGGCAAGGGAAGGGGGAGGGGAAAGAGCGTGAGTGACATGTATCTTTTTCTTTTTCTTTTTTTTTTGGAAGCGATAAATGACTTGGGGTGCCTCCTAAGAAGCGCTTGTTTAAGGTCCTTAGCTTGACCCTTACCTCCTAATAGTACATGGGAATGATGCAGGAGGTGGCCTGGGGGAGGTGTAATAATGTGCAGTAGGATCCTCTACCTCCCCAGTACGAGTAGCAGCGGTTTCGGAACGAGTTGGGACAGCCGCAGAAAAGGTGGAAGAGCCGCAAAGTAGTATGGGAAGTCTCCCATTTCCATCAGATATGTCAATCCCAGGAACAACATTGGAGGGGGAGATAAGGATAGGCTCCTCAAAGGGTGCAGGGAGGACAGGCGCTGAAGGTGGAGTGGGAGGAGGGAAGCTGAAATCCACCATCTCCCCACATACATTGAAGGATATGGTGCCTGTCTGCACATCAATCACTGCCCCCGTGGTCGCAAGGAGTGGCCGACCTAAGATGAGTGGGGTCGGGAAGTCCTCATCCATGTCAAGAACGACAAAATCGCAAGGGATGAGGAGCTGGCCTACCTGGATCGGGACATCCTCCAGAATGCCGACAGGCTGCCTGATGGAGCAGTCTGCTAGCTGAATAGTCATGCTGGTGGACGTGAGGTCCCGTAGTTGCAGCTTCTTGTAGAGAGAGAGCGGCATGAGGCTCACACTGGTAAAGGGCTCTCTCAATCTGCGTATCCCCAATGCAACATGGGATAGAGAAACTATCAGGATCCTGCAGTTTTGATGGTGAACGCCTCGGTAGAAGTGCGCGGTAGGATCTGTTGATAGGGGCCACTGAAGCGTCCCCAGGTTCTCCCTTCTTGGACAGGAGTTCTCTCAAAAATTTCAAATGAGCAGGTGCTTCCTTGAGATCTTCCTGGAAGGAGCTACTGACATAGATTCGGCTTAAGGTTTTCAGGAATCGCGCGAATCTAGGTTCAAGCTGACAGCTTGGACCATGCCAGTCGCTAAGGGTAAGGCACTGGGGGCTGGTAGGTGCGGGTAGGAGGTAGCGGACTAGGCTCTCCAGCAAAGCTCATATTCTCTTCTCTCTTCTTCCCATTAGTTCCTGCAGAATCAGGAACTGTAACTACCTCCTAGAGAACCATCACTAGGCTCTCCTCTAACCCTTCTTCTATTGTGGAGATGGCATTGACGTGGCCTCGAGGGTTAGTCTCGGGCTGGCCTGACAGATGCCCCTGAGGTCAGGACAGGAGGTTCACTTGTTGAGCAATCTGAGCAATCTGCGTGTCCATCATTTTCTGATGGGCGGCCATGGCATCTACTCTAGAGGTTAGCAGATGGATTGACTCCTTAAGAGTCTCATTGGTCGTGGTCTAGGTCGCTATGAAGCACTCCATAAGACTCTTCAGGTGAGATGTAGGTTCAGGAGGTGGAGGGGGTGGAGTGTAGGGAGCTCGATTGTGGAAATCGGGTGGCTGGATGGAGTTCTGAGGGTGAGGGTCAGGATTTTTGTAGAGGGGATTCAAATGACTCCTCCAACCCTGGCTATAGGTGGTGGGGTGGGGGTTATTTTGTGGTGGTGGGTTGTAATTGTGGAACTCGTTGACGTGATCAATGCTAGTGGGAGCATTGTAACACTCAACGACGGTACGTCCCTTTACACCACAAGTCTCACAGTGTGCATAGGTCCCTATTGATGGTCCCGCAGAAGTGACTGATGGGGTAGCCACCTTATCTAGTCGTTGTGCAAGGGCGTCCACCCTGCTTGCTAGGAGTGTCACAACGTCTACCTCATGTCTGCCACCGCCTCTCTTGGGGGTGGCTCTGTCACTCGACCAGTGATAATTGTTGGAAGCCATCTCTTCCAACAATGCCTTCGCCGCTTCAATAGACTTGCCCATGAGAGCGCCCCTTGCTGCGGCATCAACCGAGATCTTCACTGACCGCTCCAACCCATTGTCGAAGGTTTGGATTAGGAGCCAGTCAGGAACTCTGTGGTGGGGGCACTGGCGATGGAGGTCCTTGAACCTCTCCCATGCTTCGTAAAGGGACTCACCATCTTGCTGGGCGAATGAGGTGATGTCCGTCCTTAGCTTGGCAGTCTTGCGAAGTGGGAAGTATTTGCTGAGGAACGCCTCAGAGAGTACTTCCCAAGTGGTGAATGAGTTGGGCTCCTCGTTCTGCAGCTAGTCGCTGGCTCTATCCCGCAGAGAGAAGGGAAAGAGCCGCAAGCGGATTGCATCGGTGGACACCCCGTTTAGCTTGATGGTGTCACACTTCGCAAGGAATCTGCGAGGGTGCACGTTGGGGATTTCCGAGGGGTGCCCGCTAAATTGCTCCCTCCCCACAAAAGTGATCAGTGCGGGGCTGAGCTCGAAATTGTTAGCCTCGATGGCGGGGCTAACGATGGAGGAGGTTATGCCCGATGCTTGGGGGAGGGCATAATCTCGCAACACTCTATGCTCTTCCTGGGCCATCACCGCTGCCTCTTTCTTCCTCCTGCTCGCTTCTCCGCTACGTCAGCATGCAACTGCTTCTATCTCAGGATCGAGGGGGACAAGATCTTGATCCCTCTGACTCCTCCTGCGCATACACAAGCAAACAATACCCCGACGTAAACAGTTTCTAGCAAGAAGAAGAAGAATGACGAACTAAAGCAAAAGAAAAAGAAATGCCTAGTCTAGAGTATTCGAATCGGTTCTAATATTGAAAGGCGCAAGTTTCCCCGCAACGGCGCCAAAAACTTGTTGAGTTGAAAATATACCGCAAGTGCACGACGTAGCTGTGGCTAGCAACCGGCAAGTACGGGTTGTGTCCACGAGGAACTTGGCTTCAACTACCAGAACTAATTAGACCACTCAAGCTAGGCAATCACAATTGGGGTTTTGGAATAAAACTAAGGGAAACAATTACGACTAAAAGAATGAATAAACAGCAGAAGAGTAAACACTCAGGTTGGAATTAACAGCACAAATATGCTAGCAAATCAATTACTAGCCCTACCAAACATCTCCCAAGCATGCATCACGAATGGATAGATTGTCAAGTAAAGCTCATCTCCTCCCTCTCTCAAGGGTCGAAGACTAATCCTAGAACTATAGTCGCCTATTTTCATGGGACCAAAAGTCGAAGAATTACAAGATTCACAATCTCAAATCCCAATTAGAATCTTAACTATTTTCATGTTAAAACCCTAATCGTCTACTAAGGCGCACTAAGTAAAGGTTTCGTCTCTCAACGCTCTCCTAAACCCCAATAAAAAGGATGAATGTTCTTTCGAGCATTTCATCGAGCATGTGGCATGCATAGTAGAATTCATAATCGCAAAACAAAGGGGGAGTAGGGATTAGGCCAGTACAAGATTCAACTACACATATTCGGCGTCAATCCCAACCTAAGTTGAAGGATTTAACCTACAATCATGTTTAGAACAACAATCCAATAACTCAATTCAACAACCATGGCATCCAAACTTAGAACAACTAGGAACAAGAGAAGAGAGAATTAAGATGAAGAACCTTGAATTAATCGCCTGAATTAGCAGTGGAATAAACTTCAATCCAATAGTGAATTCGAAAGTATGAAAAGTAAAACTTGCTAGTGAAACCTAAAAATCGCCTAAGAAAACGTATGGGAAGAAAAAACGGAATGTAAAACTGAATGTCCTCAAAACAGCCCCAAAGGAAGATTTAAGTCGCGACGCGGAACGGGGGTGGCACGGTCGTGTCTTGAGGCACAGTGGCACCGTGCCAAAAGTCTGCCCGAACGACCCCATAACTGCACAAGTGGCACGGCCAGGCCGTGCCACTTGGCAACCAGGCCAAGTGTGCCGGTTCGAGCGGGTCGGCAGTGCTTTGTGGGTCCGGTTTCGTGGGACTTCTGTGCGACGCTTTTTTTGCGGCTTTTCTCGCCTTCTTGGCACTCCTTTCTTCTAAACGTTGTTCATCTTTTCGTTTCTTCAATAGAGTTCCTGAAAATATCGAAAAATGTTATATGAGTTAAAAGTGCGCTAAAAGAGGCCAATTTGACTCTTCCTTGGCACGATCAAACGTGAAAACGCATGAAGAAATGAGTGAAATAGTGGCTAAAAATGGGACAAATAGAGGTTCATCAACGATGAGCTTCCATATCTCCTTTGCATTATTTTCGCTTTCCTTTGCTCGTAATAAGACGCTTGTTGAGGATCTATTGTGGAGGTGTCGATCATCATTATTCTATCCTGCTCGATCCTCATTTTCGCTTCCCTCATCATCATTTTCTAAGACATCTCTTGTTTTGCTATGATGAAGAACTCCTTGAACATTTCATTCATATCAGCGTTGCCAATCTTTATCTCCTTCAGCTCAGTTGTTACTAGATCTACTACAGTGTTGTTCTCCTTTTGTTTCATCCTTCTCTTTGCGGCTTTCCGACCCTCGAGTCTTTCACCCCCACCAACACCTCATCTCCATTCTCTTTGGTGTTGGGTTTGGACCTTTTTTAGGATCCTGACCCTGACTTAGGTGGGTCACATATCACCCGCCACTTTGGCTGGTCCTTGAGCATCTTATACCAATGCTCCAACCCAAACTTCTTCGTTGTACGCTCAATGTACAATCTGTGGCCCTCTTGTAGAATCTTCGCATCATTCCACCCACTGTGATTACCACGATCCACTTCGAGCATAATACATGTCCATTTGTTGACTATTGGGGCGCACCGAAGCCATCGGCTGTTACATGTCTTTGAAGTTCATGCTAATGCCCCTTGTGAACGATACTCATTAAAAGTCGAGGCCACCATACTCCAGAAACTAGCTTTCCTTTGGTCAGCCCTAACAATAGGATCCGTGCCTACATTTATCCATGCCCGAATAAGTTGTTGATCTTCGTCAATTGTCCAATTTTTCGCACCGCCCACTGTACGTCCCATTACTTCCTCCACGTCCCCCTCATTAGTACTTGCCTCAATGTTTGTCTCAGACTGCCCCAACCCGACCAGTGATCCTATCGGTGTGGATGAGGGGGTGGAGTTGCTCCCCACAGAAAGGTAATTTGGATGAGGAGGTGGCGGTGGATAGTAAGGAGGGTAGTACGGGTATTCACTCCCGTGCACATTGAAAGGTTCGTTATGTGTTGATGTGTAATATGGTGGAGGACATGGTCGAGGATTCTGACTTGAGCCACTCGGATTCCTCGAGCTAAGGTGGGGTGGGTAATATGGATGATGTGGATGATGGTGGTAGTTTTGTGGCACATAGGGGGTAAAAGACATGACGATTGTATGCGGAGATTGGGGTACCACTATTGCCATCGCACCCCCAAGCAGGCTCATAAAGGACGGGAGAGTGTTAGGATCCATATTTCAGATGAAATTACCACCTACAAATTTATAATTAATCGTATTAATAAGTGCCTCAAGTAACATGTTCATTTTAATTATCATATACATTTAACATGTTCATTTTAATTTGTTAGTAGCATATACTAAAAAAAAAAAGGAAACCATTCGCTTTATCAAGTACCATGTTAATTTTAGTTATCATACACATTAACATGTTCATATTAATAATATATATGAAAAACAAATTAAACAATTCATTTTATCAAATAACATACTACTGATGAAACCATTCACTTTATCAAGTACCTTGCCCATTTTAATTATCGTACACATTACCATGTTCATATTAATAACATATATAGAAAATAAAGGAAACCATTCATTTTATCAACTAACTTGTTCATTGTCATTATCATATACACTAACATGTTCAATTTTGATTTTTAATTACATATAATAAAAAAAAGAAAACATTGACTTCATCAAGTAACCTGTTGATTTGAATTTTTAATAACTTGTTCTTTTAAATTATCATACACATTACCAGCTTCATTTTAATAACATATATGGAAAATAAAGGAAACCATTGATTTTATCAACTAACTCGTTCATTTTAATTATCATATACATTAACATGTTCAAATTAATCTCTCTACTATATTATTCATCTCATTGCTACTATATTAATAAAATATAATGTTTTTAACATTTAACATATCAACTACCACATAATACTTTTTTCCAACACATTAAAAATTAAATAGCAACTTACAATTTTCTTCACTTGTTTGTTGATTGGAAGAACAACTCAAACTTCTCTACAAATACAAACAACAACAATGTTACAAACTAAAATTACCAATTTTTAAAGTACAAAATAAAGAATTTAACACAATTGAATTTATAAATTCTTACTAATTTCTTCACTTCGTTGTTGCTAAAATGCCTCACTAGAAAGAACAAAATTATACAAATTTCTTCACTTCATTAACATATTCATTAACATATAATTCTTTTAATAACAACACTAAAATTATTCTACCAAAACATTTGAAAAATAGAATCATAGCTACTATATTAAAAATATATAATAATTATAAAATTTAATATATGAACAAAATATCAACACCAACAAGTTTCTCTACAAATACAAAAATAACAACATTAGTCAAATAAAATATCAACTTGAATATACAACATTAAGCATTTAAGGAAGCTAAAAATATAAATTCTAACTCTTTCTTTCACTTCTTCCTTGATATAAAAACTGAATACAGATGCAAGAAAAAATGACAAATTTTCTCAAGAGGAGGAGAGATTGAGTGAATTTGTGAGTGAGAAAAACTCAAGCTAATTTCATGTATTTATAAACACAAATTCATACACACAAAATAAAAAAAAAAATATCACATGCCAGAGAGACGTTGCTCCCTGCCTGCCCAACGGTCCAAAATTTTAGTCCCCAGACATTGGTTCACATGGTTTTGTCCTTTTGCCTGCCCATCTAGCTGTCTAGGTAAAAAAAAAAAAAGCAGTCAACCCCCAAAAACGACGTCGTTTTGGGGGAGAAGCAACCACAAAAAATTATACCAGGGCGCCTCACGCCCCGTGCTACCTCGCCGAGCCAACAAGCCAAGCCAACCCCTGCACGCCCCTGAGCCCTCACCTCCCTCGCGCGTGTCTTTCTCTCTCCTCGGGCGAGCAAGCCTCTGCACTTGCTCTTAGTAGGACCTAAAGAGCAAGCCCAATGGTTGGCTCACGAGCCAAAAATTGCTCCAAATGAGGTCTCAGGCCACTCGCTACCTTCTAGCGTTTGGCTTGAGCGTTATAGCTCGCCGAATCTTTGCGGGCTGCGAGGAGCCCCAATCTCTTTTTTTTTTTTGTAGATTTACACTCTAGAAGGACGTTGTTTCGAGGGTTAGCTGAGGTTGTGTTTTTTTTTTAAAACTGGGTATTGTTGCCCCAAAAAAAGGAAAAAGCTAGAATATTACCGTTGTGGATACTGGCAGTGACAAGGAGACGTTGGGCAACGTATCTTTGCCTTGAATTTTTTTTGGCGCTTAATTTTCTCTATAAATTGCTAATTTTTTTTAATCGAATGATCATCATATTGTAATTTTTTTTAATTGTTGAACTATTGTAATTTTTTTAGTCAAATGTTAATCAATGTATCTTTTTTTATTTACTTTTGAACTCTTGTAATTTTTATATCCAAGCATGTGTGCTTTTTTTTAATTCAAACTTTTGTTTTTTTTAAAAAAATTGAGTCTTTAATTGGTTGTATTATCAAATTATTATGCGCAAATTATTTTTCACAAAAATAATGAAGCCAAATAACAAAGCAAAAGATAAAAACTAAACTAATTAAATATGGTTAGGGTTGGGGCCCATGTGAATTATTTTATTTGATGAGCCAAAGTGGTGAGCTTTGTATTGAAAAGAGGGAGGCTTGTGAGCAAAAAAGTTAGCTCACAAGCTAATGTGGCAGAGGTAAACTTCCGTTGGTGAGCCAAAAAACTGGCTCACCATTAATGTGCATGCTCTAGTAATATGTAATTTTATATATA
>JACYFF010031954.1:83897772-83912648 GCA_017589665.1 Selenicereus undatus | reverse complement strand
TGTGCCAAAGCGGACAATATCAGCCAGCGGGGTCCCGGACTGTTACAACCTTCATTGTTGGAATTACAACGAACATCTCATTCTCCTTTGCTCAATACATTGTCAATGTTGAATTCATGATGTACATTCAAGTAAGCCCATCCCCATGAAAAACAAGTAGGACTGTTCATTATCCAGTCTAGACATAGATTGGTCCGAAGACCAGCTTGGACCAAGCTAGACCATATAATTTCATTCCAGTTCTTAGTCCTATATTTTTTCTACTTCGCTCTATGTTTGGACCATGTAGATCGACTAATAATTCATATTTTATATATAATTTTATCCTTCATTTCACCTACTTTCAAGTCTTTGAAATATATTTTTATGAGTAAATAATATATATTTTATGTGATTTTCATGTAGAAATAAATGTAGAAGAATTTGGGTAGAATTGCTCAATCCTGCTCGGATCTCCCATATTTGCAATGTAATGCCTAGACTCCAAGCTCAAGAGACAAAAAAAAGGAATGAAATTAAGCATTTGGGCTTGTGGTGCTGCTCAACTAGGGGCCCAAAAAACCAACCGTTTGGGCTGGTCCTTCACCAGGCTGGGCCCCTTATCTCTATCCTGCTCACTCACTCTCCTTTCTCCCCCCCAGCAGCCCAATTCGGGCAGCCCAGTTCGAACCCATGAATTCCAGCGCCTAGAAGCTAGCACCTCCTCTCTGTCTCCTGCTTGGGCTTGGCCCATTCGCCCACCGACCTCAGCCCGCCTGCCCCTTCTCCTCTCACTTCCATCGTTTGGGCCAATGCCTTCTCTATTGGCCAACAGACGACCTTAGCCCCAACACCCATCTTTCTCCCTTTTCCATATTTCGAGTGTGCTCGGCCTAGTCGCCCAGTGCAACCAGCGAGCATCGTAGTCCCTTAGCTAGATCAACCCAGTTGCTTCATCTTACCAAGTCCTTAATTCTCCTCATGCACCAATTGTTAACCTAGTCAAAGTTAATTAATTTTAATTACTTGTTAACTTAAAACTAGCCCTTTTTCAAGCAATATAACAACCAAGAATTAATAAAGATTAATTTTTCATTAATTTTTGGGCACCAACAGAGGGTGAATTTCCATTATAAAAAGGGGTCATGGGTTGGGGCAATTCATTCATCCATTCACCCATTGAAGCATCCAAGCATTCATCTATCTTCCATCTTCGATTTTTTTTTTGACAGAAGAGAGTCTTTTGTAAGACAAAATCATTTGGGCTGAAGAGTTTAGAAGACAATAAGTTTTGTTAGCTATTTTTCTCTTCTCATCTCATCTCATTTTGAGTCAAATTTAAGAGGTTGTGCTTGATTATATCACTTGTGTAATTGAGTATAAAAGTTTGAGCATAGAAAGTGAAATATACCAACTTCAATGGTGTTTTCACTAACTATGGCTAACTAAATTACTAATTTCTAGGATTAGAATGGATCCTTGATAATAATATTATTTTGCTAATTTCTTACTAGGTTCTTTTTGTCTCTTTAATTGCATAATTTTGAGTTTATACTTGAAGTTAACCTATTTATGTATCTTAATACTATTGTTTATACATGTTGATTACAATAATTCAATTTACAATCTCAAATGAATATTAGACCTTGTAGGGCAATATGATATTATGCAATTAGGCTTTAAAATTATAATTGTTAAAATGGAATAATTTACACAAGAAATTAGATGAATTATGTCTAAAAGAATAATTCATGCTAAACCACTAGATAAATGATCTCAATTGACAATTAAAATCATCTTTTTAATTATGACCTAATGCATATAGCTCAGGTCGAACAAGAGATAAATTGAATCCCCATTTAGATTAGTAAATTAATATTTGCATCTTTTTAATTATGACCTAATGCATATAACTTTGTTGGCTCATATATTCTTCTTTAGTTTCTTTAATAAGTATTGATAATCAACTCCTTAATTGAACTATTCTTTATAATCGGAAAAGTTAAATTGAAAACCGCTATTGTTTTTCATGGGGTCAACACCCTATACTCGTTAGTCTGCAATTAACATTGTGAACTTACAAGTAAAAAAGAGTTTTGAAACTAAACATATAATCCACACCAAGTTTTGGCGCCGCTGTTAGGGAACGAATAGTGATTTTTGAATTTTCTGTTCCTTTTATTCTTTTTATTTATTTATTTTTCCTATTCCCCATTAATCTAACAATTTTATTTATTTTCTTTGTTTATCAACCCCCATCCCTTTTATTTCATTATTTCATTTTCGTTTATTCCCCAATCCCTTCTAATCTAACCATTTTATTTTTGTTCTTCTCATTCCCTTCTATTTTAACTATTTTCTCCATCCCTTCTTATCTAATCTAATCTAACACTTTTATTTCTGTTATTTTGTTTGTTTTATCTAATCCAACAATCCCCTTCCCTTTTTATTTCCTTTATTCTCTTTTTATTATTATTATTATTATTATTATTATTATTATTATTATTATTATTTTGCTTCATTTTTTCATTTTCCCTTTCCCCTTGGATCTTTTGTTTATTTATTTATTTTTTCCCCCTTCTTTTCTTCTTATTTCATTTAGTGGTTATTGTGGTGGTGATTTAATACTATTCTCTTAATTGTTGGTGGATCTATGCATGGTAATGCTTAGATCTTGAATAATTTAATCATGAAATTGAACACTTTCTTCGTCAAATAAGAGCTAAAAACCGTGAATCTAAGAAGAAGATGGATGAAGAACAAACCACATCACCTAAGCAACTCAAGGAGTATTTTACTCTACCACTTATGACTCACCTACAAGAACATGTATGCCCACTGTTACGGGGTCATTTGAGATTAAACATTCTCTTATCCAAATACTCCTATTGTTTTATGGGCTAGAATATGAAAATCCTTTCAAGCATGTTAATGCAATTTTAGAGATTTTTGCTCCACTATGTTTTTGAATAATATCTCTGATGATGCTCTTCGCTTACGACTTTTTCCTTTCTCTTTGAAAGATAAAGCGAAAACTTGGCTAGACACTGAGACAAATATCACCACTTGGGATCAAATGCAAAAGAAATTCTCGAAAAAGTTTCTCTATTGGTAAACTAACTACCTTAAGACATGCTATAACCCCTTTCTCACAAAATAAAAACGAGCAATTGCATGAAAGTTGGGAAATGTTTAAAGGATTGTTGCGAAGTTGTCCTCACCATGCGATCCCTATGTGACAACTCGTCCATAGTTTTTATTCTAGCTTAGATGAGCATAATATACAGGTGGTTGGTGCATCTTGTAGTGGTAGTTTTTGGTATAAGACTCCCGAAGAAGGTTGTGAATTGTTTGAACATTTGAGTGAAAATTCACATTTGCATGCTACTTCCTCATATTCTGATTTGCCTAGGCAATTAGGAAATAAAGGGGGGTTTGTGAGGTTTCACATTTAATTGACCCTTCTAGTACAGTCGATGCCTTAACTAAGAAATTTGATCAATTTTTGTGCATGAACAAAGTGTCTAATGCCCTTTCTATGCAAGATGTGTATTCGATTTGTGCTAGTCCCATGCATGCTTCGATTGACTACCCTTCTGTTGGTAAGTCTGGTTTTGTGACTGAACAAGTAAATGCTGCCCAAAGATTTCCTCCATTCAATAATCCTTATTCTAATATCTACAGTCATGGTTGGAGGAATCATCATAATTTTTCATGGAGGTCTTAAAATGTTGAGAATCCTTAATCCCAATCTAGCAGGCCTACCCCTCTTGGTTTTCAAAACTAGAGATATGCTCCTCCTTCTTCCCATCAAGCTCTATTTGGGAGCTCTAATATAGACAAGGTAATTTCTGGCCTTAGTAAATTAACTTATGTTGTGCAAAATGTCGATTTCTAGGTCCAAGAAATTTAGTCTAAAATGCATATTGTTGATTCTCACTCACAATTTATAGCTAAGTTAGAAACTCAACTTAGGCAACTAGCCATAGCTGTAGGTAAAAGAGAAGAAGGAAAACTTCCAAATCATCCTATATAGAACCCTAAAAGCCAACAATTTGAACAATTGAAAGTTGTAATGGTTCTTAGGAATGGTAAAGAAGTCGATGACAAGGTGAGTGAGAAAGAACATGATAAAGAGGAAAGACTTAAGACCATGGATAGTGGCCTTGAGATTGAAAAAGAAAATGACCCTTCCCCTCCTCCTGTTGTGTCAAACTCCACTATGACATATAAGCCAAGGGTTCCTTGCCCTCAAGCTTTAGAGGCAATTAGACAGATCCTGGCAATGCTAAGTTCCCTAAAGACATGTGCATTTTTAAAAGGAAATCTAATGATGACAAGTGTAAAAAGGTTATTCTGAGTGAACAATGTGCTCAATTTTGAAATGTAACACTCTACCCAAGTTCAAAGATCCCAGTGTCCTTACCATTTCATGTTATGTTGGCAATCATAAAATTGAAAGGGTACTTTTGGATTTGGGTTCTAGTGTTAATTTGATACCTTATTTTGTTTACTTAGAGTTGGAATTGGGTGAATTGAAACCTTTCAACTGTACCCTTCAACTTGCTGATAGGTTGGTTAGGACTCCTAGAGGGTGAATAGATGATGTCTTGGTCCAAATTGATAAAGGATTCTTTCCTGTTGATTTCATTATGTTAGACATAGACCCTATTCATGCTTCTAAGCAAATTTCTCTTATTTTAGGATGCCCCTTCCTAGCCACAGCTAATGCCACCATTAACTGTAAGTCGGGAGTGATGGACGTCTCAGTTATGAACATGAGGGTTAGGCTTAACATTTTCAAAGCTTCTTCTCAACCTGTGTTTGAAGATGAATTTGAATGCTTCTTTGTTGATGTAATTGATGAAATGATTAAAGAAGCTTTACATGCTATTCTAAGTAGTGATCCCTTGGGAACCTGTCTTTCCTATGGTGATTTGAGATTGTTTGACTTAGGAAGTACTATAGATGAGATGGATTCTACTCTAGATTTCACCCCTCATCTTGAGTCTTCCTCTTGGGTGTGCACTTAGGAACCTCTTCCTCCTTTGGCTAGTTCTCCTATGCCACCTTATGTTGTCTCCCCACCTAAACTTCAATTGAAACCTCTCCCGAATTCACTCAAGTATGTGTTTTTAGGCCCCAAAGACACCCTACCTGTTATTATATCTTCTCTTTTATCTTGTGATCAAGAGAAAGAGTTGATTTGTGCCTTGTCTATTCATAAGGGTGCTATTGGGTGGTCAGTTGTTGATTTGAAAGGGATTAGTCCCACTATTTGCATGCACTTAATTAACTTAGAGGACGATGCCGAAGCTACTAGACAAATGCAATGTAGATTGAACCCCCACATGAAAAAAGTTGTCTAGAAAGAGGTAGTAAAGCATTTAGATGCAGACATTATCTATCATATTTCTGATAGTCAGTGGGTCAGTTAAGTTCAAATAGTCGTTAAGAAATCCGACATAACTGTGCTAAAAAATAATGATGGTTAGCTAATTCCTACTTGACAGACCACGGGGAGGAGGGTGTGCATTGATTACAGAAAGCTGAATTTTGTCATTAGAAAAGACCATTTTCCCCTTCCCTTCATTGAACAAATTTTAGAAAAATTAGTTGGACAAAGTTTTTATTGCTTTTTAGATGGATATTTTGGTTACAACCAAACACCTGTCTATCCTGAAAATGACCTTCACATGCCCATTGGGTAGATTCGCCTTTCGGAGGTTGCCTTTCGGCTTGTGTAACATACCTTCCATATTCTAGAGATGTATGATGGTCATATTTTCTGATTATATTGATAATTTCATGGACTTGATTGTGGATGATTTCTCTATTTTTGGTTCTTCCTTTGATGTGTGTCTTGCTAATTTATCCATTGTGCTAAAAACATGTGAAGAAGTGAATCTGGTCGTGAATTGAGAAAAGAGTCATTTTATGGTCCAAGAAGGGATTGTTTTAGGACATAAAGTGTCGAAAAAGGGATTGAGGTTGATAAAGCTAATGTTGATTTGATTTCTAATTTGTCTGTACCTTCTTTTGTGAAGCAAGTCAGGTCTTTCCTTGGTCATGCTGGGTTTTATAGGAGATTTATTAAGGTTTTTAGTGAAGTGGCTCGCCCACTTACTAATCTCCTTACCAAATATGCTCCTTTTGTGATTGATGAATCTTGTGTGAAAGCTTTTGACAAGCTTCAACTTTGTTGGTGTCGGCCCCTATTGTGCAGCCTCCTGATGTTTCTCATCCATGTGAGATTACGTGTGATGTATCTGATTATGCTATTGGGTCTGTTTTGGGTCAAAGGGTAATAGAATGCCTCATGTTATGTACTATGATTATAGAACTCTAACTGATACTCAAAAGAATTATTCAATTACTGAAAAATAGTTGCTAGCTGTAGTTTTTGCACTTAATAAATTCCGTCCATACCTTTTGTGCTCAAAAGTGATTATGTTTACTGATCATGTTGCATTAAAACACTTATTAGCCAAGAATGACACTAAACCAAGACTCACTAAATGGATTTTGTTGCTCCAAGAGTTTGACATTGAAATAAAAGATAAGAAAGGTTCTGAAAATTTTGTTGTAGACCACTTGTCTAGAATCTTTACTAGGTTTACTGATGACTTAGTTGGATTTTCTGACCACTTTCCTGATGAGCAATTATTTGTTGTGTCACATGCCTCTCTCCCTTGGTTTGGTGAACTACCTTGTCACTCGGAACATTCCTCCTCACTGATCCAAATAAGAAAAAGATGGGTTCTTCTCATAAGTAAGACATTACTATTGGGAAGACCCGTATCTTTTCAAACATTGTAGTGACTAAGTAGTATGTAGATGTGTCCCCAAGAGTGAAATTTATAGTATTTTAACCTTCTGTCACTCTTATGCTTGTAGTGGTCACTTTGGAGGTCATGGGACAGTTGCTAAAGTCCTACAAAGTGGGTTCTTTTGGCCCACTTTGTTTATAGATTCTCACTGATTCTATCTTGCTTATGAGCATCATCAACGTAAGGGTGTCGTGTCCTATTGTGATATGATGCCCCTTTCCCCTATTCTGATTGTTGAAATATTTGATGTGTGGAGCATTGATTTCATAGATCCCTTTCCCCCATCTTTTGGCTTTGTATGCATATTGATTGCTGTTGATTATGTGTCAAAGTCGATGAAAGCCCTAGCTACTAGGACCAATGGCCACAAGGTTGTGGTCAAGTTTGTGAAAGAGTGTATTTTCTATCAGTGTGGTATCTATAGAGATCTTATTAGTGATGGAGGTAGTCATTTTTGTCACCGATCTTTTGAGACTTTGCTTAGAAAGTATTATGTGACTCACAAAGTAGCTACCCTTATCACCCACAGACTAGTGATCAAGTTGAGATGTCTTATCGTGAGATCAAGTTTATACTTGAGAAAATGGTCCAGATCGATAGGAAAGACTGGTCTTTGAGTTTGCATGATCCTCTTTAGGCCTATCGTACTGCTTATAAGACTCCCAGTGGGATGTCTCTTTACTGACTTCTATTTGATAAGGCTTGTCACTTGCAAGTTGAATTAGAACACCGTGCTTTTTGGGCTATTAAAGCTTTTAATTTTGATATGAAACAAGCAGGTTCTAATCGTAGGCTTGAATTGAATAAATTGGATGAATTGAATGATGAAGCCTATGAGAATGCTAAAATTCAAAAACCAAAGCTTTATAAAACAATTTCTCATGAATCTTTTGAACTTAATTATAAGGTTTAACTTTTTAACTCTAAGCTCAAGCTGTTTCTTAACAAGTTGAGATCTAGATGGGGTAGTCATTTTGTTGTCCAACAAGTGTTTCCTTCTAGGGCAGTCCAAATTTTAGATCTCCAAGATGGCAGAGTTCTTATGGTTAATGGTCAACATTTGAAATCTATTATGACTCATGATATCGAACCTGGTTTGATTGAGTCCATCTATCTAGTAGACCTAGTGTACTACGAATTAGTGGATATGACCTTATCTGTCTGAAGACATAAAACTTAGCGCTTGTTGGGAGGCAACCCAATTTTTTTAAGTGAGTTTGAGTCTTTTGTATTCTTTTTCTTTTTGGGTGTTATTCTTTACTTGGTTTTTGGCTTTTGTGGTTGGTGATAGTTGTGAAGGTACTTTAAGAGTTTGATTGTTAGGCTTATCTAGAAATAACTACCTCGTGCTGTCAAGTTGTATTGCTCTTTTCTCCATTTCTCTCTTTCTTATTGTTTTCTACATGGAGGACAATGTGAGGTTTAGGCAAGCCGGGGGGCAAAATAAAAATTTTGAGGAAAATTTACACTAGAAAATCTGTCAGAGAATTTGATTTTGAGAAGAGTTTGAGTTTTCTGATCATGCATGTTCTGTTCTTATTATGTTGATTTGATTCATGTGACCCATACCCATAGGAGATTATTTCTACTTTGACTGGTTGATGGCCAAAAATTTTTGCTGTGCTAATGTCACTATGTAGTGGATTTTGAGTCCTGATGCAACCCCATTTTCAATGTCATTATGAGTATTTGATAAGTATTGAGTTTCCCATTGACTTTTCAATTAATAAATAAAATAAAATGAATTAATTAAGTTCTGATTCCGGTACCATTGTTTAGGCTTTATCTTTATTCATATCTGTAATTGCTTGAATATGTACTAAGTGTTTCTCTGAGTGTTGTCTTTATTTATATCTTTATCCGCTCAAGAAAGCACATGAGATTAAATAACTTGTAAAAAGTCGAAAAAAAATCAAAAAGAAAAAGTCGATAAATTGATTTGGCATTGGGGTTTTGATTTTAAAGATGCTCCGGTAATTTTTGTTATGTGGGTGAAATTTTGTACTTACGGGTTGCTACATGGTTTTGTAGTTTGCTTAATTCACTTGAATCTTGGCTTATTGACTTAGTCAAGGTTAGAAATGCTTGATAATGAGTTGTGGGTTGGCAGTGAATTGATTTATATGATTTTGGGTGGATGGATGTAGTTGGGTACTTGATTTTCTTCCCTAATCTTGTTGTACTTGCTGAGTCTAATAAATCTATGTGTTATGGTTATTCTTTGCTCGAGGATTAGCAAAGTTTTGGTGTGGGAGAGTTGATAGTTTATATTTTATATGTAATTTTTTCCTTCATTTTATCTACTTTTAAGTCTTTCAATTCAAATATATTTTTATGTGTAAATAATGCATATTTTTATGTGATTTTCAAGTAGAAATAAATATAGAAGAATTTAGGCAGAATTGCTTGATCCTACTCGAATCTCCTATATTTGCAACGCCTAGAGTCCAAGCCCATGAGGCGAAAAAAAGGGAATGAAATTAAGTGTTTTGGCATGTGGTGCTACTTAATCAAGGGCCCAAAAGCCAGCCGTTTGGGTTAGTCCCTCACCAGCTTCGACTGGGCCCATCCCGCGGCCAATCCAAGCCTTTTACTCAGTGCGCCCTTATCCCTATCCTGCTCACTCACTCTGCCTTCTCTCCCCTGACAGCCCAATTCCAACGCCCCAGTTCGAATCGATCAACGTCAATGCCTAGAGCCCAACACCTCTTCTCTCTCTCTGATGCCTAGGCTTGGCCCAGTCGCCCATCGACCTTAGCCCTCCTACCCCTTCTCCTCTCACTCCTATCTATTTGGGCCAATGCCTAGCTCTTCTCCACGGTCCAATGGACTGCCTCAACCCAATACCCAACTTTCTCCATTTTCCTTGTTCCGAGTGGGCTTGGCCTAGTTGCCCAGTGTAACTAGCGAGCATAGCAGTCCATCAGCTAGATCAACCCAGCTGCTTCATCTTACCAAAGTGCTTAATTCTCCACACGCGCCCATTGTGAACCTAGTCAAAGTTAATTAATTTTGATTAATTATTAGCTTAAAACTAGCCCTTTTTTCATGCAATATAATAGCCAAGAGTTAATTGAAATTAATTCTTCATTAATTTTTCATTAATTTTTTAGCTCCAAAAGGGAGTGAATTTCCATTATAAAAAGGGGTCATGGGTTGGTGCAATTCATTCATCCATTCACCTATTCAAGCGTCCAACCATTCTTCTATCTTCCATCTTTGATTTATTTTTTAGTATACAGAAGAGAGTCTTTTGTAAGACAAAATCATTTGGGTTTAGAAGAAAATAAGCTTTGTTAACTATTTTTCTCTTATCTTCTCATCTCATTTGTGAGTCAAATTTGAGAGGTTTTGCTTGATTATATCATTTGTGTAATTGAGTATAAAAGTTTGAGCATAGAAAGTGAAATATACCAACTTCAATGGTGTTTTCACTAACTATGGTCCGCTAAACTACTCATTTCTAGGATTGGGATGGATCCTTAATAATAGTATTATTTTGCTAATTTCTTATGGGGTTCTTGTTGTCTATTTAATTCTATAATTTTGAGTTTATATTTGAACTAACCTATTTATGTATCTTAATACTATTGTTTATTCATGTTGATTATAATAGTTTAATTTACAATCTCAAATGAATATTAAACCTTGTAGGCTAATATGATGTTATGCAATTGGGCTTTGAAAGTATAATTGTTAAAATTGAATGATTTATACTATAAATTAGATGAGTTATGCCTAAAATAATGATTCATGCTAAACCCTTGGATAAATGATCTCAGTTGACAATTAAAATCATTTTTTTAGTTTATGACCTAATGCTTGTAGCTTGGGTTGAACAAGAGACAAAGTCAATCCCTATATGATTAGTAAATCAATATTTGCATCAATGGTGAAATCCAAAGTCCTAGATCTTTCTTCTATTTGATTTCTCTTCACTTTCTTGGCTCATATATTCTTTTTTAGTTCCTTTAATTCGTGTTGATAATGAACTCCTCAATTGAACTATTCTTTATAATCGGAAAAGTTAAATTGAAAATCACTATTGCTCCTCATGGGATGGACACCCTATATTCACTAGTCTACAATTAACCTTGTGCACTTGCAATTAAAAAGGGATTTTAAAACTGAACATAAAATCCACGTCACCGACGTATCAGACGATGACCTGAATAAAATTAGGGGTTTTTTTTATGGTTTTGACTTTTTACGATCCACTTGCTCTACGGCTCCTCTTTCATTCTTTTGGCTTTGCAGTTTTGAGTTTTGCTCTCCTTGACTCCTGACCCCCCTCGGCCTTGGCCTATCCTAGCCTTGCTGAGTCCCTTGGCCCTCGACCCTCGACATTCTCACTCCCCTTTCGGCCCTTGACGGCTTGACACTCCTCAGTCCTCACTCCTCATCCTCACTCCTCAAGTCCTTATCACGGTCATTGCCATCACCTTGCTCTGCATCGCCTGTTACTTACCAAGCTCCAACCGCCTCAGTCTTTGGCTGTCGCGTCCTCACTCTTTAACTCCCTCTCGGGCTACTTCTCATGTATGTTTCATGCTTCTAGATATGAATCCTCACCTCTTATTTGTGTTAGACTTCTTATTTTCACCTGTTTTGATTCCAATAGGGTCACGACTAATTGTTATCTACGAAGGGATTTTTTTTTATTTCATAGGTGTGGATTCATTTGGGAGTGATTCATCCTTTGGTGTGTCATACATCTTAGGAGTTAGGAGGGTATATTTAGTTCACCTTGATGTAATAGTTCCTTGTTATCCTTTATAATCATGGTTTTGAATTTGAAAGAGCTTTGAGGAAACTAAATGATCTTCTTGTCACATTTTGTGTTTGTTTCAGAATTGGTATCAAGGTAAGAATGTTGCAACTTTTGTTGACTTAGTTTCTCTGGTGTTCATTTCAGTGAAAAAAAACCATTCAAATTTTAGTTTTGGGCTCTGGTTTTTTGTATTCTATTATTATTTTCTTATGCTAGTAACCTATAGGACAAATACTCTAATTTTGTTATTAACAAGCTTGGCCTAAAGTAGTTGCATTGAAGGGATTCTTATGATCTTTATAGTTTGTATGTGATATTTGTTCTGATGGGCTTCAAACTTTATTTATATTCTGTGATCCCGACAACATTCATCTCGTTTGATCCTCCTCTTCACTAGATTTTAGATGGTCGCCCCATTGGTAAGAGGAAATAAATGCAATGTTCTACACAAATTCTTATGTTTAGTCGTCCTTGTGATGCCTGTGGTATATACTTGTCTATAATATTCTCATATACAGTTATAGGAGCATCAACTACTTTAGAGCTTTGATTTGGCTATAAATGCCCATCATTTGCTAGGATCTCACATGTGATGCTTGTCTTTTAAGTTAGTGGAATATGGATGGTGGAGGACGAGTACTGGATTTTTCTTACTTATAAACGAATTGTGTCTTAATTTTCTCTAAATTTGAAAGTCTAAGGTGTTATTATTTCATTGTCTTTTGTTATTTTCAGGTGTAAAGTGTACTTTAAGTCCAACTTTGGATTAGATGAGTCATAATGGAGTCCCTTACAACTTGTGCATGAAATGAGAGTTTTGTGTTATATTTTTTAAAGTAGCATGATGTGTGTGTGCATGTGTGTGCACGCACGCGCGTCCTTGTGTGTGTATATGTGTGTGTGTGTGTATTCTTATTTACTTATTTTTTTAATTAGTTTCCAATGCTAGATGTCGAGCTTCAAATCTAAAAAAAGAAGTAGCTCGGGGGTGGAAGAATCAGCTGATATGGACATAGATATTCCAAGTGAGCAACAGGTGAATGAGCCTATTGAAATTGAAAAGGAAGAATAGCCAAGTCAAGGAACATCAAAAGGCAAGAGTAGGGGGAAATAAGTTGCCAAGAAGTATACCCAATGGTAGAATGTTGGCAACATTTCATAGAGGTCAAAGAAAATGGGAAAGAAGTGGTCGATAACTGCAAATACTATAATAAGATATATAGGGCTAAACTAGTAAAAATGGAACGAAGAATTTGAAAAATTATTTTCTAAATGCACTGATAACCTGAATAATCAAAGGGTGATTGAAAAGAGTATCTTGTACTTAATGTGCCTTCTCGCATTACCATTGCAAGAGACATTATCATGCATATGTGGTTGAAAGGGTGAAGTTAAAAGAGTATCTTATACACGCATGTTAAAGGGTGTGTCTGACAATAGATATGGACTTCACTTCGAAGGATCAACTACGTATGTATAACTGCCCACTTTATTGATAATGATTGAAAATTGTATAAGAAAATCTTAAATTTTGTGCAATTTCCAGTCATAAAGGTGATGATATTGCTTTTGTTCTTGGAAAGTGTTTAGAGAATTGGGGTTTGACATCTAAACTCTACACTATTACTATGGATAATCTGGGAGTGATAGCATCGCTTGTTACTGCTCTTATTACTGAATTTAAGTGGCATGGTCATTTTCTTTTCTGTGTTGGGGACTTCTTATATGTCAGATGTGTTGGTTGTATCAGATGATTTAAAGGTCATTGACAGGTTAATTAAGCATGTTCGAGTTACCGTGAGGTTTATTAGGCAATCTCCTAGTAGGTTGTAATGATTTCAAGAATGTGTAGTTGCAGAAAAAAGTAAGAGTAAAGCATCTTTGTATCTTGATGCTCCCATTTGATGGAACTCCACTTATAAGATGCTTAGCACTTTTTTAATGTATGAGCATGCATTCACAATGTGTGACCAAAGAGACCTGTATTATAATATAGATTTGGCAAAAGATGATGAAGCAGATAAACCTCCTAATTTTGATGATTGGAAACAAGTTAAACATTGGTTAGTATTATTGGAGGTTTTCTATAATGTTACTTTGCGTTTGTCCAGTACTTTACATGTGACAACGAACTTTCTTTTCTTTGAGATTGTGGCTATTCATACTATATTGAAATATTTGGAGCAAGTTGTTGAGATCATTGATGCTAACGATGAAAAAATTGAGGAGTTTGGATCCAGAGTCATAAACTTTAAAGAAATGGCTAAGAGGACGAAAACTAAATATGCTAAATACTATGGGATACCTAAGAAAATGAACCCCTTGGTGTATATTGCTCCCATCTTTGATCCTAGGTACAAGTTGGCGGGTCTTGAGCTTTCACTTTGTGATTTGGTTGGTGAAGTATAAGGTGGTGCTATAGCTTTGAAAGTGAAGAAGAGATTAGAAGCTTTGTTTGATGAGTATTGGCAATAATATAAGATGTGGACTCCCCAAAGTGGTCAAAGCAGTGGTTCCAAACTGAAGTTGAGAGTGCTAATACATCTACTAAGCCGCCTCTTTTGCGCAAGAGTTAAAAAAGAAGTTAAAGCGGATAGATGGAGGAAGAGAAATCATCAAGATAGAGTTGCATAAGTACCTGAATCAGGGACTTGAACTGGATGAAGAAGGGGATGATGTATTGGGATGGTGGAAAGTGCTTGGTCCTCGATATGTCGTGGTTGCTTGTATGGCTCATGATGTGTTGGCTATGCTTGGTTCTATGGTTGCATCAAAGTCGGCTTTTAGTGCAAGAAGACGCAGTCTTGATACATTTTGTACTTCTTTAACCCAAAGGTAATTGATTTTATTAATGTATGTCTTTGTATCATTGCATGTATTATAAATTTATAATTTATTTAACTTTTGTTAACTTATGAATTTTGTTGGATTGTGATTGCCAAAACATGGTCCAAACTCTTACATGTGCACAAGATTTTCCCAGGCCAATCAGTAGAATAGATGCGGATGATTACTTTGATGAGTTAGTGATCTTGAAAAGGGTAATGTTCACTTGTTTATCTCTTTTTTTAATTTGGTTTATTTACCTTACTATATGATTAACTGTTCTAACTTTTATTTTTGTTGTTGTTTTTATTTTGTTTATTTAGACCTTAGTAAGTTAGAGTTTCAACGATAACGTGATTGATGTGGGTGATACTTTGAATAGTTAATCTTGAGGCAACTTTGATATTATTATTATTATTATTATTATTATTATTATTATTATTATTATTATTATTATTATTATTATTATT
>JACYFF010031954.1:83793591-83879548 GCA_017589665.1 Selenicereus undatus | reverse complement strand
TATATACAAGCTTTAGGGCATACCATTGAGCATAGGTTGCAAATGGGGATTGCATGCATGTATACACGTCTAGGTGTTTTTTCCCTATGAGACAACACCAGGAGTCTGCATGTCTTAAGAAATGATTATGGCATCATGTGCTGCGTGAAGCCATGGGAGTACCTATAGCTAGGATTGTTGTGAGTGGCCGTCGATGTGTTTGTGGTCAACTGCTAAGAGAATGAGTTTTCGGTGGTTGCTTGGCTTGAACTTGATTAAACATATGACTGTATTAGTCAGGCGATTTCATTTATGTGGTTAGTTGCACAACATGACTATTGAATCATCATTCACAGTCCATGAATTTTGTTTTCTCTTGTTATAGTTGGAGTAATTGAACACGATGTATATAATGCGTGGCTTGATGACAATAGAGTTACTATTGACCCAATTAATGTGCAAGGTTTTGATGGTAACAATCCAAATGGACCAGCCAATATGCTGTGCTTGAGTTGTGTGTTGAGACAGGATCCGAAATTACTTGGAGCGGTTCGAATGAGCATGGAGCATCAAAGGCGATACATGCACAAGGAGCCCAGCTGATAACAAAAGTCTGAGAACATTGCCTCAGAACAGTTCTGAGCACAGAGCATTGAGCATCGCATGGAACATCAAAATCATCTGCAAGGAGTTTAGCTGATAATAAGAGTATTAGGCTTAGTATTGGTTTTATTTTTTAGATTCTTGTTAATATGGGAATTAGAAGGTCGTGACTTAGCGTTTGCTTTGAAATGTTTTTAAGTACTTCAGAACACATGTTCAGAACAGTTCTGAGAAGTCAGGTCTGCGGCGTTCTAACGTCAAAGACAAAAAACGAATTTCAAGATTTTAAGAATATTTTTTTACTAACGATTTTCTTAAAATAATTAGGATTAATTTTCCTGTGTTAGTTGAGTCTAAAAAGATTTTTCTTTAAAGATAATGCTGAGAGATTTTTCCTCAAAAGATATTATTGAAAGATTTTTGAAAGATTTTATCCTATCCTTTGAGGGAAGAATATCAAGTGTGAGGAGCTTGGCTACTAAGTTCCTAAGTGGGCATGGAATTCTCTTTGCCCTACTCGTGCCCCATGTGGACTACACTATTTAAGTCTCCTCCTTCTCTGGCTTTTCTTAAGTTTTTCCAAGGGTTTTAAAATTGTCTTTGTGAGTCTGAATTTTCTGAGAGAAAACCTTCAAAGAGTGCTAAATTGAGTCTTCAATATTGGCATAATAGGGATTGTATTGTACCTTACATTTAGCTTGTTCAGAAGCATTCAAGTAAGGAGTTTTTCTTTTTGTCTTTTCTATCAGTGAGATAAGAGAGTGTCCAAGTCTTGGGAGACATTGGACGTGGTTGTAACGAGGGTCTTGGGGTAGACTAAGTTACGTGGTGTTTGTAAAGAAGGTCTTGGGGTGGACCAAGTTACGTGTGTGACTGAGTCACGTGTGTTACAGTTGTAACGTATTCGACCCATTTAGTGAAAAGTGTGTTGAAATCCTACAGTGGTAGGTCGTGGTTTTTACACATCAGTTGGGCCAGAGGTGGTTTTCCATGTAACAATATTGTGTCTCCTTTATTACTTCCGTAATTAGTTTTGTTTCTACTTCACTCCAAACACTCAGTCCAAACAGTTTTCACGAGTGTTCTGAAACAATCAGAAAAGTCGGTAGACACAATGCACCCCCCTTCTTGTGTCCTTGTGCAATTAAATCTAACAAGTGGTATCAGAGCAGGGTTCTCATATTTAGGTTAACACCTTGAGAGATCCTAAAAAGTTGAATGTTCCACAAGGAATTTTGAAGGGTCAATCTGTGACTTGACCACCATACTTTAATGGACAACACTACAACTGGTGGAAGAATCGTATGGAGAACTACATTCAGGCTGAGGACTATGAGGTATGGATGATAATTGTGAATGGTCCTTATATTCCAATGAAGACCGCAGAAGATGGCAAGACCGTCACTAGAAGGCCAGAGGAGTTTGACTCAGAGGATTTTAAAAAGATGGAGAAAAACGCTAAGGCCAAGAAGTTGCTGTACTTTGGCCTTGGACCAGATGAGTACACTCAGATCTCAGAGTGTGAGTCCGCAAAAGAAATATGGAACGCTCTTCGCGTGGCACATGAAGGAACTGACCAAGTTAAGTAATCCAGGATCGAGCTACTGATGAGAAAGTACGAGTTGTTCGAAATGAGCGACAAAGAGACGATAATGGATATGTACACTCGTTTTACTCACATCACCAACGCGCTGAAATCGTTGGGAAAATCCTTCACCACTAAAGAATTGGTAAGAAAAATCCTACGATTTTTGCCTCAGTCATGGGAAACAAAAGTCGTAGCCATCCAGGAAGCAGAGAAGATGAACGAGATCACATTGGATAAGCTCATTGGGAATCTTTAGACATATGAGTTAAGAAGAAGTGCCCAGGTGAAGGAAGAAGAAAAGAGAGACCGAGTCCTTGCTCTGAAAGCTTTCGGGAGTGATGATTCGGACCTGGATTTTGAAAAGATAGCCATGGTGACTCAAAAGTTCAAGAAATTCTTCAAGAAGCCTGAAGGCAATATCATGAAAGGAAGTACCAGGAAGCCATGGAACAACGATCATGATAAGTTTTCAGGATGCTTTAGATGTGGAAAACTCGATCACATTGTGAAGAATTGCCCAATGCAGAAGTCAGAACAGGGGTCAGAACAGTTCCGAAATCATGGCAAGAGGCCGCAACAGAGCAGCTCCTCAAAGCGTTTCGGTAAGGCAATGATGTCAACCTGGGGTGAAACTTCAGAGGAGGAAGAGGACTCCCAAGAGGAAGAAGTTGTAGAAGCCCTCATCGCTAGAAGTGAGTTTGAATCGGACCTTGAATTAGTCGGAAGCTTGTCTAAACTCAAGGATACAGTACGTGGTCTTAGCAAAGCTAAATTTGTAAAATTATTATTTGCCATAATGAATGAGTGTGAGATAATAACGGCTGAAAATTGCATGCTTAAAGATGTTTGCTCCGAATTGAGAAAAGATGTTAGAATGCTTGAACGGAACAAACTAGAACTTGAAAATGTTAATGAAGTTCTCAAATGTGAAAAACTTAAGGCAGAAGAAGAGGCCCCCTATGTAAAGATCTTGACACACACTTAAGGACTATATGAACACAAGAGAGGAAGTGTTTAACACTGATCTCTCTAGGCTGAAAAGTGAGTCCCTAGACCTGAAATTTAGACTTGAATCCCTAGTGAGTGAAAACAACCAGCTGCTTGAAAAAGCTCATGAGGCCAAATATGACCTTATTGAGAACAGGCGTTGGAACAGTTCTTCAGAAGCGCTTGACTGGCTACATACTCACTATAGCCAAAACAGAAAGGGACTAGGATGGGTGAATGTGTGTGTTACTAGACCAGTTAACAAAAAATATGTTGGACTTCAAGAAAATATAATCTGTTTTCACTGTCGAAAAATTGGTCATTATCGCTATGCTTGTCCTTTGAGAAAAAGAACCATGGAGAGAAACTCATTGTATGTTAAACAACTATGGATTAGAAAAGATGAATTAACCTCCATGTTAAAGAAAATGGGACCAAGTGGATCTGGGTTCCCAAGACAAACACTTAGCTGGTTTGCAGGCTAAAGTGAGAGGAGGCAATCAACTATGGTTCTTGGATAGTAGTCGCTTAAAGCACATGACGGGGGACAAATCAAACTTCCTCTCACTTACAGCCTTTGATGGAGGGAGAGTGGCATTTGGAAATGAAAAATCTGGGAAAATTGTTGATGTAGGTAAGATAGGAAAATCACTATCTCACTCTATTGATAATGTGTATTTGGTAGACGGTTTACAACATAATTTGCTAAGTGTGTCTCAACTATGTGATAGAGGTAATCACGTGGGTTTCTCTTCGGATCAATGCTTGATTACCAGTATCAAATCTGGTGATGTTGTGTTGAGGGGGAAGTGATAAAACAATGTGTATAAAGCTTGTGTTCTTTCACTTCCCCAAAATCATTTGACTTGTTTGACTGCTCTTAATAATGATGTTATGCTTTGGCACAAGAGGTTAGGACATGCAAGTCTTTCTCTTTTGAATAAACTAATTTCTAAGGACCTAGTAGTCGGACTACATTCCATCAAGTACAATGATGACAAGGTGTGCGACGCTTATGCTAGAGAAAAGCAATTCAGAGCTTCTTTCAAGTCAAATAACCTTGTTGATTTGTGAGGTCCTATAAGGATCACAGGTAGAGGAGGAAAGAGGTATGTATTTGTTATAGTGGATGATTACTCTCATTTCACTTGGACTCTATTCTTAACATCAAAGGATGAATCATTTGAAAAGTTTCTTGTTCTTTTTATGAAAATTGAAAAGAGAGTAGGACACTCATTAGTGAGTCTTAGGTCTGATCATGGCAAAGAGTTTGAAAACTCTAGCTTCATTGAATATTGTAATGAACATGGTGTTGATCACAATTTTTCTGCCCCTAGAACACCCCAACAGAACGGGGTGGTAGAGCGTAAAAATCGTACTCTAGAAGACATGACTAGGACTATGTTAGTCACTAGTGGTATTCCTAGAAACTTTTGGATAGAAGCATTGAACACATCGTGCTACATTATTAATAGATGCATGATCAGACCCATACTTGACAAGACTCCTTATGAACTTTTCAAGGGACGAAAACCCAATATTATGCACGTGAGGGTGTTTGGTTGCAAATGCTATCTGCACAATAATGGGAAGAAATCCTTAGGAAAGTTCTATCCTAGAAGTGATGAAGCCATATTCTTAGGCTACTCCTCACACAGTAAGGCCTACAAAGTCTTTAACAAACAAACCTTGTGAGTTTAGGAAAGTGTGCATGTATTGTTTGATGGGACTAACTCCTTGATTGATCATGACACACAGGATAAAGAGTTTGAACTTGGTCTTGTGAGAAAAGACCTCTCGCTCACTCAAAGCTCCATAGTTAAGAAAGGTAAGGCTCCTGAAGGTGAACCAAGTCCTGGAACTGATAATTTGGAAGGTGGGTAGGGAGCAAACCAATCAGGGGGAAGCATTGCCGAACCTGAACAGAACCGGCCCACTCAACCCAATTCTTCTCGAACTGATATGGGAACAAGCACTAGAACAGTTCCAGAACCTGTTTCACCAAGTACCCAGGAGAGATTGGTAAGTGTGTCTGTGGATCCATTTATTCCATGACCCTAGAAACACCAAAGCTCGCACCCCCTTGACCAGATCATGTTTTACATTAATACAGGAGTACAAATCAGATCTAAACTTAGAAACTTCTGTGCCTTCTATGCCTTTTTATCTAACATTGACCCAAAGAAGGTTTATGAAGCCCTTGCAGATTCTGACTGGGTTACTGGTATACAAGAAGAGCTTTATCAATTCGAAAGGAACAAGGTTTGACACCTTGAACCAAGGCCTAAGGACAGCTCGATAATTGGCACCAAGTGAGTGTTCAAGAACAAACTAGATGAGTTCGGAACAGTCCCTCGGAATAAGGCCAGGTTGGTGGTTCAGGGTTACAACGAAGAAGAGGGGATCGATTATGAGGAAACATTTACACCTATTGACCTCAGACTTAGCTTTATGGTATCCTCGAGGGTAAAATTTTGATCTCATTGGGTATACGAATGCTGATTATGCTGGATTCTTGGTTGATAGAAAAAGTACCTCAAGTATGGCTCATTTTCTTGGACCCTATTTGGTCTCTTGGGCAACCAAGAAACAACACTCCATTGCCGTGTCCACAGCAGAAGTCGAGTATATAACGACTGCTTCTTGTTGTGCTCAATTGTTGTGGATAAGGCAACAACTCAAGGACTTTTCTGTTGACACGGGATGCATTCCTATATTTTGTGATAACACAAGTGCAATTAACATTGTCAAAAACCCATGTCAACAAAAAAGGACTAAGCATATTGACATACGTCATCATTTTTTTGAGAGACAATGTTGAAAAAGGCTTAATTTCAATGAATTTTTATGCCACTGATAAGCAAATTGCTAACATCTTTACTAAGGCACTCAGTAGAGAGCAGTTTGAGAGGAATATACTTAAATTGGGTATGATTAAAAAGACTTGAGCATGCTTGTTTAACCCCCAATGATTGGCTAGTTAAGGGTTTTTAGGCCAAATAAATTGTTCCAATAGATGCATTCAATTTTTGTGCTTTTAACTGGCATATGTGTGGAATGTAACATGCTGACACTCGCTGAGGTCTAATGATATTGTCCTTAGTGTCCTGAGACACCGAACTTTTAATAGTAAGAACACGCTCTAGGTACAGACTTGACCACTGTTTCTAGCATGTGCTGACCAAGTGGCGTTATTAAAAGATTGTTGGGAACCAAAATTTCCTTTTCATTGCACCTAACCTATAATTTACACCATACCCAGTGTAATGATATGCTGCATGCAAACCATTCTCTCTCCACCAAGAACCCAATTTCCCTCTCTTTCCTTAAACCCCCTTAAAACCCTAACTCCAAATCACCTTAAATCCTCACAATGGCAAGAACTCGTGGCGGTCAAGCATCCCCCAAACTCAAGACTTCTCACCCAAGATCACTACGAGACCAACTATCAAGAAAAAGGGGCGGAATTAGAATGAGTTCTGAGGGAACATCACCGGCGTCTTCATCGTCACAAACGGTCTCGATTGGTATGGAAAACACTCCCTCACCTTCTTTTTCGATTACTCCCTCTATTTTTGGGTTCTTAAAGAGCTTGGACTTAAGATCAGTAGACTTGAACCTTGACATGGTACCTTTGGTACACCCAATTGCAGGTTGGGAGATTGTGGTGTATGACCCGGTTGTGGCCAAATCTAGATTAAGGGGGAATGAGGCCGAATCAATTGAGGAGTGAAAGGATTATGATGTTGGGTAAGTTGATAATGAATTTGTTGTTAAAGATGCTGAGGATAGTGATGAGGATGAATCGATTTTGCAGTTCAAACGAATTGTTACGACCAAGTCCCAAACCACAACTGAACCGCCCTTTAAACGCCAAATAAAGACCACCACCTCATCCAATGTACCTATTATTGCATCTTCATCACGACCTCGAACAAGTGTTCATGTCCTCCCACTGTGCTGCCCCTGCCAGAAGACATAATTGAACTCCCTGTCAATAAGAACAAACCGGCCCATAAATCATCCAAAACACCCGTCAAACTAGTTCCATCTAAGAAACCTGCCCAAAAACGGGCTGCCCCAGAACAAGTGTCAGAACTAGTTGAAGAATCTGATGAACCAAGGAAAAAGAAAGTTAGGAAGAACATAACACTTGCTGAGAGATATGAGCATTTCCTCCAGAAATCTGTGGTTCGGGGGAAGGTAGTTAAGGTGTCATACTTTCAGGAATACGGGCTTGGGGTGTTCTTAGAAAAGTTAAAGGCCCAGGGGTGGTTGGCCTTGTTCATAGATACTAAGAGAGGGTGTTCGGCTCTAGACTTGGCTGAGTTCTATGCGAACTGTGTTGTTACCAATAGAGTGGTGCAAGCACAGTTAATGATCACGACCTACGGTTTGATGTTAAAAAGTTAGGTGAGTTGCTTGGGATGTCCTCCGAAGGATTTGATGTGTATGTGCGAGAGGACAAGAGCGTCTTAGGTGAAGAACGACTGTTGGAATTGAGCTTGAAGCTAGCCCAAAAACCTTATCTGAATGTGTTTCGGTCTGTGAGAAAGGGGGAAATGATGCCATCGCATCGACTTTTGTTTTGGTTTGTGATTAAGAATGTTGTTCCCCGAGGTCAGGGACGCAACCGTGCTAATCTCATGGACATGTGCAACACTGATTTGTTGGATAGGGGTGAGCAAATTAACTTGCCTGCAATCATGATTAGTCATATTGGGCGAATTGCCAACACATCCAAAGATCATGACATGGGGTATGGGTTCTTGCTGACGTCAGTGTTTGAGAAGTTTGGGATTCCCTTGTAGAAGAGACTAGGCTTTTAGGTCAATGATGAGATTGGCAACAACACATTGAGTGAGTGTGGTTTCAAAGTAACAAAAGGCAGTAGTGCAGCTTTAGAACAGGGGCTCCCAACACCTCTTGGACCTGTTCCTAGTGAAGCCTCCACATCCAGCGCTCCTACCATTGATACACTATTGCAGGATCAGATCACATTGAAGGGGGAGATAGCTGAAGTAAAGCAACCGCTTATAGAGGAAGAGGCGCTCAATGCGAAACGTCACGAGGATCTGCTGAGTGCCCTTCTTGCCCTAACAGCTAAATTCCCTTCTCCACCTTTCTCTACCTGAACCTGTTCCTTCCCCTGTTTCCAACATTGTTTTTCAAACACTTGGTTATGTATGTGACTACTAATGGTTCATGGCTGTTTTTGGATGGTTAATACATTTATGCTATAACTTTGCTTGTTGCATGTGTTATTTGTTTATGCATGACTCGGATGGCCAATATCATTACTATACCATATACTTGAGTGTATCACTGTTACTTCCTGTATTACCGCTTTGGTGATGATTGTATCCACACTAGATTTCAACTTTCACCTTCCTCACCCTTTTCAATGATGTCAAAAGGGGGAAGATGAGTATATCCTTGTTTCGATTGGTTTGCCTAGTTTAAGTTGAGCTCTTAACTCTTGTTTTCTCTCTAGTGTAAGGGTGGATCACTGTTTTGGCACTTATATAATTTTGCCCTGTCCCACTATTAATTGTCATTGATGACTTACGATCATTTGGTTTGTCATCATCAAAAAGGGGGAAATTCTTGAACCAATTAATGTGTAAGGTTTTGATGATAACAATCCAAATGGACTAGCCAATGTGTTGTGCTTGAGTTGTGTGTTGAGACAGAATCCGAAAATACTTGGAGCAGTTCGAATGAGTGTGGAGCATCAAAGGTGATACATGCACAAGGAGCCCAGCTGATAACAAAAGTTTGAGAACATTGCCTCAGAACAGTTCTGAGCACAGAACATGGAGCATCGCATGGAACATCAAAATTGTGTGCAAGGAGTTCAGCTGATAACAAGAGTCTTAGGCTTAGTATTGGTTTCATTTTTTAGATTCTTGTTAATATGCCAATTAGAAGGTCGTGACTAAGCATTTGCCTTGAAATGTTTTTAAGTACTTCAGAACACTACCTCAGAACCGTTCTGAGAAGTCAGGTCTGCAGTGTTCTGATGTCAAAGACAAATTTTTTTTTTAAGATTTTAAGAATTTTTTTTTACTAACGATTTTATTGAAATAATTAGGATTAATTTTCCTGTGTCAGTTGAGTCTAAAAAGATTTTTCTTTAAAGATAATGTTGAGAGATTTTTCCTTAAAAGATATTATTGAAAGATTTTTGAAAGATTTTATCCTATCCTTTAAGGGAAGAATATCAAGTGGAGAGATTGTGAGAAGCTTGGCTGCTAAGTTGCTAAGTGGGCGTCGAATTCTCTTTTCCCTACTCGTTCCCCATATGCACCACACTATTTAAGTCTCCTCCTTCTTTTGCTTTTCTTAAGTTTTTCCAAGGGTTTTAAAGTTGTCTTTGTGGGTCTGAATTTTCTGAGAGAAAACCTTCAAAGAGCGTGCTAAATCGAGTCTTCAATATTGGCATAATAGGGATTGTATTGTACCTTACATTAAGCTTGTTTAGAAGCATTCAAGTAAGGAGTTTTTCTTTTTCTCTTTTCCATTAGTGAGATAAGAGAGTTTTCAAGTCTTGGGAGACATTGGATGTGATTGTAACGAGGGTCTCAGGGTAGACTAAGTTACGTGGTGTTTGTAACAAAGGTCTTGGGGTAGACCAAATTACGTGTGTGACTCAGTCACGCGTGTTATAGTTGTAACGTGTTCGACCCGTTTAGTGAAAAGTATGTTGAAAACCTACAGTGGTAGGTCATGGTTTTTCCACCTCAGTTGGGCCAGAGGTGGTTTTCCACGTAAGAATATTGTATCTCCTTTATTATTTCCGCAATTAGTTTTGTTTTTGCTTCACTCCAAACACTCAGTCCAAACAGTTTTCATGAGTGTTCTGAAACAATCAGAAAAGTTGGTAGACATAATTCACCCCCCTTTTGTGTCCTTGTGCAATTAAATCTAACTGTTACATTTGTATGTATTTACGTCTATAGATGGGTATACCTCATCTGTAAGAAAGGTAGTATGGTAGAGCATCCAAGGTCATGTCAATAGATATATAGATACTCGTGTTCATTATGCACTGTCATTGATGCATTATAGGAGTTGAGTCATTGACTCGTTGTGTGAGTGAATTGTTAAGTACATGAGCTTCTTGGTACCTTTTTTGAGCTTGTATAGAATGCAGTTGAGTTAGCTGCACGGTCTAATATATGTGGCCTATCGCGTGATAAGATCATTGGGTTGTTACTTGCATTGCATGACTCCTATTACTTCATGTCATAGCTTGAGTGGGCGGATGCACATATATTTAATACGCGACCTAGAGACTATCAGAATTTTCATTCGCATGTGCCTACCATTGCATATCTTATGTTTGCTAAGTACAACATGCTAGTACCTCGTATTTTAGGGCTAACCTCTATTTCGATACATAATTGCCTGTGTGCTTCATGCGACACGATAATGTGTAAATGTAGTTGCGGTCATATGCGAGCCTTTATTGTATCACTTGGTCCTTAAAGTTATGGAATGTGGCAGTTAAAGTGTTTGATTGAAGTGTTCAGGTGCTCTTTGATTATATAGTGGTATATACTTGTGCCATCCTCATTGGGACATGGGCATGTCAATTTACCTGTATGGCTTCATGACTTAGAGAGAAACCAATTCCATATGGAATCTTGAGGGTAGAGCTTCACATTAGATAAACCATTGTGATTTAGCTAATGTAATCACCACGTCTGTTGTTGCTCATTTAGCTATACCTATTGGCGAAGTATCCTTTATTGGGATGATTGCATTCGTATGCATAATAGGGGGCATTAGTTTAGAGCTCTAAACTACTGCCTTGCTAACTCTCATGCTACTCGCCATACCGTGTTCCATTACCTATAGGAACTAGTGACCGCTTCAGTGACGGTTCCTAGTTGAATAAGACTTCCTCAAGTGGCTGAATTATTAATCATGTTGTAGGTGCTTCATTGGGAGTAGTGACCTTACACCCGCCCAACCTCATCACCCCCTTTAAACAATGTATGTATAAGAAGTGGCGGGAACCTTCCCTGTAATTGACCTGCTGCTGGACCATGTTCACCAAGCTCTTCTATACTTAGTGATTGATGACCATATGCGTTAACCCAGTAACATGCCCCATATATACTGAAACATGGATTAACTTCGTAGATTATACTTGATTTCAAACTGTGACATTGTTGCGAACCTATGTGTTGTTCTTGTGTGTTGTTGTTGTTCATATAATGTTATACGAAGCTGCGTGATGCTATGCAATGCCCTTTCTATTCCATGATGATATAGAATTCGTAGTCGACTGAATTAATCCTAAAATGATTTGATTCCGTCATGCATTAGGACGAATTTGATGTATTCACATACCTTGACTCGACCTTTATTAGTACCACTAGTTGTCATATATAGAAAAGGTCCTCAGGTTTCAACTTATGTTTTTCTGTGTAAAGTGGTTCTTATTTAACCCTTGCTCTAACGTGGTTTTGAAAAGGCTATCCATGGCAACTAAATTTCTCTCTTCAACGCGATTTGGCCTGAGCACCTAAATAAAGTGAGTAGGCGCTTGAAGAGAATTGACAAGGAGGAGGCTGGACACCATAAGCTCTTTTTCAATTTAAAAGATACAGTTGATTGCAAAATGAAAATTTTGGATTCTTTTGCAAGTCGTGTAGATCATAGTATGTGTGTGTACATCTTGTGTTTGACTGAATTATGAACTTTGGAATTTTGAGCACAAAATTCTTTTAAGGGGGAAGAATGTCGGGGTTTTCAACCTTATGCTAATCATTTGAGGTAATATTTTTATTAGCTTATTGATTGAGTTAGCTATATTAGACTAATTTTTGTGTGATAATTGGGTGTAATAGCTATGCGAGTAATTTTTATTAGTTTTTCTTGGTTAATTATGCAATTACGTGAAATTAGCAAATTGTGCGAGGGCATGTGGAGTCGAGATTAGCGAAACCAAAAGATTTAGGACTGACCTCGATTTAGTAAGTGTGAAGAAATAACCAAAACAAACAAAAACAAAAGGGGAAAAAAGGCCAAAAGGGGGCCAAAGCCCCTTGCTGGTTCACGAACCACGACAGAGGGGGTTTCTGCTGCCCCCAGCCTCGAGAGACACCACTCCAAGAGAGAGAGAGAGAAAGAGAGAGGGAGAAGGCGACAGCGGCATACCAGCAGCCAGCCACACTTGGCAACCTTCGCGCAGCTGGTGGCTATTGGTTCATGGCGCCTCGGTTGGCTGAGCATGAACACGCGAAATAGGAGTCGGGGTTAGGGGTTAGGGTTTGAAACCGTGTGCGCACCACCACCATGATTGCCACCGTTGGCGGTTAGGCGGGGCTCCAGCGAGAAGCAGACCGAGACAGAGAGCTAAAAACCGGTCTGGGCAGGTTGGTTCAAAGATGGTGTTTGGACAATGAATTAGGAGTCAAATTCTAGGTTCCTGAGCATCCCCAACAACACCGAAAAGCCCTAAAAATGGGTCCTCAGCTTAGAGTTGAGGTCGGTGTTTCCTAATCCGTAAACCAACTACTAATTTGCAAATGTTTACTTAGTGGTTATGTTGAAAGTGTAACGAGTTGAGAACCTATAAGCAGTCGGTGAATTATTTGGGTTGAATTGACATGGTTTTAAGGACCGTTGTGGTCGGTGTTGTGAGGAGGGAGTTCGGGTTGTGCGAAATCCGTGTATTATGTAATACAAAGTCATGTTTAATGTTGCATTACATGTGTTATGTGTTGAAGCTTAGTTGATGTGCGTCAATGAACTAAATGTGACATGTTAGCCTTAGGTTCGTGCATGCATTAGTTGTGTATGCCTGAATTGAGCTTCATGCTAAATTAACGCATTCATAATTGTTTGATTACTTGGCGTATTAAGCATACTTAAGCAAATAGACGTATAATTGTGCTTGAATGGACCCAATGTCATACCAAGAATAGTTTCCTTTATTCAATCGTGATTCAAAGTCATCTCGAGTTGAAATGTGTGACTGCCTATGGTAGATAGACCTGATGTTGGCTAAGGGTGGTAGTGATTATGTAATGCAAACCCTTTTCATGACGTGAATGACTTCTCTTGAGTATGTTTATAATTTCATGTCATTAAATGAAATATTTGCGTTTGAAGTGTGAAAAATCAAGATAATTATGTATGAATGCAATGTTACCTTTAAAACAAGTTTCCATATCACCCGCCCTGAAGAGTGAATGAATATTTTGTCATTAACTCATTTTAAGCATATTTTACCAAATGAGTTTTATGCTTTTTAAATTGATGTGAAATCATTAAGGCTTCTAGCCTCTTGGGAATGAGAATGTCATTGTTTGTGATACAATGAAAGTTGTATGTGAGTGCATTTAATATGAAATGCATCCAAAATGTTTTGGGTTAGGAGAATGGTGCTAAATGCTTGGACAAATAATTAGGGAATAGATCCGATTTGCAGGAACCCTAATGCCCAGGGAGATAGACCCAAAAGTGGGAACCCTAGAAGACCCCGACGAGCATAATTGTCAGCTAATTTCCGTGGGGATAATACAAAATGTGAGTAATGATCTCACCAGCACGATGGAACATGAGTGATGGCCTGACCCATACCAAGCACAAATATGAGATTTCGATGCCTTAAGAAAATAATTTCTTGCATGTTATGTGATGTAAATGCCTCATTTGAGGGTGATGTTAGTGTAAAGATTTGAAAAGGTGCATATCTTCTTGAAAGGAATTTTTATTGAGTTCCAGTTATCTACTAAGTGCATAATGATAGTTTTATAAGAATTTCCATTGCTTGAAGCGATATGCATTAATCTCACATTCTTGCTAAAAGGAGTCTCACTCGGTGATTGTGTTTAAACTCCTTGATGATGGGTGCTTATATGTGGATAAAGTGTTCTGTTGCATCCAATACCTAAATTGTTGTATGAAATAGCTTATTAATGAATCTTGTGTCCGTGTTATGCAACGTTATGCTTATATTATGAGCTTATGTTGATCTAACATGATATTACCACTAATAAACTGCAATATAATTAGTTTAAGCAAGTTAAGTTCCTTGTGCGTGAACTAGAAGAAGGGTAGGTTTACCATCATGCTAGAGAGGTTATCAAGGTAATGACGATCAAGGGAGATCGTACATGATTATTATTTGATATTAAATATATCAAAGTGTGAGTGTGTGTGTATGTTATTTAAAGTACTATGTGCAACTGTTTTGTTTTCAGGGGGTTGTGAATGATTCACTAATCATGTGGTTGCTCTTCCCCCTATCTTTTCCCCTTTTCCCCTAGATTTGGTTATGATAGGTAGAGTATGGACTACACAAGTTAAACCAGAGGCTTCTTACGCTTTGGAAAGATGTGAAGGGCTTATGTAGTGTAGATTTATGAGTTTATTAACATTGTGTAACGTATTCGTAAGTATACGACCCCTATATTTTAATTATGTTGGTTCATGTATAGTATATTAAGTAATAGTCGCTCTGAATGGTCGTGTGGGCCAAGCATCTATGTGGTCAGTCATTTGCTTAGCGGTTTTACTCATTATGGGATGTAAGCCCCAGTGCACCGGATGTGTGATCCGTTGAGCTGTATTTTTATTTTTATATATTTATTAAATTTTATTCTTGGTATACTCCGGGTGTGTGGCTCGTAGAGTTATGATCTTTGGCGTGTAGCTGTTGAGCTCTAAATATATTTTATGCATTTATCGTATGCATAAACCTATTGCAAAGCTAAAAGCCTAGTTTTAGCCCATTTTTAGGTGGAATTCTATCCGTTTCACCCTCGTATTTAAGTAAGATTTAAAAAATCATTAATACTCTTAACCCTAGGGTTTATGGGTGTTAGAGGTGGTGGATGCGGTGGAAACCGGTTGTAACTGTCGAGGAAATGAAGGGGGTGCCGTGGGCATAGGGAGGATGAGGTATGGGGCAGTGCGTGAAACCTTAACTCACCTCTATAGCACGACATCAACACCACCACCATTGCTATCAACGGTGGCTAGGTTAGAACCACTGACATGAGTGGGCCTGAGGGAGGAGAAGTCAGGCATAACAGCAACGGGGCACGCATAGGGCCGAGACAACACCATTAGAAGGAAGGGGAGTTTGAAACCAGCCAGAATCATGATAAACCTCTATTTTAACCTTATTTTATCCCCTAGTTGATTCCTTTTTCCATTGTTTTCATGTCTGATCTTGAGGAGAAAAGGATCAAATTAGCCTCTTTTGGTCTAAATTTTACTCATATAACGGTGTTTCGCGTTTTCAGGAGTTCCTGTTAGGAAACCGAGAGAATCCGCTAACATTGGCAGAAAGGAGGGCTAAGATGACAAGCTGCAAGTCAAGAAAGGGACCGGCTAGACTCGAAGATTTGGCATGGGGACTCCATGCCAACTGGCATGGTCATCCCGTGCCGAAAAATCCTGAACCACCTCGACTTAAACACGATTTCGATGCAGTTTTTGGGGACACTCTTTCTTTTCTTTTTAGAGCACTTTTCAGGGGAGATTTCTAGGTTTTCATTAGGAGAGTTTATTCATGGTTTCGGATTGAATTTATCAATATTGAAGATTGTATTACCTTTCAGCGACCATTAATTCAAGTTTGCTTTTTTCCCCTTTCTACCTTGTTATCGCTTTTTGGGGTTTTGGTTGTTCGTCCATGTCTATTAAATTGAGTCTTGAAATTATTGCATTCAATATGGTTGTTGGCTAAATTCTGTTATCTTGGGTTGGAATTAAACCCTGTTATGCCGTATTGAATCATGTTATAGGCTGTTTGTGATTTACTCATGCTTGTGAATTGGATTCATGCTTAGATTACTAATTGCTTAGCGAATTGCTTGAAAGAGCTTTATTCTTTGTTCTTAATCAAGATTTGGGAGATCAACAAAAGTTGAATCCTTTATCTAGTGCGTCTTCATGGGCAATTGATTTACTTAATGTGAAAACAGTTAGGGTTTCAATTGGTATTTTTAATTACTTAATCTTGTGACTTTGAGAATTCTAGTTTCATAAAAATAGATAACTAGGTTCGCTTAGTCAGTCTATTGACCTTTGAGAGAAGGCATAGATGTGCTTCAGTTTTTAATCTTTCCATTCCAATCATTTGCGTAGGTAGATTTGTATGTCCTGGTTCATGATTCGTGAGGCTTAATAGAGTGGCGAGCCCCAACCTGAGATTCCTGTCATTTATTAAGTAGTCAAATTTCACTTAGTTCTTAGCAGATTAGAACTGCTGACTTTCAGTTTTTATCAACCTGAATTATTCTACCTGGATTAAGTTAGTTGATTAGTTCTGCTAGTTGAAAGCAGGTTTGCTGTGGATACAACCCATACTCGTCGGTTGTTAGCTACAGCTACATCGTGCGCTTGCGTTATTTTAAGACAACAAGTTTTTGACGCCGTTGCCGAGGAACTTGTTTCTTTCGATATTAGAACCGGTTAACGTACTCTAAACTAGGCTTTTGTTTTTTGTTTTGTAGTTCTTTTCTTCTTTATTTTTACTTGATATCGTTTACATTGCGTATAGTATTTGCTTTTGTATGTGCATGAGGAGTCAAGGAAATCAAAACCTTGTCCCCATCAATCCTGAGATCGAAGCGACTGCACGCCGACGAAGCGAAGAAGCAAGAAGAAGGAAGAAAACAAATGGGGTGATAGCCTAGGAAGATTGATAAGTGCTTAATGTGTATATCATCTTAGGGCTATTTTGTGTCGTTTTTAAGAGAATATCGTGCTTAAGTTATTATTTACACGTCTATTCTCGATTTATGTTTGGGTATAGTTGTTTGATATGTTTTGTAGGATTTTAAGCCTTTTTGCCCCTGATTTGATCCTATATAGATGTATTTTGACCTCTACCACGGTCACCCATGTGTTGCGATGCCCGTGGAGCAAGAAAAGAGCAGAAAGTCGTTTCCAGCCCAGACGACGATCAGCCTATGGTGGATGCCACGGACCGTGGTGAGCCTATAATTGCTGCCTCATCGGCTTCCCTTGGCTGTTTGGCTGAGATCAATTTGATTTCTCTATAAAAAGCAACGTTCAGCAGCAGAAAATAAACCTAATCATCTCATATCATACTCCTTTCCTATCTTCAAGTAGATTAGTTTAGATTATATTAGAGGGAGAGAGGGATAGAGTTGAAGTGAAGATTGCAAGGATTCCATATCGGGTTTGCGATCAACAGATTCAAGCGTGATTTTTGGCTGAACAATTCTTCACTCTTATCTTCTCTTTCCTCTCTAAATTTGTCATTTTAGAGTAGTTAGTTGTTTAATCTTTTATCATGTGTGAGTAGTTTATTTTGTCTAGGGATTTAGCAGTTTATGAAATTGTAATGGAATCATGTTTTAATTTAAAGAATTGTGCTTAGTTCATGATTGGTTTGATTTCGTTCTGTCAAGTGTTTGAAATGTTGTGAGTTGATTTTTGGCCAAAATTTGGTTGCACTCTTAAAACAAACGAATGAAAAATTGAAAGATGATATTTGATTGTTGGACTGCTTTATAAGACCTGACATAACTTCGTCTCGAAAGAGAGATTTGCATGTTAGGAGGACTAGAAAGTAATCAAAGATATTTAACTTGAACTAAGGCAAATTAGTTTGAAAGAACGACTTTTGCTTAGTTTAGGCAAATTTGGTTAAGTTTGAAAGAATAGATCAAATTTCTGGATAGATTACAATTCCTCGAGATTAACCGATTAGAGAAAAGCACATGTTTATAATTTTGATCCAATCACCTTTCTTAACTACATGAATTCCCAGGCATTTTTCCTTAATTGATTTAGAATTAGCAAAATTTGAAGTTGTTGAATCAAAACCCCTTGATTTAGTTCGCTTAGCATATCTTGAGGGAATATAGCCCAGTAGGTCAACCTAGTCTCTGTGGGATTAACCTTGATTTGCTACAATGCCACCATACACTTGCGGGCCTATCAAAGATACTAGGGTGCTACAGGATTATACTCTGCCGTAAGCATCAGGCATCACCTCGTCCATTGTTAGCCCAATGATTAAGACTAAGAATTTCGAGCTCAGCCCTGCAAGCATGACCTTCGTAGAACGAGACCAGTTCAGTGGGCACCCCTTGGAAAACCCCTACGTACCTTCGTAAATTCCTTACGAAATGCGACACCATCAAACATAACGGGGTGTCCATCCATGCGATTCGGCTGCAGCTCTTCAACTTCTCACTGAAGGATAGAGCCAGCAACTGGCTACAGAATGAGGAGCCCAACTCATTCACTATCTAGGAGGTCATTTTGAAAGCATTCCTCAGCAAATACTTCCTGCCTAAAAAAACTACAAAGCTGAGGACTGACATCACCTCCTTCTATCAGAGAGATGGGGAGTCCTTGTACGAGGCATGGGATAGGTTTAAAGACATCCGGAGGCAGTGCCCCCACCGTGGTGTCCCTAACTGACTGCTAGTCCAGACATTCTACAGTGGGCTAGAACAGTCAGTAAAGATCTTAGTCGATGCTATTGTAGGAGGAGCTCTGATGAGGAAGTCCATTGAGGCAGAAAAGGCTTTGTTGGAAGAGATGGCCTCCAACAACTATCACTGGTGAAGCGAAAGAGCCACCATGAGGATGAGTGATGGCAAGTACAAAGTAGATGCCGTGACACTCCTAGACAGCAGGGTGGATGCACTGGCACAGAGGCTTGACAGAGTAGGTACTTTCCCTAATCTAGGAGGTCCTTCAGGGTTGTCCACTGGGGTATGGGCCATCTGCGAGACCTGTGGTGTGCGGGGGTATACCTCCATCGAGTGCTATAGTGGTCCCTTTGCAATTGAGCGCACCAACATTGTGCGAAATTTTAACCCTGCTCCACAAGGCAATCCGTACCCCAATGTCCACAGTTCGAGATAGAAAAGCTATTCTAATCCCTCCTACAGGAGCCCTCACCCTCAACCCCAAAATGCTACGCAGCCGCCGATGTTCCAATACAGAGCCCCCTATAATCCTCGACATTCACCTCTATAACCTAAGTCAAATTTGGAGAGTCTCATGGAGCAATTCATAGCAACTCAAACTAAGACTAACGAAGCTCTTAGTTCATCGATCAATTAGTTGACCTCTAAGTTCGACGCTATGGCTGTGCATCAAAGGGTAATGGATACCCAGATTGCCCAGAATACTTAGCAAGTCAGCAGTTTGTCCAAGCCTTAAGGGCAACTTCCAGGCCAACCTGAGACTAACCCCCGGGGCCATGTCAACGCCCTTTTTGTAATGGGCGAGGGGTTATAGGAGAGCCTTATGATGGTTCTCCAGGAGACAGTTTCAGTTCTTGATTCCGCAGGAACTGATGAACAGAAGGAAGGAGAGAGTTTGAGCTCCATTTGGAAGGTTAGTCCTGCACCTCCAGTTCACTCCTATCAGCCGCCAGTACCCTACCCTTAGAGGGTAGCCTAGGCGAAGTTATTTTAATTTGAGCACAAATTTGCTAGATTCCTAGACATGCTGAAGCGGATTTATGCGGATACTTCTTTCTTAGAAGCTCTCAAGAAAGCACCGTCCTATATACAATTTTTGAGAGAGCTTCTTTCAAGGAAGGGGGGACGGGGGAGCTTCAGTGGTCCCCATTGGAGAGGTGTGCAGCTTGATTCTATAGAATAAGTCTCCTTCTAAGCTACAGGACCCAAGCAATTTCTCCATCCCCTGTGCTCTAGGGGATCTATAGATTAAGGGAGCTCTTTGTGACCTGCAACCCACCAGTCTAACTATTCAGCTCGCAGATCACTCCATTAAGCAACGTGTGGATATCCTGGAAGATATTCCTGTTCAGGTGGGCAGGTTCATCATCCCTGTGAATTTATTGTCATGGATATGGATGAGAACTCTCGAGTGCCTATCATTCTGGAGAGACCGTTTCTAGCTACTGTTGGGGCGGTGATCGACGTACATGCTGGCACCATATCTTTTCAGATGTGTGGGGAGATGGTGGATTTCTGTTTCCCACCACCCACACCAGCTTCAGTGCCTGTCATCCCCTCACCTCCTACGGCCCCTGTACATATTGGCCCTCTTGATGTTGTTTTTCGGATAGAGGTATTCGATGGATATGAGGGACCCCGTATGAAGTCTGTGGGCTCTTCTAACTTTTTCGCATCTACCCCAGCAAGCTTTGGGGGCACTTCTGCTTGTACTGGGGAGGTAGTGGATTCTACTCCATATTTCAACATTCCCCCTAGTCCACCTCCCGTGCTATTATCGTCTGCCATTTGGAGGTAAAGGTCAAGCTAAAGACATCAAATAAGAGCTTCTTGGGAGGCAACCCAAGTATTTCATTGCTTTACAGTGTGTCTTTCTTTGTCCCCCTCTGCCCACCCTTTTCACCTAGGCGCTATTGGTCCTACCCTTCCATTGCCCTTTTATATGTCCTTTTCATTGAGGACAATGAAAGTCTCAAGCATGGGGGGTGAGCTTATAGCTCTTTAGGTAGAATTGTAGACTTTGGGGCGTGGGTTGAGTGACCTCACTTGCACTCGCATCATATAGATAGGACATCATGTAGTTGTAGCATACTATTTTTGCACTTTTCAGTTAGTAGTGAACGTAGTTTAAAGCATATAGGTTAGATTTGTATCTAAAAAAGGCAAAATCATCAAGTGGGTGCATTCATAAGCTTTCCAGGTACTACTTTTTACCTTTCTCTTCATTATCCTTTATATGTTTATTGCTTTCTTAGTTAGATTTAGTGCTTTTCGAATAAAAGAGTTGAATAAAAGTTGTGAGAACCCCTTCTTATGAAGACAACACAAGGGGTGATGATTGATACATCCTATAGATTTGTGTGTTGAAGTGTGGCCCATTATGGTGTGAGTTTTGTGAAAATGTGTTTGGCATTGCCATCCGTTGTTCCTTTGCCCCATGCTACATATCAAATTGCCCTTGAGACTCATGTGGTTTGACTTGATTAACCTTGATAAGTACGACGTATCTTAGAGTAAGTTACTTTACTGTGGTAGATTTACCTGTGAGACTTTGAGGCTAATGACTATTCATTGCATATAGTCTCATACTTACTTTCATGTGTGACTCATCCATGATTGCATCTCTAGAACTTGGTCTTATTCCCTTTGAAATCACATTTAGCATATGCGTATGTTAATATGATTGAGGCAATTTTTATTCCATTTAGCCACATGAGCCAAAAAGCCACCCATTGATGTGTACTATCCCCTTTGCTAGCCCTTTGTGCCTACCCCCTTGTCTTTGTTGTTGCACCCTATGCACTAAACACTTGGCCTATCCATATTCGCCATATCCTTGTCAAGGTCTAGTGGAGCAACACTTCTATTTGAGTTGGGTTTGCTTTGGAGGTTAGTTCACCTTGGGTACTTTATTGGTGGCTTGTTTGGAAGGATTCGTGACTTGAGTTTGTGTTTCCCATGCCATTCACATATCCTTTTTTCACTTCAAAGAAAAGAAATAGAAAAGAAGAAAAAAAGGGAAGCGAATAAAAAGGAAAAAAGGAAAGAAAAGAAAGAAGTAGAAAAGTTGTGAATAAAGTGATTGGCATTAAGGTAATACAATAAGATCGTTTAATTCCTCCCTTGAGGTTTTTATGGGGTCTGTTGCTTAATTTCCATTTATGATGTGAAGTTGTTGTTCCAATAGTAGTTATGGAGGTGTTTTTTGCTCTCTAGTCTTTTGACTACTAAGCTCCATTCATCCCAAATTTTTTCCACTTCTCATCGTTTACCCTCAACCCCATTACATCCTTTTTACAAGTCCTCATGATTGGCATATTGCATTTTGCATCAAGTGGTGGAGAATCAAGAACTCTACCAAGCTTATGGTAGTTTGCTTGATTTGATAGAATATTGAGTGCACCCTTGTTACATATTCTAAACACATTGAGGGGTTGTTTGACTATATCCTAAAGTGAGGTTCTACCGATCTTGCTTACTCTCCACTTATTGAGGAAGGTCTTGTCTTGCTACGTGCTTCAATATTGGGGTACTTGAGGTGTTGCATATGGGTAGAGGGTTTCATGGATGTGGGGTATGCGTGTTTCATTGAGATTGTCTCACACCTTGACTTGGCCACCTTTAATACATGATTTAGCTTGATCTATTGATTGTTCATCTCTTGCCTGAGGAGGCGTGTGACTAGAGGTTTATCTCCCTCTTTGATCTTCCTTGAGTTAGTCCTGCTTGAGGACAATCAAGAGATAAGTATGAGGGAGTTGATAAACCTCTATTTAGATCATATTTTATCCCTTAGTTGATTCCTTTTTTCGTTGTTTTCGTGTCTGATTTTGAGGAGAAAGGGATCAAATTAGCCTCCTTTGGTCTAAATTTTACTCATATAGTGGTGTTCCGTATTTTCAGGAGCTCCTGTTATTGCATTCAATATGGTTGTTGGCTAAATTCCTTTATCTTGGGTTGGGATTAACCCCTGTTATGTCGACTCGAATGATGTTACAGGCTGTTTGTGATTTATTCATGCTTGCGAATTGGATTCCTGCTTAGATTGCTAATTGCTTAGCGAATTGCTTGAAAGAGATTTATTCGTTGTTCTTAATCAGGATTTGTGAGATCAATGAAAGTTGAATCCTTTATCTATGTGTCTTCGTGGGCAATTGATTTACTTAACGTGAGAATAGTTGGGGTTTCAATTGGGATTTTTGATTACTTAATCTTGTGACGTTGAGAATTTTAGTTTCATGAAAATAGATAACTAGGTTCGCTTAGTCAGTCTACTGACCTTTGAGAGAAGACATAGATGTGCTTCAGTTTTTAACTTTTCCATTCCAATCATTTGAGTGGTTAGATTTGCATGTTCTAGTTTATGATTCGTGAGGCGTAATAGTGCGGCGAACCCCAACTTCAGATTCTTGTCATTTATTGAGTAGTCACATTTCATTAGCTCTCAGCAGATTGGAACCGTTGACTTTCAGTTTTTATCAACCTGAATTATTCTGCCTAGATTGAGTTAGTTGATTAGTTCTGGTAGTTGAAAGCAGGTTCCCTATGGATACGACCCGTACTTGCAGGTTGCTAGCTACAGCTACGCTGTGCACTTGCGGTATTTTAAGACAACAAATCACACGACCCAACCCTTAATCGGGACCTAATCAGTTGGATTTAAGGTGGGTGGTTCTTAATTCCTTAAATTACTAGTAATTTGCAAATATTTTTGAATTGTTTATGAGATTTGACTCGGTAATTAGATTGGAGTTGTAATTAACTGAGAACTTATGAGGAGAAGGTGGATTGTTTCAGATGAAATTGAAATGATGTTGGCGATTGTTGTGGACGGTGTTGTGAGGAGGGAGTTCGGGTTGGGTGAAAAATCCTGTGAATTTACGAAATGTATCGCCGTGTTTTGAAGCTGTGTTATTACTTGCTAACCGGAAAAATCCAGTTGTAGCGTGGTACGAAATTAGGTTATGGTTTTGTTAGCCTTTCACTCATGTGTGTGCTATGTGTGTATGTCATGGGCTGAGTTCTGTGCCAATCTGTTGGATTCTTAGTTGTTCTGGGTTACCTGTGCACTTAAGGTCTCGTATTGAATGATTTGTGAACTAGGAGTTGTTTCGTTTGAGTCTCACTTGATTCGCTTTAACCATGCCCAACCGTTTTGCATTGAGGTTTTTGAATGATTGGATTCCTCAAGTAATTAATTTAAGCGTCACTTGTTTGTTACAATGACCAAAGCAACGTCCCGATTGCTTCAACAAGTAACTCGAATATTTAATAATACCTTGATTGTCTCCAAAGATTGTCTAAGTGAGCTATCAAGTTGGAAAGCAAAATAATATATGTGCAATGTGCTTGAAGGCGTGTGTCGACAAGTGTGTTTGAGAATTGGTTTGATACGGCAAGCTCTATGAGTTTTGTGGTCAATAATGATTGTTATACCATTCTTTGACAAGGGTACTTTTAAACAAAACTAATTATGAGTAAGTTGCAAAGTTGTAGCTTTAAGACGAGTTTTAATATCGCTTCCTTTGAAAAGTGAATTCTTAATTGGCCATTAACTTGTTTACAAGCATGTTTTAGCAAAATGGGTGGTTATGCTTTTCAAAAGTCGACTTGACGTTATGAAGGCATGTTAGCCCTCTTGAGAATGGAAATATCATTGTCGTGATACAATAGGAACGTTAATGCAAAACATGGTTAAAGTAAGATGGATTCGAAATGTTTTGTGCTAAGAGGATAATGCTATTAAATTCTTAGGCAGCAGACCCAGAGGTGGGAACCCTAGAGGATCCTGATAAGGGTAAACATAAGTTTAGGGAACTGACCCGGTAAGAAGGAACCTTAATTTCCTAGGGAGTAGGCCCAAAAATCGGAAACCTAGAAGACCTTGACAAGGGTAGAACAAAAGTTTAGGGGGCAAAATTAGAATGTAAGAACCCTAATTTCTAGGGAGTAGACCCGGAAGTGGGAACCCTAGAATATCTTACCCACGATAAACGTCTGTTGACCTTGAGAGGCCCTTATGATATCATGAGTCATGGGTTATGAACCTCACTTGAAGAGAGCACTAACACATGAATCCGGTGCCTAGAAATTAACTTCTTACTCATTATGAGTTTATAACTCCTCATTTGAGGATTATGCTCGTGCAAATGTTTGGAATGTGCTTGTGTCCTTTGAAAAGGCTTTTATGAAATTTCAAATGAGTTGCCTATGAAAGGATTGATTGTTTTATAAATGCTTAATGTGGTTTAAGTAAATGTTCTAGCATGTTTATATGCTAATTCCATTTTCTTATGAAAGGATCTCCGATTGATAACACGAATCGAACTATTTGATATTAAGTAATTAGGTCTGAACTGAACGACCTACTATTCTCAATACCTGGATTTTAGCAAGCGACAACTTGCTATTGAGACCAGTATGCCTATTATATGGTGTTAAGCAAGTGTAACAAGCGGTTGTCACTGCTAAGTTACAAGAGTCATAGGTTAGGCAAGTTGAGAGCTCTTATGCATGGACTAGAAGACGAGAAGGGTTTCCATTCGAATTCTGAAGGTTATTGGGGTATTGACAAATATAGGAGACCTTATATGTTTATTCTGTTATATTAAATGTCAAATTGTGTGTGATTGTCACTTAAAACTCTTTCGTGAAACTGTTTTGTTTTCTTAGGGTTGAGATTTACTCCCTGAGCATGTGGCAAGTCATCCCGTCTTTATTTCCCATTTTCCTCAGGTTCTTGAAAAGATAGGCAGAAGTCGGTTCGTATACATCAAGCCAAAACCTCCCTTTTTTAGCAGGAAAAGTTATCATATGTATAATCACATAGATTCCCAAGTTGAATAATGTAATGTCATGTATTCTTAAGGTCTTGAGCATATGTAAGTTAATTGCTATAGTTGATGTAATGTATATCGACTAGAAGTCGTACTAGAGGACATATGGGTTGTCCATCTAAATAGTTAGTCCTTTAGTCATTAAAAATTGAGTTTTGATTTTGGGATGTAAACCCAAGTGCTATGGATATGTTATCCGCTGAGCTACATCTTTGTTTTTTTTTTTCTTTTACTTCACTTTATAGCTTATGTACTCCAGATGTGAGGCCCGCAAAGTTGTGGTCTCTGACGTGTAGCTATTGAGTTTATCGAATATATTCTTTGTGTTGATGGTTATAGGTACCTAATGTAAGGCTTTAAGCCTGGTTTATGGTAAGTTTTTAAGCGGAACTCTGTCCTTTTCCAATTTAAGAAATTGCTAACACTTCTAACCATGGGAGTTGGTGTGTTACATATGGTATCAGAGCAAAGTTCAGTGACTAGGTTCTGCGACTACAGGCCGCGATTTGAGTCTTGCATTTCATTGAGTGCTCTAGGCATGTCTCGAGTAGTGATATGTTATAAAGTGTAACTTTGGGTGCAAGGTGTTCTTAATGTGTTAATTGATTTGACTAACTGATTGTTGTGTGACTGGAAAGTAAGTTGTGTGTTAGAATGTGAGTTAAATGACTTGTGCATTCATGCATACGCTAAGTATTAGCTCGATCAGTAATTGTTTTATGCATGCACCTTTGATGATTTAATTGAAAGTTTAAAGTACGGTTGGTGTAATAAACATTATTCCTAATCCAAGGCTAACTGTTTAGCTTAATATTTTCATTAACTATGCTCTATTTAATTCGCCATGTTATACTAATTGTTTGTGTACTAATTATGTGAAAATTAGTCAGTTGGTTAAAATTAAGCCGAGGTGTAATAATGTGGAATTAGTAAGTTGAATTAGGACATTTGGGGTTGAGATTAAGCGAGATGAGACGATTTAGGACCGAACTTGATTTAGTAGATGGAATTAAACAAAATAAACAAAAAAAGGGAAAAAGGGGCAAAAAGGGGGCCTAAGCCCCTTTCTGATTCACGAACCATGACCAGGGGAGTTTTCTGCTACCCCTAGCCCCGAGAGACACCACGCAAAGAGAGAAAGAGAGAGAGAGAGAACGAGGGAGATGGCAACGGCATCGCCGCCACTTCGGCGACCAGTATGACAGCCGATGTGGTTGGATTTGCACAGTAACGCCTCCTATAAGCCTGAAGAGAAAGAGAGAGGTGTCGAGTGAGAGGTTGAGGCTTGTGGTGCACGACGACCACCAAACAGGGGGGGCTCTTATAGTTGCTGGTGACAAACCGACAGCTAAGGTTCGTCTGGGGAGGGGGTGGTGCACGACAGCGAAGTGAAGGACGAGCGGAGAGCCATGACCAAACCTTAGTTGCCGCCACCACCACCAGTACTGGTGGCTTGACTTGATGGTGGAGAGAGCGAGAACAAGGAGGCATGCAAACAATATTAGCATGAAGGCTCAAGACAACAATGAGGGGGAGACTAAGAAACCCAAAATTCGGCTTCAAATCAGCTCAATTAGCCCAAGCATTGGGTTCTTAAGCTTAGAGCGAGGTGGGTGGTTCCTGATCCCTAAACCTACTACTATTTGTAAATGTTTTTGAAATATTTGTTATAGCTGATTTAGTAGTTAGGTTTGAAACTGTAACAAGTTGAGAAACTACAAGTAGTCGGTCAATCATTTGGGTTGAACTGAAATGATTTTGAGGACTGTTTTGCACGGTGCTGTGAGAAGGGAGTTCAGGTTGTGTGAAATCTGTGTATTACGAAGTGTAATGTTGTGTTTAATGCTACATTATATGTGTTGGGTGCGGAAGGTTAGTTGATGCGCATAAATGAACTAAATGTGATATGTTAGCCTTAGGTTCGTGCATGTGTTATGTCTGTATGCCTGAATTCAGTTTCATGCTAAATTGATGCATTCATAACGGTTTGATTGCTCGACGTGTTATGTAGACTTAAGCGAATAGACATGTAATTGCACTTGAATGAACCTTCTGTCATACCGAGAATAGCTTTCTGTATTCAATCGTGATGACAAGTCGTCTTGAGTCGAAATGTATGGCTGTTTATGACAGATAGACTAGATGTTGGCTGAGGGTGGTAGTGATTATGCAATGTAAACCCCTTTCATGACTTGAATGACATGTCTTGAGTTTGTTTAGAAATTCATGTCATTAGATGAAACATTTGCGTCTGAAATGTGAAAAATCGAGATAATTTCGTATGAAGGCAATGTTACCTCTAAAATGAGTTTGCATACCACTTGTTTTGAAGAGTGAATGAACATGTAGTCATTAACTTGTTTTAAGCATATTTTACCAAATGAGTCATTTTATTCTTTTTAAATCGATATGAAATTAGTAGCACTTCTAGCCTCTTAAGAATGAGAATGTCATTATTTGTGATATAAAGAAACTTGTAATGCAAGAGCATTTAATGTGAAATGCATCTAAAATGTTTTGCACTAGGAGAATGATGCTAAATGCTTAGACAAATGATTAGGGAGCAGACCCGATTTGTAGGAACCCTAATGCCTAAGGAGATAGACCCTGAAGTGGGAACCCTAGATAACTCTAATGAGGGTAATGGTGTAAGACCCGCATTTTTTTTGTTTTCCGTTAAGCTAACTAAATTTCCTTTTTATGTTCTAAAATCGTATTTTTAGTAACTGTATGAGTTAAATTATTATCGATGTGCTTATGGTAGCTATAATTTTATAAAAAAAGATTATTATTGCTATTATTGATTTTAAAGTTAATTCGTGCTATTTGCGCCTTCAAATTATATTGATAGTTTAATTTAGTCGTTATTCGATTTATTTAGTCGTTTCTCGAGTACGATTAGGTTTTCAACCTTAGAATTAGTTTGTGGCTTATTAAATCGAACATAGACGTATTTGGGATCGAATAATCGAGGAAGGGTCGTATTATCGTTTCGGGATATAATATGAGGTACGAGATTAGAAATTAGACAGACGATGTTAGTTGAATGGGCAAACGACCAAAAAAACAAAATATAAACGCAAATAGAAGGGGCCAAAGCCCCTTACATTTTTTGCAAAAGGCGTGACAGGGGGTTCTTAATCCCAACCCCGACCACCACACAACGGGAGAGAGAGAGAGGCTGAGTGATGGACGGAGAAGGAGGGGGTGCCGGCCGACGAAGGCGCTGGTGCCGCGGTGCACAGCCAGCCATGGCCGTGGACCAGCGAAGAGAGAGAGAGAGGGATCGAGCGGGAGTCAGAGCGAGGTGCTCGGTCCAAAGGCTAGGGTTTCGAAGCCCTCAACCCCACGCCACCACTACCGTCACCGTGGACGAGTGAGCCCACGCCGGCGACCACCAGTAGTAGCAGAGGCGACGGTAGTGAAAGGGGTAGAAACCCAGGTCTGGATTTGGGTCGAGTTGGGTTTGTGTTTGTGTGTATTAGGCGTGGATTGGGTTGGTTTGTGCTTCAGTGAGCAACGGTCAGGGAATTGAGTTTCCAGCACTCAAAGCCAAGCCCAGCAGCCTTCGAACGAATCCTCTAGCATGGAATCGAGGTGGGTGTTCCTCACCTCCTAAATTAGTATTAATTTCGAAATGTTTTAACCTAAACGATGATTTATGTAAGCTGAGGTTTAGTTAATTTCATGGATTATGTGATGAGAAACTATGCATGTTTAGAATCGATTCAAATATGTTAAGTTCATACATGCCTGAAGATTTAATCCGAAGAGGATCATGCATGTTTAGTTTTGATTCGAACCTATTTGATTAATTGATGCCTGAAGATTTAATTTGAAGTGAATTATATATGTTTAGCTTCGATTCGAATCAATTTAGGTAATTTATACTTGAGTTGTTAATTCGAAGTGAATTATATATGATTAGCTTTGATTCGAATCAACTTAGTTAATTCAAGTTGGAAGCTTTAATTCGAAGTAAAGTTTGCATGTTTAGCTTAGATTCGAACTCAATTAGTTATCTCAAGCCCGAAGATTTAATTCGAAGTAAAATACGCATGTTTTGCTGAGATTCGAACTTAATTAGATAATCCAAGCTTAAAGTTTTAAGTCGAATCATGCTTGGAAATAACTTCAAAATGAATCGTATGTGTTTAAAATCAATGTATATGAATGTTTAGTCGTTCCATGACCATTTATGAACTTCGAACTGAATCGTATGTGTTTAAAATCAATGTGTATGAATGTTTAGTCGTTCCATGACTGTTTATGATCTACGAGTTTGAAATCGACATATATAAATGTTGAGTCATGCTATGGTCATTTATACGCTTAACTATCCCATAATGGCTTACTAACTCCGAAGTAAATTATAAATGCTTAGAGCCCAATCATGTTTGAATTGCTAAGTAAAGTGCTATAGTTTTATATGTGGATGTGATGGTATCTACGCATACGTATGCTTGCTGTAACGCACCGCTGAATGGTGCCGCTTGCCCTGGAAAGTACCTAAACCTTACCTTTTCATGAACTAGCATGATAATATGTTATGGTTAATAAATTGAAAAATTGAGATGGTGGTTGGATGGTTTGAGGAAGAACTATGAGTGGTTCGAGGTCTTTGTGGTACGGTGCTTGTGAGGAGGGAGCCTGGGTTGTGAATTGACCGCAATCGTGTGAATTGCGAGGCCATGTGTGGCTCATTGTGTTGAATTGATTATGAAGTGCTTGAATGTGATACATGTGGACCCCCTTCCCTTCGATGTCCTCAAATTGCATTATGTGCATAAGGGTGGGTTTTTCAAAGAAGGATTTCGTGTTTTGAAATGATACATTACAAGAAAAATGAGGTTTTGTGGCACCTTATTTTGCCATAATAATCTTTTTGTGGCAACTAAGAAGATTGCTACAAAGTTGTCACAAAAACCTCATTACAAAAGGGTTTTGTGGCAAATTTATCTTTGCCACAAAGTACATAGCTTTTGTGGCAAAATTAAGTTTGCCACAAAGACCAGTTTGCCACAATAGCTCATAACCTGTAGCAAGACTAATATTGCTACAAAAATGCATTTGCTACAAAAGCTCTATATCCATAGCAGTATAATCTACCTCATAACTATAATTTGGTGGCAAATTTACATCCCTTTTGTAGCAATTCAAATTTGCCACTAGATATATTTTTTGTTGGATAATTAAAATTTTAGATTCAATTTTACTACGATATTGAATTTTACATTACTTTAATATTATAATAATATACTATAGTGCAATTAATAATTGTGACGAATAAATGGTAAAAATTCTATATCCTTGTACTCAATAAAAACAAATAAAATAGAAACAAGCATATACTTGAAGTGAAACTGCGTTCCATATATAGAATGATTTTTCACATAATATCATAACAATTGTACTCTACTCATACAACCTAATTCAAATAACTAGAGAGAACACTGAATTTAGAGAAAAATCACTATGTTCCACTATGAAAGAAAAGGAAAAAAAAAGACGAAGTCTTCACGATTAGCATCTCATTTTCTGCACTCCTTCATGCATGTCCAGTATTGTACGATAAAGTCGATATCTACAACAATGAAAACAAAAGTTATGAATAAAGCGACACTGGTCATCATCCAAATACCAAAAAAAAATTGTAATGTATTTTTTTTTCATAAACTTCCATACAAGCGGTGGAGTCATCATTGTTAATTTCTCGTTGAGATAGATGCTTAATTTGATATGGCTGCGATGCTATGGTTGTGTATTACTTGCGGGCACCTGTTCAGGCTGTACAGGCATAGGGTTGATAGGCTATGCAGTGGCTACTAGAACAGAGACTTCGGAATTGGTTTGTAGACGAAAACTGTATAAAACATGAAAGACAATTCATCTATGTGTGGGAGTATAGAAAATTAGTTTACAAATGCAAATTATAATATAAACCTGAATGAAGAAAAGGAGAGAAAACATAAACATTAGAACCATAACCAAACCTGGGCTGAGTAGATCTGCTTGATTGGCCGGACAAGCAATTTCAATAATAACCGCATATGAGAGTATCAATCTCTCATAAGGCAACTCTGACTTGTACTCATTCCACTATAATGGTTAAGATGTTTAACAAAAAAACACAATAGAACTCACATGTTGTGGTTTAGGTTTAGGTTTTTGAACTATTGCATATATAGTCAACTTGTTAATATGCTTATCCAAGATTCACAAAATACTAGCGCTAAATCCTAGCACCCTTACCTCTTCTACTCATAAATAGAGGGAGGGGACATGCATTTGCAGGTCTTAATATGTGGGTGACAAAGGGTCATGACCTTGACTTGATATTCACTAATAATACATGTCATCTGCCCTTGTCACATTTCATGCTCTAGTTATATAGGGACCCTCTCTTGTGTCATGCAGGAAGCATACTTACCCCATTACAGTAGCATGTTGCTAAAGCCCATCGATAACTATATAAGACTAAGTCTTGTACAAAGACTATGCCATTTGGTGTAAGTATTTGGTCCATCTCCAACATCATAGTAGATGTATCACACCTATTCTAGAAAAAGGAAAATAAGAAAGATGTGAAACACTCTAGACCAAAGAACATGAAATTGACCTTTTCCTCTCAATGAAAAAGAGACCAGACACATGGAGCAAGCTATATGTCCCTAGATACATGTCAAACGCCTCGCACTTAGAGCATAAAGCAATACATCATGAGACTGCACAACATGTTGGAATGAACACAACTAAACATTGGTTTGTAGATACAAACTATATAAAACATGCTTCGACATCCCTAATTGTGCAAACAAACATTATCCTTGTCGCAAAGCTCGCTGCCCAAATGAGTTTAAACAACTCCTCCCTATATGTCAAACACAAGTTTCTTGCAATGATGAACATTAAAGCAACTAACTGAAGGTGATAAGTCTATACATTGTATTGCATATGCCAAACATAACTTTCTTGAAAAGATAAAGGGTATTCAATATCTTGTCAATCTTAGAGCAGAGTAGCCACATCTTTGTTGCATTCAAAGAATTAACAATTAAATCTACATGCAACAGGGACACAAACAAACAAACAAATAGAGAGAACAAGGCATAAAATAGATGGCAATGGAATGGTTCAGTTGTTGCTATTTGTGCTTTACTTAAGTCATCAGGCAAATTCTTTAACGAAAAATAATGAAATTGATAGGTCACCTAATTTTCTACTTACTCTGCGACCAAATTGTCTTTCACATTAGCGATTTTCAAGGAGTCCGGCTAATATCTCATAATAATGTAATATCATCTTTATACCCCATAGTTGCTCAGGGGCAAAAGTTGACAGCTATATAGCCCCCCCAAAAAAACAATCTACTGTTAATGATGATCCTCAATTTCGGATACAACATGAATCAATGTTTAACTCGGACAAATCTTGTATGAAAAAGAAGGAAAATTGAATGCACTACAATATCAGGAAGTAGAATTGCATAGTAAAGAAGAAGCCCAAAAGGCCGAAATATCTAAGTAGCCTATCCTAAAATTATTTTTTAAAAAAACATCACAAAGGTTTCCATTCAATTTAAGTAATCTTAAATCCCCTATAATAGTGGATTAATTCCCTTAAACCCAATTGAAATCCACGAAATCAATGTACCCATCATCTAGATGTTCAAGGCAAAAAAGGAGAATAGACTGCCACTACATCATTTCTCCACAACCATCAATCTTAATTCCCATACTAGTCACCGTCCCAAGCACAACTTATTGAAAGCAAAAAAAGGACATGGGCAATCGAAATTTCATCAATTAAATGACAAAATTAAGAAATTCCAAAAGTTTGATTAAAGCGAAAAAAAGAAGAAGAAATTCACCAGTGCTTTTGCAAAAGAAACAACGCACCTATGTTAAGGAGTAACAGAGATGAGAATGAGAGATAGACGAACGAATTTCTGGCGGTTCAACAAGTCAGTGTTGCATTTGGGCACACAGTAGTTGTAGATTGGAGCATCATGCAGTGGGGGATTCGTATCAATTGAGTAGAAGAATCATGATCATTTCAGACAAAAGAGGCGACTTTAGGTGTTTGATCAATAAAAATTGAAGATGGAGTAATAAAATTTCTAGGTATTCCTCGAGACCTAAGCAGAGTACTGGGGGATAGGGCTGAAGTATATATCGTGTATTGGTGTTGTTACTCTCGAAGTATAGTGGTGTGTAGCTATTTTTAATTTTCCTTCAATCCCTCTATATTTCTAATTATATTAGTTTAGGAGGGAATTTAATATTACTTCCTCCCTCAAAGGTTCAATTTGTTTTAAATAGTTTTGTGGAAATTTTATGAATTCACCACAGTATATCTATATGTTTGTAGCAATATAGTTTTTTCCACAAATATTTTGCAATTTTTACATTTTTGTGGAAATTTTGAAATTGCCACAAAACAATTGCTACAAAAAACTCATTTTGTTGTAGTGACAGTAGCCATAACTAGTAGTGCATGTTGGCCTATTTTAATTAAATGAAAACAGTTTTGGGAGTGAACTTGCTCGAACGGGGGAATCCCTAAAGAGTTTTATAAAGGCATGAGTTGTATGAAAAAGGATTTCGCTGTGGGAGGCAGTAAAATTATTAGCCGTTATGGCCGATACGCTTTAAAGTGGCTAAGATATTGTGCTGCGGACAATATGATATGAATGATGTTAACCTAGGGGAAAGTCCGGAAACCCTAGAGGCCCTGACGAGGGTTAATGTAATGGTTCGATAAGTTATATGTAGCCATCCCGGGAGTAAGAGTTGAAGCGTGGGCGTTAGGTCTCACTATGGGGTTGAGAATAGATCTCACCCAATTAGCACCCTGTAATGATCTTATGCCAGATGTATTTCTCTAATAAGCGAAGAAAAGTAGTGGGCATTACGCCATTTTAAGTATTTCAAGAAGAATGTTTTTATGGGCCGATAAGAGGCCAGATGAACAAAATGTGAAAATTTTATAAGGGTCCGTATGCGACCGATATGAAAGAAATTTCTTCTAAAGAATATGAGCCTCAAGTGGCTAAATGAAGTGTTTTGAAGAAAAAAAAAGGAAAGCTTTTTGTACATGTTCTATGCTTTTCTTATAAATGAAATGTGAATGCAATCTAGGTAAAGTATGCTCATGAAAATAAATGTGTTATGTGCATGTTCCAAATATAACTTATGAATGAGATGCTAAGTAAGATACGTTTATGAAAAAGGAAAGCCTTATGAGCATGTTTCATGCATATCCTATGAATGAGATTCGAATGAGACCTAACATGTGTGTGTGCCATATGCATATCATGTGAATGAAACGCCAACAAAAGTATGATTATGAAAATAAATAACCTTATGTGGACATCATATGTATAAGGTTTCACGTATAGTTTAAATGCAATGGTAAGAAGTTATGTTTATGAAAAAGAAAGTGTCTATGCTTAGCCTCGTCACTTGTTTAAGTGTTTGATTGCCTGTTAGTAAAGAAGTTTGGTCATTTAGAGACCTAGAAATGTGTTTGAGTGCTTAAAGTCAAGTTTATGGTTAGTGATGCTTCCATAGGAATTTTATGAATGCCTAATATGATAGTAAAGTATGAATACGTGATATGTAACTAGTAAAGATTTTATTGCCTGCAACGGTTTTGGTTTTAAGGGGGTTGGGGGACACTCACTAAGCATGTGGTTGCTCATCCCACTACTCTTTCCCCCTTTTCCCTAGGTTTTCCTTGACACAGGAAGAAGTTGAGTAAGCTATGTCAAGATGGAATCTATTCTTGCTTGTAAGGTGTCATGTGTGCCCACTTATGTCATAAATGAAGTCTTGTAAAGTTTGTAAATGTTTGTAAACACGTACTCTAGTTCATGTAATGCATATTGTTTATGAGTCGCTCTGTATGGTCATATGAGCTGACCATCTAATTAGTTAGATGTCTTCTTGGTTAAAGTTGGTTATATTTTGGGATGTAAACCCCATACTTCGATTGTGTGAACCGTTGAGTTATATCCTTCGTGTCTTCTTTGTTCATGAACTATTCTGTTTGGTGTATTCCGAGCGAGTGGCTCGTTGAGTTATGAACTCCGGCGTGTAGTCGTTGAGTTTCGTTTAAATGTTTTATGCTTCTGTTGATTTGCAGGGATTTATTATAAGGCTTTTAGCCTGGAAACGGTCAGTTTTTAGGGGAAACTCTGTCCGCTTCGTCCCAGAATTTAAGTAAAAAGTTAAGGAAACGTAACGCTTTCGGCCCTAGGGGCTTGGGGTGTTATATTGATGGTATCAGAGCATGGTCCTGCGACCATAAGCCGCGGCCTGAGTCTTGCATCTCATATAGTTGCCTAGGAACGCGTTCACAATGATGTGATAAATGCATGCCTTGTGTGCAAATATGAGTTTTATCTGAATGTTATCTTGTTTTCCTAGTTAGATGCGGCTTGAGTAGGCTGAATGGTTGGGTGAGAGAACCATTTTGTAAGGTATACGCTGAATGGCTCGTATTGTCGTGCATAAGATAAGTGTTAGCTTAATCGAAAGTTGTTTCGTTTATATGCCTTAGTGATTTTAATCGAAGGTTTAAAGAACATATGATTTGAAATCGAATGATTGGAAAGCCCTAACTGTAAGCTCATCTTTGCCCCTAAAATACAATTTGCTCCTCGGGCCCCATAATGGAGTGGGCAGACGTACTCGAAGGTTGGTAGACAGAGAGAGAGCTAGAAGCAGTTGACCATCCTTTTATTAAAAATAAAGAGATTTGAAATAGATAAGTTATTTTTCATCCTTTGAAACTCAAGATTTTGAGATGTTAATGTTGTTTTGACTATCGAGCCAAGGTTATCTTACACCGAAGGATTTACTTTCCGTTACTGATAATGAGGTAGTTTAGATTCACTACTATACACCCTTATGTTTATCAAATGTTGCTTGTAAATGTGTATGTGCTAAGATGTGTACGTCGATAGAATATTTCATTATGAGCTAGGAAAGGAATGATTGGAAATTAGTTGCTATGATTGATAATCCTACTAAATGGTACCCTGCTGTTGTGAATTTTGAATTGCCTGAATGAAACAAGGGGATATTTTCTTATGCCTGCTTGAAAAACTATGTGCTAGCGGTGGGATGTGGTTAAACATTGCGTAAGTGTACATACCGTTCTTCTTCTTTGCCATTGTTGCCTAAACCGTGCATTACTTGCTTTCTATTATACAGACTATTATTCGTGAATGGGGTGACGATGTGTTGGCTCGAAGGAACCCCAATGCACCTAGAAAGTGGAAGGAAGGAAGAACCTAGCAGACTTTGGAATTGTACATAGTAATGATCCCTACTAAGGTAAGCGACCTACAGTGAGACTCCTACGATCACCTGTAAGATAGATGTACCTCGTAAGACCTTAACTGGTACCTATAAGACCAGTAATGTCAACCATACGCAAACAACCCTAGCAGCTGGACACCAATCCTTCCTAAATTGAACGGTGTTTAGGGCAAGCCATTGACCACAGGTTGCAAAAGGGGAAATTGTATGCGTTTACGCAAGTCTAGGTGTCCTTTCTATATGACGACCCCGTGAGTTTGCATGACTTAAGGATTTATTATGACGCCAAATGATGTTGTGTGAAGTCTCTATAACCTTGCTATGAAATGAAACCCCCTGGTTAAGTAACTCAGTTTTAAAGTGCTTCGAGTTCGTATGCTAGTGAATGAGCTTGACTTGATTCGAGTTGCTATGTGACTTGATTGTTCCGATTATCTAAGTTTTGTGATTCATGACATGGCATAACCTCTGATTGTTGCTTGCATTTCGTGAATTCTATGATTCAACATAATAGCTGAATAACCGCCCACACACATATCTAGAGCATGATGAGACGACCCTAGAAGCTTGCACTCATATATTCTTGCAATGAATCAAACATTAACACTATTGGATGAGCATAACCCTTCATTTTTATGAATATATGACTTAAAAGAGAATCAGTTCCAAGTAGAGACCTTGGGGAAAGTCTTAGCATTTCCATCTCAAAGTTATTCTTATCGACATGATACACTAGTTCATGTTGTTCATGATTCTCGATATTCAGTGCTCTATTGTTAACCCCTACATGATGTCAATGTGAAATCAAGTGTTACTCCGAGTTCCTTCGTTGTCCCTGTGATGTAATTTGATGTCTTTGCTATCCTATTGTGACGTGGTAACTTCTTGTAAATGATTTAACTTTAGATTGGCCTAATATCTTCATGTTTTAGAACGAAGCTAATTAAGTTAAGCCCTCCATACGACCTTGACATGTCCTGTCTAAGTTACCATGAAGGTAAGACCTATAAGTTAGCTGGAATTGATGTAAGAACATAGGATTGTCATTCATACATGCTCTCATTTTGCAAATTGCTTGCCATATATACCTTAGCCGGTTCCATGTTACATCCAACTTCCTAGGCTTAAGAATTCTAAATTGCTGATAATGTGTAATACTATGTGATGCTATTGCACTTAAATGATGTTATGTGACGCTATTATGCTTAAATGATACTATGTGGTACTATATGACATTTTTATTATTCTAAATGTGTTATAGTAGTCTCCATGTTAACCGTTGTGATCTCAAAAGTGACTTGAATTCGTCTTTTAGAATGCGATTGCTAGTGTATGACCTTAAGATGTCATTGTCTCAATTGTCATGCCTTTAGATGCCCACTTATAGATGCATATGTATAGAATTATTACTTGCCGTGCGAACTGGGTCTAGATTATCGAAAGTCTTTGTTCTTTTTTCAAAACAAACTCGATATGGTTTTCCACGCCAACTCAGTTGCCCCTCTTTGATGCGATTTGCCCTCGGCGCCTAAATAGAGTGAGTAGACACTTGAAGAGGATTGGCGAGGAGGAGACTAGAAACCATAAGCCATTTTCTTTCAATTTAAAAGAAGTAGTGTTTCCAAAATGAAACCTTTTGAAAACCTAGCGTGTAGATCCTAGTTGTGTGCCTGCATTCTAGGAAAGAGCGAACATAGATTTAGAATTTCGAGGACGAAATTCTTTTAAGAGGGGGAAAGTGTAAGACCCGCATTTTTTTTTGTTTTCCGTTAAGCTAACTGAATTTCCTTTTTACATTCTAAAATCGTATTTTTAGTAACTGTATGAGTTAAATTATTATCGATGTGCTTATGGGAGCTGTAATTTTATAAAAAGGGATTATTATTGCTATTATTGATTTTAAAGTTAATTCGTGCTATTTGCACCTTCAAATTATATCGATAGTTTAATTTAGTCGTTATTCGATTTATTTAGTCGTTTCTCGATTACGATTAGGTTTTCAACCTTAGAATTAGTTTGTGGCTTATTAAATCGAACCTAGACGTATTTGGGAACGAATAATTGACAAAGGGTCGTATTATTGATTTAGGATAGGATATGAGGTATGAGGTTAGAAATTGAACAGACGATGTTAGTTGAATGGGCAAACGACCAAAAAAATAAAACATAAAAGCAAATATAAGGGGCCGAAGCCCCTTACATTTTCTGAAAAAGGCGCGACAGGGTGGGTTCTTAATCCCAACCCTGACCACCACACCATGGGAGAGAGAGAGAGGCTGAGCGATGGACGGAGAAGGAGGGGGCACCGGCCAGGGACGACGCCAGTGCGGCGGTGCGCAGCCAGCCACGGCTTTGTACCGGCAAAGAGAGAGAGAGAGAGGGATCGAGCGGGAGTCGGAGTGAGGTGCTCGATCCAAAGGCTAGGGTTTCTAAGCCCTCAACCCCACGGCAGCACGACCGTCACGGTCGCCGGGTGAGCCCACGCCGGCGACCACCAGTCGCAGCAGAGGCGACGGTAGTGAAAGGGGTAGAAACCCAGGCCTGGAGTTTGGTCGAATTAGGTCTGTGTTTGCATGGATCAGGCGTGGATTGCGTTGGTTCGTGCTTCAGTGAGCAAGGGTCAGGGAATCGAGTTTTCCAGCACTCAAAGCCAAGCCCAGCAACCTTCGAACGAATTCTCTAGCATGGAATCGAGGTGGGTGTTCCTCGGCTCCTAAATTAGTATTAATTTCGAAATGTTTTAACCTAAACGATGATTTATGTCAGTTTAGGTTTAGTTAATTTCGTGGATTATGTGATGAGAAACTATGCAAGTTTAGAGTCGATTCAAGTGTGTTAAGTTCATGCATGCCTGAAGATTTAATCCGAAGAGGATTATGCATGTTTAGTTTTGATTCGAACCTATTTGGTTAATTGATGCCTAAAGATTTAATTTGAAATGAATTATATATGTTTAGCTTCGATTCAAATCAATTTAGGTAATTTATGCCTGAGTTGTTAATTCAAAGTGAATTATATATGATTAGCTTTGATTCGAATCAACTTTGTTAATTCAAGCTGGAAGCTTTAATCCGAAGTAAAGTATGCATATTTAGCTTAGATTCGAACTCAATTAGTTATCTCAAGCCCGAAGATTTAATTCAAAGTAAAGTACGCATGCTAAGCTGAGATTCAAACTTAATTAGATAATCCAAGCTTAAAGTTTTAAGTCGAATCATGCTTGGAACTAACTTCGAAATGAATCGTAGGTGTTTAAAATCAATGTATATGAATGTTTAGTCGTTCCATGACCATGTATGAACTTCGAAATGAATCGTATGTGTTTAAAATCAATGTGTATGAATGTTTAGTCGTTCCATGACCGTTTATGAACTTCGAATTGCATCGTACGAGTTTGAAATCGACATATATAAATGTTGAGTCATGCTATGGTCATTTATACGCTTAACTATCCCATAATGGCTTACTAACTCCAAAGTAAATTATAAATGCTTAGAGCCCAATCATGTTTGAATTGCTAAGTAAAGTGCTATAGTTTTATATGTGGATGTGATGGTATCTACGCATACGTATGCTTGCTGTAACGCACCGCTGAATGGTGCCGCTTGCCCTGGAAAGTACCTAAACCTTACCTTTTCATGAACTAGCATGATAATATGTTATGATTAATAAATTGAAAAATTGAGATGGTGGTTGGATGGTTTGAGGAAGAACTATGAGTGGTTCGAGGTCTTTGTGGTACGGTGCTTGTGAGGAGGGAGCCTGGGTTGTGAATTGACCGCAATCGTGTGGATTGCGAGGCCATGTGTGGCTCATTGTGTTGAATTGATTATGAAGTGCTTGAATGTGATACATGTGGACCCGTTTCCCTTCGATGTCCTCAAATTGCATTACGTGCATATGGGTGGGTTTTTCAAAGAAGGATTTCGTGTTTTGAAATGATAGTATCCATAACTATTAGTACATGATGGCCTATTTTATTTAAATAAAAACAGTTTTGGGGGTGAACTCGCTCGAACGGGGGAATCCCTAAAGAGTTTTATAAAGGCGTGAGTTGTATGAAAAAGGATTTCGCTGGGAGAGGCAGCAAAATTATTAGCCGTTATGGCCGATACACTTTGAAGTGGCTAAAATAATGTGCTATGGACAATATGATATGAATGATGTTAACCTAGGGGAAAGTCCGAAAACCCTAGAGGCCCTGACGAGGGTTAATGTAATGGTCGGATAAGTTATATGTAGCCATCCCGGGAGTAAGAGCTTAAGCGTGAGCATTAGGTCTCACTATGGGGTTGAGAATAGATCTCACCCAATCAGCACCCTGTAATGATCTTATGCCAGATGTATTTTTTTAATAAGCAAAGAAAGGTAGTGGGCATTATGCCATTTCAAGTATTTCAAGAAGAATGTTTTTATGGGCCGATAAGAGGCCCGATGAATGAAATGTGAAAAGTTTATAAGGATCCGTTTGCAACCGATATGGAAGAAATTTCTTCTAAAGAATATGAGCCTCAAGAGGCTAAATGAAGTGTTTTCAAGAAAAAAAAAAAAAGAAAGCTTATTGTACATGTTTTATGCTTTTCTTATAAATGAAATGTGAATGAGATCTAGGTGAAGTATGCTCATGAAAATAAAAGTGTTATGTGCATGTTCTAAGTATAACTTATGAATGAGATGCTAAGTAAGATACGTTTTTGAAAAAGGAAAGCCTTATGAGCATGTTTCATGCATATCCTATGAATGAGATTCAAATGAGACCTAACATGTGTGTGTTCCATATGCATATCATATGAATGAAACGCCAACAAAAGTATGATTATGAAAAGAAATAACATTATGTGCACATCATATGAATAAGGTTTCAGGTATAGTTTAAATGGAATGCTAAGAAGTTATGTTTATGAAAAAGAAACTCTATGTGCTTAGCCTCGTCACTTGTTTAAGTGTTTGACTGCTTGTTAGTAAAGAAGTTTGGTCATTTAGAGACCTAGAAATGTGTTTGAGTGCTTAAAGTCAAGTTTATGGTTAGTGATGCTTCCATAGGAATTTTATGAATGCCTAATGTGATAGTAAAGTATGGATACGTGATATGTGACTAGTAAAGATTTTATTGCCTGCAACGGTTTTGGTTTTAAGGGGGTTGGGGGACACTCATTGAGCGTGTGTTTGCTCATCCCACTACTCTTTCCCCCTTTTCCCTAGGTTTTCCTTGACACAGGAAGAAGTTGAGTAAGCTATGTCAAGATGGAGTCGCATACTTACGTCTGAAATGAAGTCTTGTAAAGTTTGCAAATGTTCGTGAACAAGTATTCTAGTTCATGTAATGCATATTGTTTATGAGTCGCTCTGTATGGCCATATGAGCTGGCCATCTAATTAGTTAGATGTCTTCTTGGTTAAAGTTAGTTATGTTTTGGGATGTAAACCCCATACTCCGTTTGTGCGAACCGTTGAGTTATATACTTCGTTTCTTCTTTGTTCATGAACTATTTTGTTTGGTGTACTCCGAGCGAGTGGCTCGTTGAGTTATGAACTCCGGCATGTATCCGTTGGGCTTCTTTTAAATGTTTTACGCTTCCGTTGATTTGCAGGAATTTGTAGTAAGGCTTTTAGTCTGGAAACGGTCAGTTTTTAGGGAAAAATCTGTCTGTTTCGTCCTAGAATTTAAGTAAAAAGCTAAGAAAACGTAACGCTTTCGGCCCTAGGGGCTGAGGTTGCTTCAAATGGTCTACTAATTTCCCCGAAGATGATATGAAATGTGAGTGACGATCTTAGTAGTACGATAGAACGTGAGTGGCCGCCTCACCCATATCAAGCATAAATATGAGAATCCGATCCCTTATGAAAATGATTTCGTACATTTTATGTGATCTAAATGCCTCATTCAAGGGTGACATTAGCGTAATGATTTGAAATGAGTGCATATCTTCTTGAAAAGAGCTTTTATTGAGTTCTAATTATCTGTTAAGTGTATAACGATGCTTTTATAAGAATTCCCATTGGTTTAAGCGATATGCATTAATCTCACTTTCTTGTTAAGAGAAGTCTGACTTGGTGATTTTGATTAAACTCCTTGATGATGGGTGTTTATATGTGGATTAAGTGTTCTATTGCTTCCAATACCTGAATTTTTGCATGAAATAGCTTATGAATGAATCCTATGTGCATGTTATTCGATGTTATGCTTATATTATGTGATGTTATGTTGATATAACACGGGTGACCACTAATAAGCTACAAGAGACTTAGTTCAGGCAAGTTAAGTATCTTGTGCATGAATTAGAACGAGAATAGGTTACCATCGTACTAGGGAGGCCATTGAGGTGATGACACATGTGGAAGACCCTACATTCTTATTGCATGATATTATATATCAGATCATGTGTATGTGCTAGCTAAAGTACAATATGCAACTGTTTTGTTTTTTTTGGGGTTGTGAATCATTCACTGAGTGTGTGGTAGCTCATCCCCCTATTTTTCCCTTTTCCCCACGATTGGATTATGACAATTAGAGTCTAGCCTACACAAGTTGAATAAAAGGCTTCTTGTGCTTTGGAAAGCTGTGAAGGGCGTACGTAACGTAGATTTATGAGTTTGTCAATGTTGTGTAATGTAGTTATAAGTATGCGAGCCCTGTAAGTTAATTATATTGGTTCATGTATAGTATATTAAGTAATAGTCGCTCTGAATGGCTATGTGGGCCAACCATCTATGTGGTCAGTCATTTTTTTAGTGGTTTTACTTATTATGGGATGTAAACCCTAGGGCTCTGGATGTGTGACCCGTTGAGTTGTATCTTTATTTTTCTTTCAATTTAATTAATGTTATTCTTGGTATACTCCGTGTGTACGGCCCGTAGAGTTGTGATCTCCGGCGTGTAGCCGTTGAGTTGTGAATATATGTTTATACGTTTATCAAATGTAGGAACCTATTGTAAAGCTAGAAGCATGATTTTAGCCCATCTTTAGGTGGAACATTGTGCACTTGGCCCCCGAATGTAAGTAGGATTTAAGAAATCGCTAACACTCCTAACCCTAGGGCTTAGGGGTGTTACAATTGGTTTGAACTCAAACAATTGGAAATGTCTTAATTCCAAGCGTATTCTTTGCCTATAAGATACGATTTGCTCTTCGTGCGCTGTAATGGAGTGAGCAAATGTACTTAAAGATGGTAGAGAAGAGGTTATGAATTGTTAAACTGTTCTTTAGTTTTTTTTTTCAAAACTCGAAGATTTTGAAATGTTGAATTCTTCTCTAGTAATTTAGTTAGGTTTTGTTCTCATATTCGAAAAGTGCATTTATTCTAAGAAAATGCATAGGGTTAATCTTGTTTATGAATGTATGTGCGTTGAGATTCTTAGACACTAGATTGTTAATGGTGAACTACTAGGAAAGTGGTTAAGGAGTGTTTTCACGATTCAAAGTCTTTCTAAATGGTACATCTTTTCTGAAAATTCTCAATTGTTTAAGGAAAATAGGCAAGACTTTTATATGCATGCATGTAAATTTGGAAGATAAATAGTCTTCCTTATTATTGCATACGTATTCTTCCGAACATCCTGCATACTTGTCATTGTCACGTGTATATGATCATGATCTGTCCTTGTTACTTACATGGAAAGCATTTCTAACTTCCCATCATGTAAATACCAGTACTCACAAGTCAACTAGGTGTTGTGCTTACTATCATACGGGATGTTATCTTGTTGTGGGATCGACAGTATCCTAAATATATCAAACCCTAAAGCACTTAGGAAGGGGATAAAAAGATGGACCTAACAGACTTTGGAATTGTCATGCTATGTGTGTCATCTCCAGAGGTGATGATCCATACCTCCTCAGTGCTTTCTTAAACATTACACCCAAGTGTCGAAGGTAGAATACTCCATGGAAGAAGATTGAACCTCCCCATTCCGCACTACAAGTCCCTAAGACTTCTACAATCACTCTATGAGACAATGGTGTCATTAAGCCTCAACGTATATCCATAAGGTCATTAATGCCATTGTTATTACCCCTAAACCATTGTTCGCTTGTCAGTGGCTAGTTCCTAACAATTTTGGACAAGCCTCAATGTATGCCTTTAATCTTAGGTTGCAAATGCGGGTTGCGCTCATGCATACTTGTCTAGATGTCCTTATATGAGACGCCACTGCGAACCTATGTGTTCTAAAACATAAGCATAACATTACATATAATGTAAAGGCGATGGAAGCATATACAGTTAATTAGGTTCATTGTGCATGGTCATTTAGGTGTCTTGTGAATGAATTATTCAGTATATGCAACTCTTGGTGTTTGGTTGACTTGAATTTGGTTCAACATATGGCTAAATAATCTAAATGATTTAACTTAAGCAATCCATTGCATGATATGACCTTTGACCTATTATTTGCATTCCATGAAATCTTTAATCTTATGTTACAGTTGAATAACTCCACACACACGTATTTAAAGCATGATGTAGGGACCATAGGAGTTTACATTTGCATATTCTTGACCTTGTACTCTAGGTTTGATCGGATGGCATGCTAGTATACCAATGCTTATAGTTGAATTCTTAACTACATACTCATCAGGGAAGTTATGTTAGATAATGATTGATATAGTTTGTGTTGGTCCAAGCACATGATATGATTAAGTTATCATGTACTATAGCCTATGTAATAAGTTTCATGTATTACATGGTAGTTTTCATAGGAAACCTTAGAATTGTGCCTTTGCTGGCTGTTACATTTGTTAATGTTGTTCATTTGTTATAACCTGGTAGTTTTGCATGGAGAATTCCCATTATTGCCATGCTGGTCACTGTGTTGAGATACCTCAATTCCTTGACCCTAGGCAATTACAGTTGCATGCCAATGTGCTTACATATGAGCATTTCTAAAAACATGATCATTAGCTCTGCTTACTCATAATCGTGACGAAGCTATGTTGACAATTGAACTATGAAATATGATTGTGGATTAGACAGATCGAAGTATGAAACCTATAAGCATGCAAACACATTTGTATGTTTCCACGTCACCAAGATAACTAGTCCCAAATGGAGACCCTAAGATAGAATATTATATTAGCTAGGTTGTAATTGTATTACTTGATGAATGAACTAGGTATGAAACCTATCATCATCAAGGAAACACTGGCTTACCTCTTTTACTTAACTAATGTGCTAGAAATGTAATGTAGTTCTCCATGGCCATGCATTTCTATTATAGTGCTTTTCCTAAGTTTTTCCATTACTTGTCGATTGATAGGTTTAAATATACTAACCACTCATAAGTTACTTGCACATATCTACCACACTGGTTCTTGTTACTTGTTTTTAATGATCTTGGAGGTGCTGATTTGCTGATCTTACGTGATGTTATTACGATTTTGTATGTCACTTTAAGTTTCATATGTTATTGATGTGATGCTCTTAGAAACGATGCCCTATTGCTTGGTTGCGATATAGAAAGCATGGTTTATTGACTTGAGTTTACCAAGATTTGATTCCTTTATGTTTTAAAATGCACATGACATAGTTGGTTGTCCTAACGTGATCTTGGTTATTTTGTTTGAAATGCCATGCATGAAAAGCCTTTAAATGCAAGCCATCAGTGTTCGTTTAAAATAAGTTTAACACGGTTATCCACGCTAATGCAATAGCACCTCTTCGATGTGATTTGCCTTCGGTGCGTCAATAGAGTGAGTAGACACTTGAAGAGGATTGGCGAGGAGAGTGGATATCAGAACCTTTTTTTCCCCAATTTGAAAGACACAATTAATTGTAAAGAAAGATTTTGGATTCTATTGAGAGATGTGTGGCTTGTGCCATGAGTATGCGCATTTCGTGTTTTACTGAATTGTGACGACATTATTCTCGGGGGGAAAAGAGTAATTATCGGGGAATTTTGAACTTAGTTAATTATTGAAATTAATAATTCTATTAACTTTGTTCATTGTATAAGCTATATTATGCTAATATTTATGTGTTATTTGAGAGTATTAATTTATGTGATTTAGTTTTCAAAATTTACTCGATTAGTATGTGATTTTATGGAAGTTGTAAAATTGGTTGAAACTGGCTCAACTCAATGTTGCGTGAGCTTGGCAAAGTCAAAATGAGGTTGTTATAATTAGAACAAACACATTTTGAACATAGAAACTAAAAATTAAAAGTTAAAAAAAGGAAAAAGGCGGGATTGGAAGCCCCTGCCCTGGACCAACGGTAAGGTTGTTTCCATGTGACCAAAAGGTCACGGGTTCGAGCCGTGGAATCAACCACTGACAGAGTCAAGTTAGGATGCCTACAAGTTACCCCTTGGGGTGCGACCTTTCCCCGGACCTTGTGTCAAGGCGAGATGCTTATGCACAGGGTTGCCCTTTTTTTTTTGGATGCCCGTGCCCTATGCGAGGCAGAAGCGACAATGGAGGAGGGATTTCATGCTGCTTCCCTATCCTCGTGACCCTTGCGAGCCCAACGAGAGAGAGAGAGAGAGAGAGAGAGAGAGAGAGAGAAAGAGATCTAGTGAGAATGAGCTGAGAAAGGGAGACCAGAGTGGTGATGGACGCGGCAAAGACCGGTTGTCACTGGCAAGGAGATAAAGGGTGTGGCATACGCATGGAGAGGACGAGGTTTAGGGCAGTGGGCGAAACGCTAACTCATCCCTACAGCATGGCACCAACACCACCACCACTGTTGTTGATGGTGGCTAGGTTAGAGCTGCTGACCTGAGTGGGGCCGAGGAGAAGTCAGGCAGAATAGCAGCAAGGCAGGAAGAGGGCCGAGATAACACCGATAGGAGGAATGGGAGTTTCAAGCTAGCAAGAATCACAGGACCCAGCCCTTAATCTGGTCCTAATTGATTGGATTTAAGGTGGGCGGTTCTTGATTCCTCGAATTACTAGCATTTTACAAATATTTTTGAATTGTTTCTCAGATTTGATTTTGTAATTAGATTGGAGTTGTGATTAACTGAGCACTTATGAGGAGAAGGTGGATTGTTTGGGTTGAAATTGAAATGATTTTGAGAATTGTTGTGGATGGTGGTGTAAGGAGGGAGTTCAAGTTGTGTGAAAAATTCGTGAATTTATGAAGTGTATCGCTGTGTTTTGATGTTGTCTTATTACTTGCTAATTTCCAGAATCTGTTTGTAGCATGCTACTGAATTGGGTTGTGGTTTTGTTAGCCTTTGGCTTTTGTGTGTGCTATGTGTGCATGTCATGGGATGAGTTTTATGCCAAACTATTGCAATCTCAGCTGTTCCAGGCTGCCTGTGCACTTAAAGGTCTCGTAATAAATGATTTATAAACAAAGAGTTATTTTTGTTGAATCTCACTTGATTTGATTTAACCATGCCCAACTATCTTGCATTAAAGGTTTTTGAATGATTGATTCCTCAAGTAATTAATTTAACGGCCGCCTATTTGTTACAATGACCAAAGCATCGTCCTGACTACGTAAACAAGTTACTCGAATGTTCAATAATCCCGTTATTGTTTCCAAAGATTGTTTAAGTGAGCTATCGAGTTTGAAAGCAATGTGAATTACGAATAAATATGTCTACAATGTGCTCGAAGGCGTGCATTGACAAGTGTGTATGAGAATTGCTTTGATATGGCAAGCTCCCTGAGTTTTGTAATCAATAATGACTGTTCGACCATTCATTTGACGAGAGTCCTTTTAAGCGAAACTAATTATGAGTAAACTACGAGCTAGAAGCGTTCAAAATGAGTTTTAATGTGGCTTCCTTTGAAAAGTGAATGTTTCCTGGGCCATGAGCTCATTTACAAGCATGATTTGTCAAAATGGGTGGTTATATGTTTTTCGAAAGTCGACTTGATGTTATTAAGGCTTGTTAGCCTTCTTAAGAATGGAAATACCATTATTGTGATACAATGGGAATGTTGATACAAAACATGGTTAAAGTGAGATGCATTCGAAATGTTTTGGGCTAAGAGGACAGTGCTGGTGAATTCTTAGGGAGCAGACGTAGAAGTAGAAACCCTAGAGGACCTAGACGAGGGTAAACATAAGTTTAAGGAGCTGACCCGGTAAGCAAGAACTCTAATTCCTAGGGAGCAGTCCCAGAACTGGGAACCCTAGAGGACCCTGATGAGGGTAGAACACAAGTTTAAGGAGCATACCCATTATGTGGCAACCCTAAATCCTATGGAGCATACCCAAAAATGGGAACCATAGAAGATCCTGACTAGGATAAATGTCCATTAACTACAAGAGGCGCTTGGGATATCACGAGTCGTGAGTTATGAAATTCACTTAATTGGAGCACTAACTATGAATCTGGAGCCCAAAAAATAACTTCTTACTCATTATGAGTTGATAACTCCTTGTTTGAGGATTATGGTTCCGCAAATGTTTAGAATGTTCTTGTGTCCTTTGAAAAGGCTTTTGCGGAAATTCAAATGACTTTCCTATAAAGGGATTGGTTCTTTTATAAACACTTTATGTGCTTTAAGTAAAGGTCCAAGCATATTTATATGCTAATTCCATTTTCTTAAGAAAGGATCTCCAATTGGTAGCACAAATGAAACTATCTAATATTAGGTACATAGGTGTGAACTGAACGACCTATTGTTCTCAATTCCTTGATCTTAGCATAATGCAGCTTACTATTGAGTCCTATATGCATATTATGTGGTGTTAAGCAAGTGTAACAAGTGGTTACCATTGCCAAGTTACAAGAGTCATAGGTTAGACATATGTCAAGCTGGAACCTCCCTTTTGCATTGGTAAAAGGTGTTATATGTATACACACATAGATTCACAAGGTTAATAATGTAATGTCATGTATTATGAAGTTCTTGAGCATATGTAGGGTAATTGTTATAGTTTATGTAATGCATACTGACTAGAAGTTGCTCTGAAGACCGTGTGGTTGACCATCTAAATAGTGATTCCTTTAGGAGGTTAGATTTGAGTTTTGTTTCTAGGTTGTAAACCCAGTGCTCCAAATATGTGATCGATTGAGTTGTATCTTTGTTTTTTCCTTTTACTTAGCTTTGTAGCATATCTACTCCGGACGTATGGCTAGCATAGTTGTGGTCTCTGGCATGTGGCCGTCGAGTTTGTAGAATATATTCCTTGTGTTTATGGTTAACGGTACCGAATGTAAGGCTTTAAGCCTGGGTTATGGACAGTTTTTAGACTGAAGTCTGTCTATTTTGCTCCAAAATTTAAGAAATCGTTAACACTTCTAACCCTAAGAGGTAGGGGCATTACATTATTAATGGTCAATAGATTTGCAAGTGTCTTGAATAGATGTTTAATTTTTTGCAATTTTTATAGGGATTTATTGGTTATGATGTTGGTGATCAATAAACGTGTTATTTGTCATCAATAGATTTCTGATTAGTGATCGTTTGTTATTTGATTAGTGATCTCTCAAACAAAAGTAAGTTCTTTTACAATTCCTTCTACAACTTCATTCTTGTATTCTTGTTGTTCAAGAGACTTATTATTAGTGATCCTTAAATTGGTGATCTCTTGAATAAATGGTTGCTTATTTGGAACTGATTTGAGAAATTTCTCCTTCTGCTGTTGATGATCAATAGAGTTATTATTAGTGATCGATTGTTATAGATTAGTGATCTCATTTTTTTTCTTATTTTCATTTTGTTTTGTTTTGTTTTTTAGGAAATGGTTAGTACAAAGAGCAATCAAACTTCAACAAGGCTTGCTGTTTCTCGAGAAGATCATGAGATTGCAACTCAAACTAATGAAAGGTAGTAGTGAATGATTTATGTTCTTTTGTGGAGCATATGGTTGTATTGATGATTGATCAAGTAGCAAAAAAGGATACAAAGCAAAAAGCAAGTCGAACTTGACTGCAAAGATTACATGTGATAGCAAATGTCAACCCCCCCCCCGCCACTTCTGTGTATAAGTATGAGATTTGTGATTTTGACATCATCTCTGATGATGGGTGTACCGAGCAATACTTACATTTGGGGACATCTAGTCCTACCACTGCCCCTGCACTACACCTGCAAGTACATGACGTAGCCGAGCAATATTCAACGTCCAAAGCAGGACACTAAGGCAGATTTGGAATGTGTGAGAAAGACTGCACCTTCACATAGTCAATGTAATATACCAGGGGAGCAGAAATACATGTGGATATGGGTGATGTGGAAATGATGAATATGGAACAAGAAGGACTGGTGGGGTTAGGAAATGGTAAGAGTGACATGTTGAAGAAATCAAAAATTAGATGCGGGAAGGTTAAGGAGTTCATCAACAGGATGCCACCTAAAGGGTTACAGCAACTGCTTGAAAATATGAACGAAGCAAAAGTAAGTTGTCAAAGAAATCAATTTCGACAGCTTCTTGCATTTACAAGCTGACATGACCCCAGAAAAGTTGTTGTTGTGGTTCGTATGCAACTTTGGCACCTGCTCTTACTCCATGCCACTCGCCCATGACAGGATGAGGGAGATCGAGCGTGACGTGCACATGACATTAGGTCTCCCTAAAGGCCCCTTAGAGGTAATTGTGGCTAAAAACAAAAGCGACTCCAATGTTGATTTCGTAGGCCTTCTGAATCGTTGGAAAGAGTAGTGGCCTGAACATGATAGCTTCCTTAAATGTGGGGAGGTGATTGACATGATGCAAAATGAAGTATATGAGAGTCGAGGACTTTAAAAGAAATTTCATAACCTTCATGGTGTCTACAAGTCTCCTTGGGAACCAAAGAAAGAAGTCAATTACCTCATACTAAATGCTTTAGTAGATCTAGGCAAAGTGATACGACTAAACTGTGCGCAATACATGATGAAAGCGCTTATGTCATCAGTCAATGAGTGGAGAAAGAAGATGTCAATGTTCTTCAAAGGGGCAAATGTTTTCTTAATTATACATTGAATCCTTTCCCTAATTAGATATTACTGATGGTTTTAAAGTTTGAACTATGCAGTATGAAACTATGAGTTAGTGATCATTTTTAGAAGAGTGATTATTATTAGAAAATTAGTGATCATCCATGGGATGCTCCTTTCATTTTAGCTGTGACACTACCCTAATCATGCATACATTCTGTTTTGCATTTGAACATTGTGAATAACATCCAAAATTAGTGATCACCATATGTTTAATTAGTGATCACTAATTTTTTAAATGATTATCACTAATCTATTAGTTTCAATACGTTGGAATACTTACGAATCATTAATTGTTGCAACAACAATCACTAAATTGTGCATTGCAGATCCCTAATTTGTCTACTGATGATTACCAATTTATTTTAAATAGGTTTAATTAACCACTAACTTACATGTCCAAGTCCATCACTTCATATATTTCTGCTTAGTGCAACATCTATCTATTCAGTGATCAGTATTACAAAAATTAGTGATCAAAAGAAAATATTCCAACATATTAAGTTCAACAAATTAATGATCATTAGTTTTCCAATGATTGATTAGGTCAATGCCTTTTCTTTTCTTTTCTTTTTTTTTGCTGAGCTCTCATTTTATAATATGGCTTCAATTTTCATCTGCTCAATCTGTTTGTGATTCTTGTAGTTGCATTATCTTGATCGTGTGGTTTTTAAACTAAGGTTGGTGCCCTATCAATTCCTAGTTTTGAGGGGGTGGACAAATGATGAAATAAAATCTAGGGCAGGATAGATAGGAATTTGAAATCAGATTTGGTAAAGATTATCCTCAAGATTCCTTAGATAAGACCATAGTAACTGATTACAAGGAAGAAGTCAATGAAGAGGAACGTCACGGAAAAAGTGTTGAAGCTGAAGCTAAAGTTGAAGATCAAATAGGAGTCTCAAAGGTCAAGGTAAGCCAATATTTTTTATTTTTTATTTATTTCTTGAAAAAAATATACTTGTGTTGTTTTCTTGCATTGTTTTCACTTAATATGACAGTTCATTTTGAATCAATGAAGAGGTCAATGAAGAGAGACTGTCATTTGTGTGAATTAGGCTCTTTTTTGGCAAGGTAAGGTGGAAACAAATTTGATAATAACCAACAGCCGACTGCTGATGAAAGCCATCACAAAATTGGAGTAGTTACTTCCTAGCACATGTGCTACACTCAATAGAATAAGAAAGATTGTTGCAAAATCGACGAGTGATGTGTTCATCAGGGACGCTCTTAAGAAGTCGAAAAGTAGCACCTTGGTACTCTTGCCAAGTTCGTATGAATCAAAAGCGCTCTTAATAGAGATTGACATGATTGAGAAGCATTTTGTGAGCTCCTGAGATATGGTGTCTGAGTTTTCACAGTTCACTCCACCCAGTTTCAGCTTTGGGGCTCTCAAGTGGAGAAATAGACGCTGCCCAAAGGAGTTATCCTTGTTGATTTGGAGTCTGATATTTCGATAACAGAAGTGCAAGTACTAAATTGTGATATGAAGGATGTCCTTACATGAGGTATTATAAGCTCCACATACTGCAGCAGCACAACATTTTTCCTTGCTACTTCTTCTTATTATATAATAGCCGAGTTTTTGTTGCTATTTAGCAGAAGTAAACGACATTATAGTTTTGCATATTTCTGATCATTATCATACAAATTAGTGATCTTTAACAGAAAAATCAGTTATCATGTTATCAATGATCTTTCGTATGTAAATTTTGTCTTTAACTTAGAAAGTAGTGATCCTCAATAGAGACATTAGTGATCCTTGTTAAAGACTTCTAATGACATGCAAATCTATTGATTGTTATTGATGAAATTAATGATCTTTAAGGGACAAATTAGTAATTATAAAATATTACAACAAAATCATATTAAATTGGTGATCATTACTTGATGAGTTAGTGACCAAAACAGTGTAAATTAGTGATCATTAGTGTATAAATTAGTGATCATCATGCATCATGAAGACATGCCTTTTCATAGCCATGTCTGAAATTTTTAAATCATATCATGACGATTCATGTAAATAAATTATTATGTGATTTTGTCATTACTGTTTGTGTTTCATGGGTCTAATCATAGTGTGCTCCCGAGAAGAGAACCGGGCATCCGTTAATCGAGCTATCATGAGAACTGCAAAGCCAAATGTTTGGATACGAGATGTACAGACAACAACAAATACTGATACAGACAAAGTTGTATTGGTTGAAGTCCCGAAAAATTGAAGAACAAGATCAACGTAGTGCACCATCACAAAATGGCCACAGTTAGGAAACGATACTAGTTTTCTTGGTGATAAACTTAATGTCTATGTTTTTATATTTTTCTTCCTAGGTAGGTTCCCCTTCTATGAATTTACTTCATTGGCCGTGTGTACTAATTATTGTTACTTCATAGTACCCTCACTGATAGAAAGCCACATGTACCCTTAGCAGCAAAAGAAACAGTCTATACCTTCTTTGTGCTCCGCTTACTTGCAATGGAATGCAACTGTCTTTCTTGCAATTTTGTACGAAATAAAGTTGTATGCTAACTTTGTCTTCAACTCATCAGAAGAACAAGGTAAACATAAATATGCCTGCCAAACACAACCAACTATTTTATCGATGGGATTTCAGTGTCCAATTTATTTGTTTATTCTATAGCCGAGAGTATACGATGACTTGTACTATGTTGCCAACTGAGGCGTGCTTTCAACTATTGCTAGCAGCAACTATGTTGACAAAATCATCGTGAACATTTGGGGCGCATCTATTGAATGCAAGTGAACTGAATACAGATTATTCCGGTGGTCAAAGGGTTTCTGTTACAAACGAAGCAGTTGTAAGCTAATTGAAAAAATATTTCAATAATATTTTTCACATGCATGTATGGTCTTCATAAAATAGACTGATTATCCAAGCAAATTCTATTTTTGTTTTTAAAGCATTTGTATTTGAAGACAAAACATGAGAGCCAAGCTGAAGTTGCGGTCTTCTGCCAGCTAAACGACGAGTTGTTCTTGAGTCCACATATTAACTTGAAGCAAGTTGGCTTGCTAAGAATTAAGCAAGAAAGACTAATTTATAATCACTATTTTTAGGGTTTTCTTTTGGCATCTATTCTCAAGGCACTAGTTTCTAACAACTTTGGTCTTTTAGGTGTTCTTTCATTATTATGATGAGGGAAGACAATTTCTCATTTTCTTCAATTTCTAGTAAAGCATTACGAACATAATTGACAATATAAAGAGAAAGTACAGAGAACAATACCTATATGAGTTCTTTTCAAATATTTTTGGTAAAGCTTAAAAAAAATCTTAAATTTGCTTTTAAAACAAACTTAAGTAGATGTTTTTACTAACCTTTTGTTTTATATGAGTCATGCAAAGCTGAATCTTTCAGAAGTATGTAATTTATGAATGGAGTGATAAGAGAAGATGACAATCCATTGAAGACTTTGAACTTGAATACATAGAAGTGCCTTGAAGGTAAGAGTATTTAAAGACAGATGATAATGAAACAGGTGAACATGCTATTCAATCCTGTCTTAAAGAACAAACTTTTCTAATGGAAACTTATTTCCTCAATTAAGAGACTTAAACATAAGATACAATGGCAATTCTTCCCCCCTCCCCTTACTCTTTGAATCTCAGGCTACCATAATTCATAAGTTAAGAGTGGAGTGCCGGTACAAGATCCTCACTTCAGCTACCAATGCAATTTATGCACATATGAAAACCATGTTAAATGCTTACGAAACCACAAAGATGAAAAGGTCAAGAAAGTAGTGGTCAACATAGGGTGCTAGTTGTTTATAGTCCCTTTTCAATACTGGTGATCTTAGATATGTAATTAGTGATCAGTACGTATGACATTAGTGATCAATTAAGTCTTTAGTTTTTTGGTGATTGGTTGGAATTCAGTTCTTGTATATTTCATGAGTAATAAAAGTTTTTATAGTGATGAATATGAATAACAATAGTGATCACTTCACTAAATGTGTAGTCTTTTACTCATAGGTTATGGTTCACAATCCTTTCCTTTTGGATGATCAATTTATATGTCGCTGGTGATCGATTGCCGTTAGTGATCACCATGTGTGTACCTAGTGATCATCAAACATAATAATAATGATTGGCCTAGCTATATCATTTTATAAAACATATTTCATCATTTTTTATAAAAATGAACTCCAAAATGCAACAAAATAAAACTCATTCAACTTACTTTGATTATCTATTTCATGATCAACCAACATAACGTAAACAGATCTAGTGATCACCAAAACTACTTCTGTTGATCACTAACTAAGTTCATAACTGGACATTTCTTGTGATCTACAAACACATTCCCTAGGGGCTAATATAATTGCAGCAATTGATCAGTAAAAGCAACACCAGTAATCACTAAAACCACACCTATTGATCACTAACTAAGAGCCTTATATCAGTAACTATAATTCACGATATATTGATCATCATGAATGGAACTAGAGATCACCAGACATACTTCTGATGATCACCAAAACTACCACTATTGATCACAAATCAATATCATTCATAAAAACATAGATTATGGTTTTTTTTTTCATGAGAGTAAGCCCCAAATACAACAAATAAAAGCTCATGCAGCCATACTTTAGTATATGTTTCATGAAAAACAAACATCTTTCAGCTGTTGATTATCATAAATAACAGCACCATAACAGCACCTGTTGATTATCAACTGATATCAGTTAATGAAATAATATATTATCATTTTTTCAGCTGGAATTACTCTTTTGATTTATTGATCACCAACTATAATTGAGGATATTTTTATCACTATAAATAAATCTAGTGATTACTAAACATATTTCTAATGATCACCATAACGACACCTATTGACCACCAAATGATATCATTTCATGAAAACAAATGTTGTCATTTTTTGCCAAATTATTCTTTTGATTTATTTTCTTACGTCTTAATAAACCTTAATTTAACATAAAAAGGTATATATTCATTCTCTACATTTCTAAATGTTCTTTTTTCTAAAAATATAGAATTGTATTTTTAATTAGTATGTTCTCTACTTGAAATTTAAAACTTCATTGTTTTTTGTAAAATTCAAACATGCATTTTCTTTATTTTAAGTACTTTATCTTTTAATTCTCACAAAAACATGCAATTTAGTTTTTAAAAACCACATTTCCTAATTTATATCCTTATCACAAGTAAGATAACATTTAGTTATTATAGCCAACCAAATCTACTCATGTCAACATCCAAACAAAAACAAAAGAAGAAAACAAGATAAACCAAAAAACAACCGCAAAATAACTGTTTAAAATTTAAAGAGCATGCCAAAGACTCTTCATTATCTCGCGTGCCTCTGGCTCTGCGATTCTAAGCCTCTCTGTTACTCTCTATCTGTTACTATCTCTTTCTCTAATTGTTTGAATATGCATTCTCATGAACATTCATCAAATCATTCAAATTCTTATGACATTCTATGGATTTTAAACGTGAGATTCATGACTTTTGTGTTGTTGAGTTTTAATGTAGTCCTCTTTTTTTAGTGATTTATCTTTAATTTGTAGACGATCGTTTGTTAGTTTGAATATTTTTGTTTGAAATCTGCTTTGAATTCTACTTTAAAAGCTTGTACTCTGCTTTTGCACTAAAAAAATGTCTTTTGCTTCCTATAAATGTACCATCTACTACTCTTTGAGTTACAAAACACCTTTTTCGATTTTAAAATTATTTTCAGCTAATATTTTAGAATTGGATAAAGTTTAGCTATATAGTGAGCTTTCGAAGGAGTTACTTTGCTTAATCATTTGGTTTTGCATGAATTTGTTTTTTGTCTTTGGTTTGCTATTGAGAAATCATGGCAACAAAGAAAATTCAAGACACAAGCAAGGAAAATGGAGAAGAATCACCTTCCAGGAGTTAAAAACTGTATTTCAAATCTTAAGTGAAAGTTTTTCATATTGCATGCGTAGTTTTTAATTATTAATGAGATAATTAGTGATCATTAGTTATAGTATTAGTGATCATTTTGCGTATATGCTTGTTTGTTGATTAATTGCAGTACATTCTTTTAAAGAAAATTCAAAAGCTGAACATCATAAATATTTCGTACAACTATTTCCTTCAAAGACGTGAAAAAATATATATAAAGTTATAAACCCCCAAGGAACAGTTTTTGATGTGCATGTGTAGTTGGAACAGTTTTTGATGTGCATGTATAGTTTGTGATTGTTAGACAGGTAATTAGTGATCGTTAGATATAATATTAGTGATGACTTGGATATGTGTTTATCTGGGGAGCAATTTGAGAAGATTCTTTTAACCAAATCATTTTCTGAAAGTGGCTAAGTATTTCCTTCAAAAATTTTCCCTCATTCCTTTATTATGTAGTTTTTGTGTAATTGGTGATTGGAGATCAAGTGTTATGTAATTAGTGATCCAAAGATATGTAGTCTTGGTTTCAATCAGTTATGATTCTGTTAATCATTGCTTTTTAAAAAAATGATGTTGGACTTCTCATTGCTAACAAATCCATGGTTGTGTACTTGTGATGTATATGCATTTGATTATTGATCCACTTATGAGTGATAAGTGATTGTTAGGATTTTCATTAGTGATCCACTTATATATGACAACAAAAGGATGGCTAATTTGTAGTTAGTTAATTGTGCAAAAATGCTTGCCCAATAATGGATCTTTGGACATTTTAGATAATTACTTTTGTGTGATCCCTAATGTGGATACATTCTTTATTCAACTCTTATTTCTACCGTTCCCAATATTTTGCTTTTTCTAGTTGGCAATCAATAGTATTGTAGTGGGTGATCATATGAAATATGATTAGTGATCATCTATTTAAATGATCAATTCCCCCCTTCCCCAATTGCTGACAATTTAACTCTTGTCTACTTGCTGATCAATCTTCCCATAGTTCGTGATCAATAGAGTTATGACTGGTGATAATTTCGAATATGATGAGTGATCATTTATGTGAATGATGTCTTTTTTGCATAATTTCTTGTTATTGAATTTTTTGTCTAATTTGTGATAAATAAACATTAATTTAATACGCCTTTTACTTACTATGAGTTGCTTACCAATCCGGCCCTTCGTTGTTGGTGATCAATAGATGTGTGATTTGTCATCAATAGTATTTTGACTAGTGATCATTTGAAATAAGATTAGTGTTCAGTTATATTTTATGAGAGCATAGAAGAAAACTACCTTATTCTATCCTATTATACATAAATGTCTGCTTTTGACAGATCACTAATAGGCCTTTGCATCCACCAACACAAACGTACAGACATACCATACATAACAAATAACTAGCTGATCCTTTCAGTTTGTATCATATGCTTAGTATTTGTGATTGATGCAGTTGTGATTAGTGATCATTTGAAGTATTATTAGTGATCCATTATATTTTATGATTTCATAGAAGCATACTACTTTATTATATGCTTTATACATAAGTTTATGCTTTTCACCACAAGTGCCAAAATGATCCCACCAAGGAACAAATTTCTAAAACGATAAAAAATGTCATCGACGACATTAATGGTGGCAGTTTGTTCATCAAACAAGCGGAAAGATACGAATTATAGTCCAACTTTAAAAGTTATCACTGACTTGCTTTTTGTATTCTACAGACCTAAAGTAGCATCTGATCTGAAACAAACTGAAGAAGGCATTGATCAAAGAAGTGGATCTGTTGATAAAAGTGTTGGAATAATGGTTGCTGTGGTGATCTAGGAAAGGTTGTGTCGTGGATGAGGCCACTGACCTGAAAGCTTAATTCGCCCGACTTAAGTGCAAATCGGTATGGCGAAAAAGCTCCCCAAGGTTTAACACAGCAGGCTTCGCACTCGTGCCCTCGAGGAAGAAGCTATGGAGTACAGTATATTCTATGCCTAGGAAGTAGAGAGGAGAAGAGAGAATTGGTTTTTCTGTGTCTTCTGTAGAGTTGCAGAAGGGTCTCTTTTATAGTGGACTGGAGGAGAGAAAAACTGCCAACCAAGCAATAAAGGAAGGCGTGAAACGGGGGCAGAAAATCAGGTAAAGGAGAGAATAATGTAACTGAGGCATTAATAGGGGAGAGGATCATGGTGACTAAGGTAGAGATGGAGGAAGACTCAGTCAACTAGCCGTTAGGATTACGACAGCTCGTACGCAATCATTCTAGTGAGAATTCCTCCAAAAATATAGTGTAAGGCCCATGGCCCACGCCGCGCCTAGCTTGGACCGGACGGGCGGGCGACGGCGGCGCGCGCGCGTGTTGCAGCCCAAGTCCCCTCAACCCCCCTAAAAACATGGCTTCAAGTTATTCGACAAGTGCAAGAAGAGTGTGGTATATAAATTCTTCAAGCCACTCCCAAAAGTTCCATATGGGACAACAAAAGAGATAGAGAGAGTAAGTGAACACCCTTTTGGGGTGCCATTACTCCAACAATCCCCCACTAATGGCACAGAAAAGAAAAAGAAGAATGAGTAAGATTCCCAGGGCAAGAAGGGTCGGATACTTAAGTATCAATGTCTTTCGATTGAATTGATACGTAGTGAGGAGAGGCAACATCTAAATCTAACAAGTGAACTTAGTCTTGAACTTGCTAGACTTTGAGTGACGCCCTCTCGACACATATCAACCCTAAAGTATGTATACTCCGCGATAACACTTTGCGCTTTTAGGCCCATGCGCGTACCTCGGGTCTCATAAGTGCTCTAGAGAGACAACCCTTATCTCTCATAGAAGGCGGCCAGACCTTCACACTTACTTAGGTAATTCCATAAGTCTATCTCTACTTAGAGTACCATATTATGGCTTGGAATTATTAAGAGCATGTGTTAGCTCAACCTCTTGTAGAGTGATGAATCCATCAAGTGCTTCTTTGTAACACCACCATAATACGCTATGGATTCATTTAATGTGCTTCTCTATAGCACAAGCACTACCACGCGCCATAGGGATGGGAAGTAGCGCAGTTAGAAGATTAACATGGCTTCGTTTGACCGCAAATGGGTATCCACCATATCTCTTCATTCCATGGGCTTTAGCCCCATCCCCCTCGACGTTTCAAGAACTACTCTTCTTGGCAATCCCTTTGTAAGAGGATCTGCCAGGTTTTTCTCGGATCTCACATATTCCAAGGAGATAACATCATGCTTCAGCAATTGCTTTACCGCACCATGTCTAATATGGATATGTCTCTTTTTCCCGTTGTAGACACTGTTGTGCGGAACTCCAATTCCTACTTGCGAGTCACAATGCAAGGAGATAGGTGTTGATTGTATCCCCCACAATGGTATGTCAGTCAGGATACCCTTGAGCCATTCTGCTTCTTAACCTGCCAACTCAAGAGCAATAAACTCAGATTCCATGGTTGAGCGAGCTATACATGTCTGTTTTACAGACTTCCACTAAATAGCTCCTTCACCTAATGTAAAGACATAGCCACTAGTAGAACTTACTTCATCGTTATCAGCAATCCAATTAGCATCGCAAAAACCTTCAAGTACAGTAGGAAATTTACAAAAATATAAACACCAATCCATAGTACCTCTAAGGTATCTCAACAAACGATGAAGTGCATCCCAATGTTCTTTAGCAAGATTATGAGTGTACCTACTTAGTCTACTAACAGCATATGCAACGTCAGGACGAGTGGAGTTCATGAGAAACATCACACTCCCTATTATCTTAGCATATTCAATTTGAGACACATTAAGTCCTCTGTTCTTTTTAAGATGTATGCTAGGGTCATAGGCAGTTCTTACAGGTACCACATCAAAATAATTAAAATTTTTCAACACTTTCTCAATGTAATGAGACTGACTTAAGGAAAAACCACTCCTGGTTTTTATAAGTTTGATCCCCAAGATAACATCTGCTTCTCCTAAATCTTTCATTTCAAAGAAAGAAGACAGAATTCGTTTAGTCTCATTAATGGCACATAGGTTGGTACCAAATATCAGCATATCATCCACATACAAGCATATGATCACATAATCAGATCCAAACATTTTGGAATAAACACAAGAATCTGAGTTGTTGACAGTAAATCCATTTTTCTCTAAAGAACTAGCAAATTTCTCATACCACTGTTTTGGGGCTACTTTAGACCATAAAGGGATTTTCTCAGTTTGCATACTTTGTTCTCCTGACCAGGGACCTCACACCCTTCAGGTTGTGACATATAAATTTCTTCCTCTAAGTCACCATTGAGGAATGCTGTTTTAACATCCATCTGATGTACCACAAGAACATGGATAGCAGCCAAAGCAACTAGACTTCTTATTGTTGTAACTTTGGTCACAGGAGAATAAGTATCAAAGAAATCAATTCCCTTCTTTTGGTCAAAGCCTCTAATGACTAATCTAGGTTTGTTCCTTTCAATAGAGCTATCTGTCCTAAGTTTCTTCTTAAAGATCCATTTACTGCTAATGGGTCTACAACCCTTAGGCAAGTCAGTCAATTCCCAAGTTTTGTTTGACTCAAGGGAATCTATTTCACTCTTGATAGCTTCTTTCCAAAAGTTAGAATCTATAAACCTCATAGCCTATTGGTAGGTTTTAGGATCTTCCTCAAGTAAATAAAGAGACACAAGTTCATCAGTCAGAGCATCAATGTCAATGTTCTCAAGGACTTCTACTAAAAAGGAAGTGATAAAGTTAGGTCCAAAACTAGTTTCAATCCTCTATCTCTTGCTCCTTCTAGGTTCAGTTCCCAAGTTTCTAATACTAGAGCTAGAAGCAGGCAAGTTCACATGTTCAGGTACAATATTAGATACAATACGAGGCACATTCTTTTTCAAAGGGAAAACATGCTCAAAGAAATCAGCATCTCTATACTCCGAAATAGAGAAATCAGATAAAGACATAAATCTATATGCAGCACTGTTTTGAATATAACCAATAAAAACAGCATCAAAAGGCTTGGGGCCGATGTTTGAACGTTTATGTCTAGGTAGTGCAACTTTGACTAGACACCCCCACACTTTCAGATAATTCAGGTTGGGAGCATACCCTTTCCACAATTCATATGGGGTTTGATCTAACTTCTTATGGGGAACTCTATTGAGTATAAAACAAGCTGTCAAGACAGCCTCCCCCCACATGTTATCAGATAGACCAGAACTAACAAGCATGGCATTCATCATATCTTTAAGGGTACGATTTTTTCATTCAGCAACGCCATTTTGTTGAGGAGTGTAAGGGTCACTAGTCTCATGTATTATGCCATTTTTCTCACAAAAGGCAGTCAAAGAATTGGTGTCATATTCCCCACCTCTGTCAGACCTAAGTCTTTTGATTTTTCGGTCTAACTGATTCTCAACTTCAGCTTTGTACTTTAAGAACATTTCCTCTGCCTCATCTTTAGACTTGAGAAGGTAAATATTGGTATACCTAGAGTAGTCATCTACAAAGGTGAAATATCATTTCTTTCCACCGTTACTCATGGTGTTCTTAAAGTCTGCTAAATCTGAATGCACAAGTTCTAACAATTCTGTTTTTCTGGTTGTTACATTTTAAAAGGTTTCCTGGCAAATTTTACTTCAACACAGACTGGACACTTAGAACAATTTTCAGTATTCACATTTGGAATTAAACGCATGTTTCTAAGTCTTTTCAATGAAGTAAAATTAACATGTCCAAGTCTACCATGCCACAAATCAACAGACTCAGCAATATAAATAGAATTGGCAGCAGTTTCATTATTAATTTGTGCAACAACATTCAAAACAAGGAGCCCCCCACTACGATACCCCTTCCCAACGAAGTCCCCATTTCGCATGATAACAATTTTACCGGCTTCTTGCATAATTTTAAGGCCAGCCACGTCAAGAAGGGTACTAGAAACCAAGTTTGTACGAAGGGAAGGGACAAATAAAACATTACTTAAAGACAGTAATTTTCCAGAAGTAAACTTAAGTGAAATCTTCCCTTTACCCTTGATAGCAGCTGTAGAAGAGTTGCCCATGTAGACGCATTGTCCATCAGCAACATCTTCAAAGTTAATCATGAGTTCCTTGTTGGCACAGAAGTGCCTTGGTGCTCTAGAATCCAGGAGCCTTTCTGACAGATTATGCACCAGATTGGCCTCCACGGTGGTAACCGTACAGATAATCTCATCATCCTCGGTTTCAGCAATGTGGCAGTAGGTGTTGCATACTTGTGTTTGGCTTGGATTGGCCTTTTCCTTTGATTGCATTGGTAGGCCTTGTGTCCAGGCTTGCCGCACACATAGCACACCACCTTTGGCTTCTTAATCCTTTTGTTAACAGAATTCTGATTCCTGAGATTTTGAGTTGGATTCTGAAATTTCTTCCCTTTGCCTTTGAACCTGTCTTTGTTCGTTTGTATAGCAGATTCAACCAGGTTAGAACTAACAGAATTTAATGAAAGAGAAGACATCTTATCTTTCAACCGGTTTGCCTCCTCAGTCCGCATATGGTTGATTAATATCTGCAGTGTGAGATCTTTCTTTTTGTGCTTGAGGTGGTTTCTATAATCGCTTCAGGATGGTAGAAATTTTTCTATCAGCACGTTGGCTTGGAGGATTTCGCACATCTTTATGCCTTCTTCTAGGACCTCAGCATAAAGGTTTTCGTAGACGTGAACCTGTTCCATGATGGGTTTGTCATCCATAATATGGAACTATAGCCACTTGCCGACGACATATTTTCTTTTGCCGGCGTCGTCTGAACCATATTTTGCCTCAAGTTTGGTCCAAATGACCTTGGCAGATTTGAAGTTTACAAACAGATCAAACAGAGGGTTAGACATATTATTCAGTAGATAACTGCGAGCCAGTTTATTATCCCTCTCGAATTTCTTCTTTGTGGTTTCGTTAAGAGGAATAGAAGGAGTTTTACGAACAATAGGAGTTGCAGGTTCAGAATCAATAACTATGTTGCCTTCATCAGGGAGATCAGTAGTAAGCACGTAGTCGATGTCAAGTTGCTCAAAGCAGAGGAGCAATTTTTGAGACCAACGTTTATAATTGGTTCCATCAAGAGGTTCATTTTTGTAGAGTTCGGGGAGAGTTTTTGGAGTAGCCATTGAAAATTAAGCTTTCAGATTGTTGGAATAATGGTTGCTGTGGTGATAGAGGAAAGGCTATGTTGTGGATGAGGCCACTGACCTGTAAGCTTAATTCGCCCGAATTAAGTGCAAATCAGTATGGCGAAGAAGCTCCCCAAGGTTTAACACAGCAGGTTTCGCACTCGTGCACTCGAGGGAGAAGCTATGGAGTACGGTATATTCTATGCCCAGGAAGGAGAGAGGAGAAGAGAGAATTGGTTTTTCTATGTCTTCTGCAGAGTTGCAGAAGCTTCGCTTTTATAGTGGACCGGAGGAGAGAAAAACTGCCAACCAAGCAATAAAGGAAGGCGTGAAACGGGGGCAGAAAATCAGGTAAAGGAGAGAATAATGTAACTGAAGCATTAATGGGGGAGAGGATCATGGTGACTAAGGTAGAGATGGAGGAAGACTCAGTTAACTAGCTGTTCGGATTACGACAGCTCGTACGCAATCATTCTAGTGAGAATTCCTCCAAAAATATAGTGTAAGGCCCACGACCCGCGTCGCGCCCAGCCTGGACCAGACAGGGTAGCGACGGCGGCGCGCGCGCGCGGCAGCCCAAGTCCCCTCAACCCCCGTTAAAACATGGCTTCAAGTTATTCGACAAGTGCAAGAAGAGTGTGGTATATAAATTCTTCAAGCCACTCCCAAAAGTTCTATGTGGGATAACAAAAGAGATAGAGAGAGTAAGTGAACACCCTTTTGGGGTGCCATTACTCCAACAATCCCCCACTAATGACACACAAAAGAAAAACATCGATACAAAGCATTTGCCTGCAAGACAAATACTAATAACAACGCTGCAAATGAATCCAACGATCAAGACAAGGCGAATAAGAACAAGGGTTCTAAAAGTAAATCTCAGCTAAGAACAACTACACAAGAGGGGAGGAAAGAGTGACAAAGATGTTAAGAGAATCGCAATGAAGTCAATGATGTTTGCATGATCGCCGAACAAAGCTGCGAAGGAAAGAATAGCGATGAAGACCAACTTCCTTAAAAACATGAAGATAAAAGGACTGAGGAGATGGGAGAGACTGGAAAAAACCACAGTGAGGAGTCTTCTTAGAGAGCTCAAACAAGAAGCATAACGGTGAAACGTCAACATAGAAGGTTCCACAACAAGAACCATATTTCTGAAACATGAACCCAAAAGCTTGCAACGAAGAAAAGTAAGAAGAAGGGGAAGACTGAGAAGAAGAGCTGTGAAGAGCCCCCCTCCCCAAATAGCATGTAGATAACAGAGGAAACAACAATAAGCAACCCGAAAAAGCAAAATAAAAAGAAGTAGTTCGTTAGAAACCCCTAGATAAAGGTCTCAAGAAGATGAAGGCTGGCAAAATGAACCTTGAGAAGCCTCTAAAGAAGAAGAAAACGAGAGATAAATCTCCTAAGTTCATGGGAAAGGGTGACAAATTTGTACAAAAAATTGCAAAGAAAGAGATGGTGAACGAGACTTTGCCAGGAAAGCAGAGGAGAAGAAGAAGAGCAACACGTAGAATGCTGCTGAAAAGGCTTCATGTAAGGATGGAGAGACTAAGAAATCTCCTAAGAGGCCCAAACAAAAGGTGAAACTTGTTAAAAAGCCCCAACCATACCTGAGAACAAGCAAAGATGCAAGAAGTTGGAAGAAAAAAAGAAAAAGAAGCCAAAGAATAAAACATTCCCTGTTAAGCGATCACAGAGGATGTAAAAATTAGCAAAGCCCACAGTACAATTGTAATACCCACGTACTTTATTTTCCATTAAGCTGTTCATAATGCGTTTTTGCGTTATAAAAATTGTATTTTATTAACAATACGAGTTAAATTATTATCAATGTGCCTATGTGAGCGATAATTTTATTAAAAAGAATATTGTTGTTATTAAAATTATTACTATTATTATTATTAGTTTGAAAATTTATTCAATGATTTTTAATAAACGTTATTTAATGGTTATTGATGAGTACTAATTCAAGTAGGAACCCGAATACGATTACGTTATCAACCTTAGAAGTAGTTCGATGTTTGTTAAATCGAACCTAGATATTTTTGGAAACGAGTAATCGATGAAAGGTCATGTTATCAATTTTGGGTTTAGAATTCGGGTTATGAATTAGGTTAGCAGCACCAATTCTTAAGCAGCTTGGAACAAAAATAGAAAGAAAGAGAGAGGGAGGGGAATTTTGGTAATTTACGCGTGATCCCCTCTCCTTCTTCTTCCTACATGCGTAAACCCCCCCCCCCCGACATTCTCTCTCTTCTCTCTGCTTTTCTCCTTCCTCCTCCACTCCTCCACCATACACGGGGCCTTCAAGCTTGGATTTGTAGCAGATTTTTGCCACACCCAGCCTGCAAAGACCACCCATTCGACCACCCTTTCAAGCTAGTAACAATTGGTGCGAAATTTGGGTTGAGATCAGAGGAAAACCACCACATTTTCGGTGGGTTGGGGCAATGAATTGGAGCACAAACACATGCACAGGGTTCGAATTTTGTGAGTTTGGGCGTGAATTGGGTGCGACTTGTGTGACCAGAGGGCAAGGTCAGGAATTTGGAGTTGTTCGAGTACCCAAAGTCAAGCCAGCAAGCCCTTCGAACAAACACCTAGCTTGGAATCGAGGTGGGGATTTCTTTACTTCTAATTATTACCATTTTGAATGATTTTAATCAAATTTAGTTAGTGCATGTCGATTCTGGGCTTGGAAATCTGTTTGCATAAATTAGAATCGATATTGAGAAATTACAAACATGGTACTGATTTTGGGTTAAGTTGCATGTTGATTCGATGCATGGTTGAATGAATCATTTAGTTGAAGATTTTGGAATAAACAGGTTGCGTGTACATGTGTGTGTTTTTTAGCACACACACACACATATATATATACACATAAATATGTGTGTATATACATACATATATATTTATATATATGTATATATGTATATATGTATATATATATATATATATATATATATATATGTATTTGTGTATATGTGTATATATGGCTCAGGATAGGAGTTTGTGGCGGGACAGGATTAAGGTCCTTGATTGTAGGGGACCGGCTCCGTAGGTGGCAGTAGCTTAGGCGGTGTGGGGTGGCGTGGGTAGGGTTTTGGTTTGCTTGTCTGCAGGTTGTGCTTTCCCGGGATGTCAGGGCACCAAGCGCCCTTGGTTTGTTGAGGTATGTCTCCGCTCCTTATCTATTCGCTTATCTGGAACCTTTTCCCCCCTCCCCCTTTCTCTTACGTTGGTCAATGGTTTTGCAATCGTTTTCCCTTCAAACCTTTTTCTCAAAGCTGTTTTGTGGGTCTTATGGAATCAACCTCTTTATGGGGAGGAATACCGGTAGAGCTAAGGTTGCCTACAACTGGATCTCCCCAGACCCCGCGAAAGCAGGACCCACATTGGGAGTTTGTTGTTGTTGTTGTTGTTGTGTATATGTGTGTGTGTGTATATATATATATATATATATATATATATATATATATGTATATACATATATATATGTGTGTGTGTGTGTGTGTGTGTGTGTGTGTGTGCGTGTGTGTGAATGTATATATGTATGTGTGTATGTGCATATATATATATATATATATGTGTGTGTGTGTGTGTATGTGTGTGTGTGTGTGTGTGTGTGTGTGTGTGTATATATGTATATATATATTTGTATGCATGTATGTATGTATCTACACACACACATGCACGCACGTACACGCGCGCGCGCACACACACACACACAAATATATATATATAAATATATATATGCATATATATATATATATATATATATATATATATATATATATATATATAAGGCACAATGACTATAGAATTCAGCGACAGACTAAAATAACAACAGAATAAGCGACTGAAACGCTGACGAGAAAACTGTATTTGAAATAACTCAGACTGAGCGACGGAAAAGGACTTCGGTCTCCAGTGTTTAATACTGGCGCTAGATATCTCATCACCCCAAAAATTAAATTTCAATTTATTTCTAAATTCTTTCACAAGTGAAAAACGTTTTTCAGTTTTATACATGGTGACAGAATATCCATTGCTGGATGTTTTTAGAACAAAACTCAGTGTGTGACAAGAAAATTTTCGTCGGTCGTCCGTCACTTCCCAAGTTAAAAGAACCAGATCTGGTTCTTACTTTCAATCTGCTCGTGAACGAATGAAAGAGAGAGCAATGGAGGTCGAGAGCTCCGCCTTACCCTCGCCTGCCGCGGACCGCCACCGCCACATGTCCCTGCCGTCATTGTCACCATCACCTGCCTCCGCGCACTGCCGGCCATTGCCGGTTCTTTTTAGTGAAATTAAGGTAATTTTCTCACTTCAGCTAGTTTTAATTTCTACAAACTTGTATTACATTGTTAGAATTTCATAGTTATTTCATATTTTTGTTGAAATGTGGTGTTTGTGTGAAGTTATTACTCTAATTTGTTTCAAGATTTTTCTCAATGCAATTTAGGATTTAGGTTTGGTAATTTAAAGTTAAATTTTGATATGTTGGTGGAATAAATTGCTTTAGTTCATAATTTTGTTGAAATGTGATATTTGTGTGAAGTTATACTCTAATTTGTTTCAAGATTTTGCTCAATGTAATTTAGGTTAAGGTTTGGAAATTTTAAGTTAAAATTTGATATGTTTGTGGAATAAAATGCTCAAGTTTGGATGAATTATTAGTTTTCTAAAATTTATAAGAGCATAAGTATATTTGTAAAAGTTTATAAGTAAATGTATAAAATTATTCCATTTTATATAAGTACGTCTATGAATTGTTAGTTTTGTGAAAGTAGTTTGGATGAATTATGTAGAAGTTTAATTTGTAAGTTTGGATGAATTATTATTTTTGTGAAGTTCACAAGAATATAAGATAGCTTATGTAGTGCAAGTTTTCAATGTTATATATATACAAAATGAATTCATATGCATTTTTGTGGATTAATTAAGTTGTCTTTGAGTATTAAAAAGTTTTTAATATATAATTGAGTAATTTATATAATTACTATTATTTAAATTAAAATTAATTCTTATCCGATAACTTATGTGGTTATTGCTGTTTGAGCAGAATGTGAATGGTCATCTACATCATTGGAGGATGTATAATAGATTATTGCCTGATCATAGTGGTTATGCGCAAGAATTTGTAAACAAAGTAAATCAATTTGATGAATTTGCACGTAGGCAAACAGAGTTTCAAAATAGGTGAAAGTAGAGATGTACATGTGCTAAATGTAGAAATAGGGTGTACTTAACACCTAACGGGGTTAAGATGCACCTTATGTATAAAGGTTTTGTAAAAGAGTATTGGTTTTGGATAAGTCATGGAGAAATAAAGCCTCAGTAATATGATTTTAGGTATTCAAATAGTGAAATTCATGAAGCTGGGGGTTCAAGTCATATTAATAATGACTACAATGAATCCTATGTAGATCGTATGGAGTACATGGTTGGTGATGCTATAATAGCAAATCAAAATGTAAGGGAGGAAGAGTCAAGCACTTGCCGAGAACCATTTTATAATAAGGTTCAAGCTGCTCAACAACCCTTATATGATGGTTGTTCCACCCACAGTGAGCTCTCTACTGCTGTGAGACAGTTGAGTATCAAATCTGATTATGACATGGCACAAAACTGTTTCAATGAAATTGTTCAATTAATGAAAGAGATGTGTCTACCTAACAACCGCGTGCCAAACAACTATTGACATATGAAGAAGGTTGTTGAAGATCTCGACAACGATGTGATACACATTGACTGTTGCTGTAAAGGTTGCATGCTATTATGTAAGGAGGACACAAACTTATATGCATGCAAGTTTTGTGGGCATTCAAGATGGAAGAGATAAATGTCGCAACAAAGGAATCAAAATCCATTACCATACTGAAGGATGCATTACTTGCCACTAAAACCTCCACTTCAAAGGTTGTATGGATTAAGAAGTATTGCAGAGCACATGAGATGGCATTATGAACATCGGCGCGAGGATGGTGTTTTATGTCTTCTATCAGATGGGGCAACATGGAAATATTTCGATAACAAGTTCCTTGATTTTACTATAGAGCCTCGAAATGTGAGGCTTGGCTTATATGCTGATGGATTTAATCCTTACACTTTGTCTTCAAGATCTTATTCCATTTGGCCAGTGGCAGTTACATCTTATAACCTTCCCCCTGAAATGTGTATAACCAAACCATTTATGTTCCCCATTTGTGTAATCCCCGGCCCTAAAAATCCCAAGAACAAAATAAATGTATATTTACAACCTCTTATTGATGAGTTGAAGGAGTTATGGGATGTTCTAATTGAAACATATGAAATTTCTATGGGCCAGACATTTCAGATGTAGGCTACACATATGTGGACCATAAATGATTTTCTGGCATACGGAATGTTTTCTGAGTGGAGTACTAACGGGCAATGGGCATGTCCTATATGTATGAAACAACAAAAGGCTTTGATACTTAAAAATAGAGGTAAATTCTCATTGTTTGATTGTCATCGGTGTTTTCTGCGAAGGAATCATGCATTTAAAAGAAATAGAACATTATTTAAAAAAGGCAGAATTGTTGTAGGGAGTCCTCTTTGCAGTATATTTAGGGATAAACTTTATGCCGAGGTTGAAGATTACCCAATGGTAACTACAAACGGTGGCTTTGTTATACCGGGATTTAAGAAAAATAAGCACAACTGGACAAAGAAGAATATATTTTGGGAGTTGCCTTATTGGCAACACCAATTGCTCCGCTATAATTTAGATGTGATGCACATAGAGAAGAACTTCTTCGAAAACATTATTAACGCTATTATGGACGTTCATGGCAAAACAAACAACAATGTCAAATCAAGAATGGATGCTGCAGATATGTGTGATAGAGAAGAATTACATTTGCAGCTAGGCCCTAGTGGCAAGACGGTTAAACCAAAAACGAAGGTCGTTCTTCATATAGATAAACAGAGTTGTGTGAATGGGTAAAGGAGCTTCAAATGACTGATGGATATTGCTCCAATTTGACGAACATCGTGGGCCCTAATGATGCAAAGTTTAACAATATGAAAAGTCATGATTGTCATGTGTTCATAGAGACTCTTTTACCTATTGCATTTGGTGCACTCGCAGATGATGTATTGAAACCTCTCATTGAGATAAGTCAGTTCTTAAGGAACTTGCACTTAACAACAATATGAGAGGATGCGCTTAAGAAAATGCATCAAAACACTGTGACACTCTCTGTGAGTTGGAGACGATTTTTCCTATTGGCTTGTTCAATATAATAGAGCACTTGCCAGTGCGTTTGGCAGATGATTGAGACTACTGCAAGCGCACGGGTAGCCGTAGTATAGATAAAGATATCGTTCCTTAGGGACTAATGTAACTTACTGAGTTTTGTCTGTCAGACTGTGCTAAGCAAAATTCTAATTCAAAGGTTCTTGATTTAACTATTTCTAATTCACTATTCTGAATCAATCAAAGAGAAAATATGTCTAGGAATTCTTGTAGTTATGACAGAGTATTGAATCAAAACAACATTCATTTGCTTTTCTCTAATTGGTTAATCTCGAGGAATTACAATCTATCCAGAAATTGATATATTCTTACAAAATTAATCAAATTTACCTAAACTAAGTGAAAGTCATTCTTTCAAACTAATATGCCTTAGTTCAAGTTAAATATCTTTGATTACTCTCGAGTCCCCCTAACATGCAAATCTCTCTTTCGAGACTACTCCACTTTAGGTTTAATCAAGTAGTCCAACAACCAAATGTTATCTTTCAGTTTTTCACTTGAATGTATCAAGTGAGCAAGCAATTTTTAGCCAAAAATCCACTCACAACAACACAATTACTTGATAAACGAAATCAAACTAATCATGAAAATAAGCATAATTCTATAAATTAAAACGTGATCCAACTACACTTTCACAAACTATTAAATCCCTAAACAAAAGAAAATTACTCAGACATTATTAAGAAAGAAACAAAACTATCCAACAATCTAGCAAAATCCGAGAGAAAGGCTTGACTGAGATGGCTTTCAACCAAAGGCTTGAAACCGCCTTGAAAACCAAACACATACACTCAAGATTTCTCACCAAAACTAAAAATCAAACTAGAAACAACAAAATTTGAGAACGAAAGAAAGTAGGCTAAAACTTTAATCTATGCTAACTCTATGCTTTTGGTTGTGCAAGGATTGCTTTGTACTACTGCAGAATGGGACCTTTTATAGAGTGGCTTGCTTGATCTCAGCCACACAGTCGAATGAAGACGAAGAGGCAGCAGTTATAGGCTTACCACGATCTGCGGTAGCTACCACAGTCCAATCGTGGTCTGGGCTAGAATCCCCTTTCTGCTCTTTTCTTGCTCCATGGGCTTAGCAACACATGAGTGTTCGTGGGGGAGGTCAAAATACATCTATTTATGGTCAAATATTGGGTAAAAAGGTTTAAAATCCTACAAAACACATAAAACAACTATACCCAAGCATAAATTGAGAATAGGAGTATAAATATTAGCTTAAAGCACAATATACTCCTAAAAATGTAGCAAAACGACCCTAAAATGATGTATACATTAAGCATTTATCAAACTCTCCCATGCTTAAACTGTTGCTTGTCCTCAAGCAATGCAAAAACCAAAAATTTGGACAACCTCCTCAGGATATATATAGGTACATTCAAATGGCAAAGTTGATCCAAAGGTACCCTAAAAAGAATACAAAAATCATTAACAAACAGAATAGGGAATTAAATTTTCAAAAACCTTTTGATAGACGACAATGTCAAACTTAAATCAATCTCCCCCAAATCGTCAAATACAGACACTTAATCATATGAAACAAGTAGGGCTAGCAAGACTGGTAGAACCTCACTATAGTTGTGTGGCACTCAGCATTCATGTGTCTAGAATAATGAAGGTTCTCTCAATTCTCATTCCTTAGACTCAAATCTACCAGAAGCATGACAAGATTCTCAAATTCTCCACCACTAAAATGCAAACACACTAGACAATCATGAGGACTTTCATAGGGATATAACGGGGCTATGGGTAAAGGTAAGAGGGGAACAAACGGTTTGGAAATGACGAGCTAGAACCTAAAGACTAAGAGCTAAACTATTCCAATGCATCATACTACGTCCTTCTTGAATCATATCAACTTATCAACAAATTAAATCCCAAATTGAAAAGAGAAAGAATCAAAAATCACAAATATCTTTACAATCCTACCACGGCTAACACTTTCTTTCGATTTTTTTTTTGTATTTGTCTTTTTTTTTGTTTTTTTTCATGATCCTTTCTTTCTTTTTTTGTTCATTTTTTAATTTACAATAGGGATAGCCAAGGGGAAATCCATAACAAAATTTAAAGTTCAACTCTTCTCCAAACTTTGTACAATAAAACAAGGGATTTATCAAAATCTCACATCCATCTACCAAACAGACAAAATTCACTCAAAGACAACAATCCACCTTACTAGTGCCCTATGATGCAAAAGAATAAAACACTCCTCTAGTTTTGGCTTAAGGGTAAGACAAGTATTTAGCCATGGGCTATAATAGGGGGTTTAAATCAAGAAAAACGGATGTAGGCTCAAAGGGGATAGCAAGGGATACAATACACAGCAAAGGTGGCTATTTGGCCGTGGGGTTCAACACATCCAAAATAAATTACCTCAATCATATTGCCTAAATGCATATGCAAAATGTGATCTTGAATGAGAAACAAAGCAAGTTCTAGATAAATGATGTCAAGGAAGAGCCACACATGAAAGAAAAAATGAGACTAAATGATGAACAACCTCTAAAAGCTCAAAATCTCACGGGACATCTACCAAGGTCAAAACTAGCTCACTAGTAAACACATGCCGAAATCATGTAAAGACTCATGGGATAAATAAACTCGCATCCAACATGTGGTCAAAACATGGAATTCATTTCGAAAACTCATTCGCAACTATTTTAAGGGTAAGAGAAGTATTTGGCCATGAGTTATAACAGAAGGTTTAAATCAAGAAAAACGGATATAGGTTCAAAGGGGCTAGCAAAGGATACAATACACAACAAAGGTGGCTATTTGGCCATGTGTTTCAACAAATAAAAAATAAATTGCATCAATCATATTGCATAAATGCATATGCGAAATGTGATCTTGAATGAGAATCAAAGCAAATTCTAGAGAAATGACGTCAAGAAAAAGTCACACATGAACGAAAATATGAGTCTAAAATGATGAATAGCCTCTAAAAGCTCAAAATCTCATGAGACATCTACCAAGGTCAAAACTAGCTCACTAGTAAACACATGCCAAAATCATGTAAAGACTCATGGGGTAAATCAACTCTCATCCAAAATGTGGTCAAAACATGGAATTCATTTCGAAAACTCATTCACAAACATTTTATGCACAATTCAGGCAAATTAAAGGATCAAATTAAACCATAGAAGTCTACCAAATCTATAAAGATCACCATCACAGGATTTTTTTCATTTTTTTTGTTTATTTTATTTGGGGGGTTATGCATGCTCCTAATAACAATGCAAACTAAAAATGCAAAGGGACTAAAAAAGAAAAAAAAGAAAAAAAGACAAAATCTAAAATGCAACCTAGAATAAAAAGAAAACTAAATGCACTACTAAACAAAACTAAAACCAAAAATCAAAAACTACAAAAACTACCACTAACTACATATACGAAGCACAATCATACCAAACCGAAAACAGGCATCAGACGCCAAATATAATGACTAACTAACTCCCCCATGCTTGAATCACACATTGCCCTCAACGTGGGCACATAACAAAAAAAAAGAAGGGGAGTAGCACAGAGCAATCAGAACGAAGGTGGTGGTAGAGGATGGGGTGGTTAGCCGTAAGAGATATGCCAATCCCGTCAGGTCTCTAGACACGCCCTATAGTCTTGAAAATATTGTGTCTGGGAAGTAAGCAATCGACAAAGCTCATCGTGGCACTCTTGGACAAAGTCACGAAGAGCGGCGCTCTTAGAAGCAACAAATGCTCGGAGGAAAAATTGCTCCTCTTGAATGGATGTAAGGGTGTCTTGGAGGTCAGAATAGTCAGGAAGGGGTGGTTGAGAGGAAGAACTGTGCCTAGCTTGATTAGATTGAGGGGCCAGATGGTGGGGTGCGGGTCAAACAACCTCGTCATCACCAGGTACCCAATAAAGGTTAGCCTGGTGAAGTAGAGTGGTGCGATCGACATTAGGAAGCGGAAAAAGCCGGTCCCCAGGGTAAATCCAACATAAACAGCTAGCCTCAACTTTACAAAAGCTCATAGTATCAAAAAGCAGCTTGATCAAGCCGCTCAGACCCGAAAACTCTATCCTCAGGATTGGGCTCAACCCCCAAGAATCTAGCTGTAGTAGTTACAATCCCACCAATGACTATCCTACCTTTAGTGCTAACAACATCAGTATGTAATTGTCTAGCTGAAAATGAACCTGGGTCAAGTTGGACTCCATCAAGCATACAGGACAAAAACTACAACTCAGAAAGTCTCGAGATATTTAGACTATCATCCCGAGCAAACAGAGAACAAGCCAAGATACGCTGAGCTACTCGAATGCAGGGGTTCCTAATATCTGCATTTTGACAAACTAGTACTGTACCTAACATTCCTCGAAAGTTCACCCCAAAACACGTTCAGGTTGAATTCACAGGGGACTTGGCGATTTGATAAATCCATGCTAGGTGGAAAACCGAAAATACTGTTGAAGGTACCTAAGTTCAATTAATACAATTGTCCTATAAATAAAATGATATATATCTAGCTTGACATTGAGGTCCTCTAGTGACCTCGATATGGAGTGTACTAAGAAATTCTAGGGTCAGGTCCCGGTATGTATGCTCTTCAATCTCCAAAAAGTGTCCCATACCACGTCACGGAAACAACCATCTAATATCATCTAACATTCCCAACCGGGCTAACAATTCCTCATCATAATATCTAGTTGCTACAACCATGCATTCATTCAAACAATTGTACCTAGCAACATGATCGGGATGTGTTAAACCAAGGGGGTGAGGAATCTTACCTCTAGCACGCACAATGGTGAATGTTTGAGATGTCCATTGAGGTCAGGGTGGTGCTTGACTTGAAGACCCAACTTCCTTGGTGGTTCTTTGTCTCTTGATTGGTGCCATGGTTGCAAACTCTAACCAAAAACAAAACTAAAACCTAGAAAATTGAAGAAATTAAGTAAAAATATGAAGAATAAGAGAGATAAAAGGATGGGTGTGGTGGATAAGTGAAGCTGAGATGAATTTGAAGAAGAAGAAGAAGAAAAGAGATGAAATTTGTGGAGAAAAAGGGAAGATTGAGTGAAAGGAAATGATTTGGTGTGAAAATTATTGAAAATGGAGAAGATATGAGGAAAGATTAGAGGTGTGAGGTATGTAGAGTTTAGAGAGAGAAAATAGAGGTAGAGAGAGAGAGAGTCAAGGTTGAAGAAGAAGAATTAAGGGAGAAGAAAGGGCTCCGCAGTCAAGAACCTAAACCACGGGCCATAGCAGTCCACCACGGACCGTATGACTCACCACAGTCTGACCGTGTTGTCTGTTAGTCCGCTATATTTTCATATAGTTTTTTTCTTAATTTCTGGATGGCACCCCACGGCTATGATTCTGTGGATCTGGCCATGGTGGCTAACATTTTATTCATATTTTCCCTTTTTTTGTTTTCTCTCTCTCTTTTTTCTCAACAAACTATAAAAATAGTAAAAATAAAAGTTACGAAAAGAAAAAGGAAAAGAAATTGGATTGCCTCCTAAGAAGCACTCTTTTAAAGTTAAGAGCTTGACCCTTCTTCTATGCTTGGTCGAGATCAGATAATGTATGGACATTGGCTTTGTCCCGGACAACAAAATTAAATTTCTTCAAGCAAAGGTACCATCTTAAAAGCTCTAGCTATAGGTCCTTCATCTTTATAGCTTGGTGTCATAATACATTATCTGCGTACAAAACAAATCGCTCTTGTGGCCCATCAAATGGGCTACCATCAACTTGTTCAACCCCTACATCAAAATCTGCAACAAAACCTTCCATACGGGCATAGAGAGAACAGTTTGTGCAAACCTGTAATAATCACTCATGGAAGACTCATTAGGAATAAAGGCCTCAACCTCAGGCTTGTTAGGTGGCATAGGAGCAGAAAACGCCACCTTAACATACCCTCAGTCGAGGTCCTGATAAGAAATCCAGTCACAATTAGGAGGATCTTCACAATTCAAGATATCCTCCATATCAATCTCAGGGGAAAGGGGTAATGCATCTAATATCGAAGAATGAGGAGAAACCACGTCTTCATCTCTATGACTAAACACAACCAGGCATCCTTCTACCTCAAAAGATACACAACCCTCCCTTACATCAATGTGGCAACCAATTGTCGCCAAAATGGGCTAACCTAAAATAATTTGAGCATCGTCGGTTTCAGGCATATCAACTATAATGAAGTCCTCCAAAACCCAAGTGTCTCCTATATTGATTGGCACGTTATCCAATTTGCCTATAGGTTGCGTCATATAACCATCAACCAACTATAGTGAAAAAGATGGGGCTAGTAATGGTCCTAGGTGTAGCTTATGAAACAAAGAATAGGGCGTTATGCTGACACTAGCACCTAGATTGCATAGACTTCTCTAAAATTTCCATATTTCCCATAATACAGGGGATAAAGAAACTACCTGGGTCAGGGAGCTTAGGTGGAAAAATGGTGGGGATCTCAACAATGTCATTTTCTTTGAATGTGGCAGTCTTGGCATCATTGTTTCTCTCCTTATTTCCAGCCATGATTATTTTCCTCCTTCTTCCATTGGTGTATCCTCAGGGTCAGTTAAATCGTTTTCTTCTTCCTTCATGGTAACACAGTTACAATGCTTACAACGATTGAGTTTGGACTTGCTAGGAAGTCTATCTGGGGGCGTAGATGAGAAAGTAGCTTTTTGGGCAATTTGAGCTTCTAACATCCTATTGTGAGTTGTAAGCACATCAATCTTTGAGGCTAATTGCTTAATATACTCATCCTATTTTTGTTGTGCCATAAGCATGCTTTCCATCATTACCTCTAAATTGGACTCATGGGGCATCTGAGAAGGGAATGGGGGTCTTTGAAAATTAAGGGGTGGTCTAGCATTCATAGGTGGCACATTTGATGGGTTTGGATTAGACCTAAAAGTAAAATTTACATGATTCTTCCAACCCGAATTATAGGTATTAGAGTAAGGGTCATTGGTCGGTCTTAGGTTGAAATTCTGAACATAATTAACTTCATTAGTCTTGGAAAGAAGGACTCCTAAGTTGACAGTTTAAAGTTACATGCTCAACAGAACCACAACTTTCACAAGGGGAAGGGGCACTAGAATTCACAGCATTAACATTCATTTGGTTCGGTCTTTGAATCATAGAATATACTTTAGCAGAAAGTAAAGTAAGTGCATTAACTTAAAGCTTACTTCCAACCCATTTGGGTTGACCTCGTTCAGAGGACCATTGAAAGTTGTTTAGTGCCATATCCTCGATCAGATTATGGGCTTCACCCTCAGTCTTGCTCATCAGAGTTCCTCCTGCCGCCGCATCAATAGTAGACCTTACAGATTGGGTCACACCATTATAAAAGGCTTGGATAATCATCCAACGCTGAAAACCATGATGAGGGCACAAATGCAGCAGATCTTTAAAACGCTCCCAGGTTTCATAGAGCGTCTCATCCTCTTTTTGCATGAAATTGGTGATTTGATTCCTTAGGCGTGCTGTTTTGCTTGGACGGGAAAACTTGGCAAGGAATGCTCTTGTCAACTCATCCTAGGGGGTAATGCATCCAGATGGCAAGGAGTGTAACCAAGCCCTTGCCTTATCCCTCAATGAGAAAGGAAATAAGCGCAGGCGAATCACATCACTGGAGACTCCATTGAGCTTCAATGTGTCACACACCTCTAAAAAGATCGAGAGGTGTAGATTCGAGTCTTCCAATAGTGTTCCTCTAATTGCTGCACCATGGAAATGAGTGTCGGTTTGAGCTCAAAATTGTTGGCATTTACAGCAGGGCAAGTGATGCTTAATGCGATCCCTTAGATTCTAGGGGTAAAGAAATCTCGAAGAGTCCTTCTTTGGTCACCTACTCCTACTGCCATGTTTGAATTCCTTCTTGCCTCGCACCTTTGTTCCTCAATCCTTTGCGTTTTCCTCCTTAAGCGGAAAGTCATCTCAATCTCAGGATCGGGTTGGTACAAGGTTGGACTTCGCATAAACTAGGAAAAATTCTTGGAAGCACTTTTCACCAACACTACCAGCGTAGTTAAACAAGAAAAGAAAATAAAAAAAAAAGCAACAATAAAATACTTAGTCACTTTCGTAAGACAACTCAATAGTTAACAGTTTAGTTCCCTGGCAACGGCACCAAAAACTTGATTGAGACTACCGCAAGCGCACGGGTAGCTGTAGCATAGATAAAGATATTGTTCCTTAGTGACTAATGTAACTTACTAAGTCTTGCCTGTCAGATTATGCTAAGAAAAATTCTAATTCAAAGGGTTTTGATTTAATTATTTCTAATTCACTATTCTCAATCAATCAAAGAGAAAATATGTTTCGGGATTCTTGTAATTATGAAAGAGTATTGGATCAAAACAACAATAATGTGTTTTTCTCAAATCGGTTAATCTCGAGGAATTACAATCTATCAAGAAATTTGATCTATTCTTTCCAAATCAATCAAATTTGCCTAAACTAAGTAAAAGTCATTCTTTCATACTAATTTGCCTTAATTCAAGTTAAATATCTTTGATTACTCTCTAGTCCTCCTAACATGCAAATCTCTCTTTCGAGACGACTCCACGTTAGGTTTAATCAAGCAGTCCAACAACCGAATATCACCTTTCAGTTTTTTACTCGATTGTTTCAAGTGAGCAAGCAAATTTTGGCAAAAAACCCACTCCCAACAATACAATTACTTGATAAACGAAATGAAACCAATCATGAAAATAAACACAATTCTATAGATTAAAACATGATCTGACTACACTTTCACAAACTACTAAATCCCTAGACAAAAGAAAACTACTCAAACATGATTAACAAATAAACAAAACTAACCAACAATCCGGCGAAATCTGAGAAAAAGGCTTGACTGACATGGCTTTCAACCAAAGGCTTCAAACTGCCAACACATACACTCAAGATTTCTCACCAAAACTAAAATTCAAACTAGAAACAACAAAATTTGAGAAAGAAAGAAACTAGGCTAAAACTCTAATCTATGCTAACTCTATGCTTTTGGTTGTGCAAGGATTGCTTTCTACTACTGCAGAACGGAGCATTTTATAGAGAGCCTCGCTTGATCTCAGCCGCAGTGCCAAAGGAAGACGAAGAGGCAGCGGTTATAGGCTCATCACGGTCCGTGGGAGCTACCACGGTTTGACCGTGCTCTGGGTTGGAACTGGGTTTTTGCTCTTTTCATGCTCCACGAGTGTAGCAACACATGGGTGTTCTTGGGGGAGGTCAAAATACATCTGTTTATGGTCAAATGTTGGGTAAAAAGGTTTAAAATCCTGTAAAACATATAAAACAACTATTCCCAAACATAAATCGAGAATAGGAGTATAAATATTAACTTAAAGCACAATATTCTCCTAAAAATGTAGCAAAACAACCCTAAAATGATGTATACATTAAGCACTTATCAACAGAAGAGGCACAAGTTGCTGGTCTTGTACAATACCAATGGATATATCCATTTGAGAGGTAAAATATACTATATTTGATAAAAACTTATCTCAATTCGTATCTGAGTAATCACTTACAAGTGTTGGGAATTATAAATTTGTTAGGTACTTTCGCCGATTGAAGAAAAAGATAAAACAACAAGTATGTCCTGAAGCTTCAATCACAAAAGTTTACATAGAAGCTGAAAGGACATTCTTCACCTCCTATTACTTCGGCTCTAATGTACCCTCCATGTGCACTAGATCCTGGAGAAATGAGGATAGCAATGAATATAATAATCATTTCCCAACTCTATCTATGTTTGAACTACAAGGGACAGCTATTGGTAGGGAATTATCAAGGTATCTCACAGATGTTAAATATATTGTTGTTCATCGTCACGTATTGTTAAATTGTGATGAAGTTAAACCTTATACTGGGTGAGTGCTACCTTAGGCATTGTAAATTTCCATTGAGTTTATCATTTAAAGCACTAGTTTATTTACCACCGTAATAAAATGTGATAGAATCTTCACAGAACAAGTACGAACTACACGTCCCAATGTCGATCCTGATGTTGACACCATCATCGAAACTCATTTTGCAGATTGATTTAGTCAAACTGTAAATAATATAACTTATTCCCTAATAGCTTTCATAGAACAATTTGGTGCATTGTATTAACTAAAACTACATCTTATGTCACCTTAGGTGCATTACATTTAACAATTGAACAACCACAAACATGGGCACTTGACACAATTGGATGCAAACCCAAATTGGTAGATGTCAACGTGGATGGCTTATAGAGTTAATGGATTTAAATTCCGTATAGAAGCTCGCAGTGTCGGGAAGAAAATATATAATTATGGTGTCGGTGTATGTGGAACGGGAGAAGACAGTATTGAAAATTATTATTATAGCGTAGTTAGGGATATTGTCCAAATTGAGTATATAGGTGAACCACTTAAAAGATGTGTGCCATTTAGTTGTGAGTGTTTTGATCCCACATTGAATCGTGGAACACAATCTCATAAACTAAGCAAACTTATTGAGGTACATCGCACAAGCAGGTACAGAAAGTGTGACCCATTCATCTTCTCAAACACTCCATCACAAATATACTTTATGCCACATCCAGATCGCTCAAGGGATAGGGCCAATTGGCTTGTTATCATACCAACCAAACCAAGGGTGAGAATGGATAAGTAATACATTCTACCTACTGCTTACCAACAAACGGGCATGACAACACTCGTTGAACCTGTGAATGATGTTATCCCTGAATCATTAGTGGATGAAAGTGCACTATCGGAAGAGGATAATGATGAAATGTATTTTTCATTTATTCATGTTAATTAGGACATAGATGAGGAAGATGATGATGAGGGTGATGACGAGGCTAAGTGGGATGACTGGAATGAAGCAGACAAAGTAGAGAAAAATCTACATTTATGTGATGATGATGATGATGATGATGACGACGATGACATTGACGATGATGATGATGATGCAGATGATTGAGTGCTTATGAATTGTTATGTATTTCAATGTTTACTTGGAAAACTATTGGTTGTGACTTACTTTTATTGTGTTAATGAATTTTGAAAATATCTGTTACCTACCTATTATGTTGTCTAGGTAAACAGTTGATATGTGACATTGTTATATATTTGTACTTGCATTTGTTGTCAACTATTTCAGATATGGATTTCACTTCTTGTCGAGATAAGTCCTCTACTCATGGTAGAGGACGGCGCCGTAGGAGCTCCGCTGCAGATCCTACTGCAATGGATGTTCATCAACCTTTCCCCTTGGTACCTCAGACCACATTTCAGCCAGAAGCAATAATGACTGGTTATATACCAGCTCTTTTAGGGCCCATCCCATCTCAATTTGTGGCTTTCCATCATCAGACCCTATATATTCCCAACCAGACAACCATACACAACCAATTTGCCTATAACATTCCACCGAAAACCCCTTTTCCCAACCCTATATACCCTATTCCGCAACCCATCGACCCTAACTCAAACCAGTCCTAAGAAAACCTTGCAACCGGAGATAGTGAAGCACAATCTAGTCATGGAAGTACTTGAACAAAGATGTATATTGTGTCAAACAGTAATGGGTAAGTCTTTAATTGTTATATTTTTTGAAATTCAAGTATTTTGCTTAACAACTGATCAATTTGATGTGTTTTGTTCAATTAGGTTTCTCCCAAATGAAGGTGTTGTTAATAGCATTTCTCTCGTATTTCAAAGCAAATATGATGGAGCTTGGCCTTTTTACGGTAAAGTGCCCAAACCTGTACGGGATATATGGTTTGGAGAGTTCAAGGTAACTAAAGTCACTACATATTAACACTTTGTGTGAAACTAATAAATTATTATTGTATTATTTGATGTGTTTGTTGACTTCGTAATTGTAGAAGTGCTTTACTTGGGATCCAATCTATGAGAACCGTGTAAGAAACAATTTTGAAAACAGAGGCAATGAATACTTGAGAGACGTCCTTGGCAAAACATAGAAGTAAAACAACAAGCCAATTTGGCTCGGCGATGCTCAATGGGAGGGATTTCAACAATACTGGGCAAATGACGCGTACAAGAAATTGCGTGAAACAACCCAAAAGAATCAACTAGGTACTCCAGAAAGTGGTGGCCCATCTCTCCAGACCTGTGGCTCAATCCCTATGCATGAGCATAGGAGGTGTCTGGTAACGAACTTTGCTTCTTACAACTTTAATTTTAACATTGTAAGTACCTTAAATGTGGTTTAGCATGTGCTTCATATAATTTTGTTTGACACGTAATTGACACATAGAGGGAACAACTTGGGACGAATCTCCCAATTGTTGAATTATTCACCCGTACTCACAAACTCCATGGCAAAGAAGATGACCCTTGGGTTGATAAGAAATCACAACAAATATACGTAAGCTATTCTCAATTTCCAATCTTTATTAGTAGTTCAAACTGGACTCGTATACTTTAATTTTATTAAGTATAATATATATGAATTTTTGCAAATATTGTGATATTGTAGGAATCCTTCGAACGAGAATTTCAAAAGGTAATCAACTCTCAAGGGATTAGGGATGACAATTCTCAAGATCCATCCCAAATAATTCCAAACTCAAATAAGTTATGGGTGAAGACGTACATGAACAAAGAAGGCCATATTTTTAGCATTGCTGATGAAGCTGTCAACATTAGGAAATCCTGTCCCTTCAGTCCCACTCAATGAGCCGGTACAGTTTTAACATTAAAGTTTCAATCAACATGGTTATACGATAAGTTTATTTAATTGCTATACTAGTGCATACTTCACATAAATGGCTTTTCGCAGGTACAGGTTATATATCATCGCAAGAAGAGTTGAATGATTTAAGGGGTATAGTAACTAACATGGGGGTGAACTAACTTCACAAACTGAAAGTTACCAGTTGCTTATGGAGAGATGTACGCAACAGAAGGAATGCAACAAAAGGCTCACCCAAAGCAACCAGGAACTAAGCCAGCATATGATGAGCATCGATCAGCGATTGCAAGCTTTTTTTCAAATGCAACCAGCTTCTTGCTCAGGATCTCAACCACCCTTTGCTCATCATCCACAACATAATGAGGATGAGGATGAGGACCAAGAGGATGATGATCCTCACCTTGGTGATTGAGTAGCTTGCGGCTTTCACATAGTTGGTGGTTCTCCTCCTTGCTTTTCGGTGCTTCACATGGCTTGGTGTTTGCTTCTCCTTCGTCTTGGTGCTTACTTAATTCCCTCTCCTCTTGATGCTTGCTTCTCCCTCTTCTTCTTACTTAATTTCACTTGGAAACTAGCAATTTGTGGTTTGTTTGGGATTTGTAGTTTGTGATATATACCCTTTGTTTAGGATTTGTTGTTTGTGAATTAAAAAAGGTTGGTTTCTAGTGTTGCATTTGTTGTTAAGTCTAATTTGAAACTATTTTGCTTTGTATGTGATATTCCACCTGTTTGTGGTTTGTAAATTATTAAGAACGCTTCAAGTGAAGCCATATTAGAAGCCATCATATCGAATGGAGTGAATACTCTTTGTCAATTTCTTACATGGATTTAAAGGTGTGCGCTAAGGAATGCGACTCAAAAAAGCGTTTCATTAAAAAAATTACAAATGTAACGACGGATTGGCGACAGAAATGGAGGTTTATTCAAATGTGTGTTCGTGGCTACGTCCGCCACCAGGTAGTAGCGACGATTGCCAAACCGACAACCCATTTTCATCACCAAGTCCATTGCAGAATCAAAAGTCCTTTACAATTATGCCCTTTTCCATTGCTGATTCTATCGTTATATTAACTTTTTTTTGCTCTGTGTGTGTGTATATATACATATAAATATACATACATATATATATCTATATAAATATACACACATATATAAATATGTATATATATATGTATATGTATATATATATGTCTATATATATATATACACACACATATGTACATATAAATATGTATATATATATATATATATATATATATATATATATATATA